>CM064572.1:6156179-6211179 GCA_032716605.1 Paralithodes platypus | reverse complement strand
GAGGATCAAGTGTCCAAACAGTGGTTTAGAGTGGGTAAGGGAACATTGGAAAGGGAACTACTGCCTTGGAACTAATGTCCGTGGCAGGATTAGGAAGTTAGTAGGGGACAGATGGGTTAGTAACTGAGGGGGGGATACAATAAAGTTATTCATTTACAAACGCAGTCAGTCGCGGGTTTGATGCAAGATATTTGTCTAAGCGGAGAGAGAGAGATTTACATAGATTTACATAGATACACTGGCCACACAGATCTTACGATCCCTACGAGGTGACCAGGACTTAATCCTAATAGAGATAGCAACCCTAACAGAAAGTGGAAGGAAAGGATAGCAAAGATGAAGGCTCTCTCCCCACCCTCCGCTCCCTCCGGCAATATGCCGTACATGAAAATAGTTAGAAGTGAATAACCTTGCAGGGCTTGGAAATCGCCTGAAGGAATTTATAGTATAGTTAGAAATGGAAAGGAAAAGGCATGCACACCTTAACTTTTTTTTTTTTTTTTTTTCCCCCCTCTTCCAACTGAAAACGTTTTCATTTCCGCCAGGTTCTCTTATCAGTGATCAGCTTCTACTGCAGACCAACTTTTCTGTGATATGTGTCTAACCTTTTTTTAAATGTGTATATCGAGTCACTGTCAATAACTTCATTAGGGAGCTTATTCCACTCATTAATAATACTGTGGGTGAAGAGAGAGAGAGAGAGAGAGAGAGAGAGAGAGAGAGAGAGAGAGAGAGAGAGAGAGAGAGGGAGAGACATAATGAGGGTGAAACAAGTGAGAGAGAGAGAATATATGTCTGGCTGATATAATAAGTGAAGTCTTCCATTGTCATTTTGTGAGGCAATATACTTCACCCTATTATTACACTGTATCATGTCCTTGGTGGGTGTGTGTGCGTGTGTGTGTGTGTGTGTGGGTGTGTGTGTGTGTGTGTGTGTGGTTGTGTGAGAGAGAGAGTGTATGTAGGTGCATGTGTTTCTGTAAGTATGTGTGTGTGTGAGAGAGAGTGTATGTAGGTGCATGTGTTTCTTTAAGTATGGGTGTGTGTGTGTGGTTGTGTGTGTGAGAGAGAGTGTATGTAGGTGCATGTGTTTCTTTAAGTATGTGTGTGTGTGTGTGTGTGTGTGTGGTTGTGTGTTACTCAGTTACTTGTTCGTCAAGGGGAATCCACGCAATGCGAGCTAAGCTCATTATTATCGCGCCTCCTTAACTGAGAATGTATTGCGTGAAATGCATGTTAAGTATTTTATGTATCGTTGGAATGGCTGTGGATGTGTGTGTAGTCTGTATTTTAGCCAATTGGCGACATCTGGATACGAAGGCGTAGGGTTAATCTGTACGGTACCATTCTCACTACGGTACCAGTCTCACCCGAAGGCTTAGGTTGACCAGTAGCTTAGGTTGACCAGTACGATACCCATCTCGCCTTGTAACCGATCACCAACCCCAGATGGGACGTCACAACTTCGTCCACTTATACCAGGTTCCTATTTATACTGCTAGGTGAACAGAGGCTACACTGTAAGGAGACTTGCCCAAATGTCTCTTCCCCGCCCGGGTCTCGAACCCCGGACCTTCTGGTTGTGAGCCAGACGCGCTATCAGTTACGCCACGGGGAGGTGTGTGTGTGTGTGTGTGTGTGTGTGTGTGTGTGTGTGTGTGTGTGAGAGAGAGAGAGAGAGTGAGTGTGTGTGTAGGTCCATGTGTTTCTTTACGTATGTGTGTGTTTGTATGTGAACTTATGTGTATGTGTGTGTGTGAGCTTATATACGTGTGTTTGTGTGAGCTTGTCTGTGTGTGTCTGCGTATGTATGTGTGTGTGTGTGTGTATGTGTTAAGAGAGGGTTGAAACATAATGAGTGTGTTGTATCGACCCAAGTAATCCTGTTTGGCCTGTGTTATAATAATTATCTAGTGTACTTTTTGTTCTGGTAGTGTTGCATAATTCTGGTATATACGTATATGTTGGAGTGACGTCATTTCCTGCTTCTCTCGATATATTCTCCGTTTTCTTCCTTGTGTTTTATATTTTACTTCTCTCCCTCCTTCCCTCTCTCTCTCTCTCCCTTCCTCCCTCCCTCCTTCTTTCTGCTCTCTCTCCCTTCTTCCCTCCCTCCTTCCCTCTCTCTCTCTCTCCCTTCCTCCCTCCCTCCTTCTTTCTCTCTCCCTTCTTCCCTCCCTCCTTCTCTCTCTCTCCCTCCTTTCCTCTCTCTCCCTTCCTCCCTCCCTCCCGCCTCCACCCTCTCTCTCTCTCTTTCTCTCCTTTCCTTCCTTCTTACTTTCTCCCTTCCTGTCCTACCCTCCTCCATTCCTCTCCCTCCCTCCCTCCCTACCCTTCTAACAAGTATCGAACGTGTCTACAGCGGAGGAGGCATAGTGTTGACCGAAAACAAGGGTAATAATTGATGGTATTACCTCATTAACATAATTGATGGTATTACCTCATTAACATAATTGATGGTATTACCTCATTAACATAATTGATGGTATTACCTCATTAACATAATTGATGGTATTACCTCATTAACATAATTGATGGTATTACCTCATTAACATAATTGATGGTATTACCTCATTAACATAATTGATGGTATTACCTCATTAACATAATTGATGGTATTACCTCATTAACATAATTGATGGTATTACCTCATTAACATAATTGATGGTATTACCTCATTAACATAATTGATGGTATTACCTCATTAACATAATTGATGGTATTACCTCATTAACATAATTGATGGTATTACCTCATTAACATAATTGATGGTATTACCTCATTAACATAATTGATGGTATTACCTCATTAACATAATTGATGGTATTACCTCATTAACATAATTGATGGTATTACCTCATTAACATAATTGACCACTTGGGAGTTTCGGGCTATAAGGAAGTTGGAGCCGTAGCCTACACGTCGATAGTGACCTAAAATACCCTACATGCTAAAGGAGGTTTGAAGTTCACAGGTACATACAGTCAATCAGATTCATAATAAAAGTCAGGCATCACAAGTAAGATAGATAGATAGATAGATAGATAGATAGATAGATAGATAGATAGATAGATAGATAGATAGATAGATAGATAGATAGATAGATAGATAGATAGATAGATAGATAGATAGATAGATAGATAGATAGATAGAGAGAGAGAGAGAGAGAGAGAGAGAGAGAGAGAGAGACTGTAATTATACGGGGCTATACATGCTTATTAATATATTTGTCTATAGTTTGATCTACAGTTCAAAATATCCAATTGCTTCACCTTCCTTCCTTTTCGTAATTCCCAAATAACTGGTGTATTACGGTTGGGGATTCCCCTATGCTAATATCCCCCCCCCCCCCCCCCCTCTGGCAGACCGGGGCTGACACGTGCATGCCTATTAAATCTCTAAGCCTTTTAGAATATAATATTTTTGTTTTCAAGCAGATACTCTGCTAATATGTGTTCCTCGCTTGGTAAGATTTGGTAGTAGTCTACTGCCTGGAAATTGGCCTTGCAAGGATTACATACAGTAAATGGCTGGGAGGTTAAGGTTCTGGTGGACTGTTAGCTCCATGGAACTATTGTCTGTCGATTGTGTCCCTGTTACAGTACCTGGTACAGTTTCTTGATCCCTCTGACGAGGCCACTTTAATCAAAGAGGAACTAGGCGAATGGCTACAGGGACAGACTGATCAGCCGGTCAAGCTTGAAGACACGACACGTTGTGGATCGGAGGTCATGGTTGTCTGACAGGTAAACTGCAGTACCGGTACTCACTGGCAGCTCTAGAGGATAACAGTGCATGTCAGTTCCATTCCAGCATATCGTTTTCTGTTGTACTCCGTTTTCTGTTGTACTCTTTCCTCTATTCCTACATTCTCTCTACTCCCCCTACCCCCCACTTTCCCTCTTCTTCTTCTCCCCCCCCCTCTCTCTCTCTCTCTCTCCCCCCCCCCCCCCCCCCCCGCATCGGGCGTGTCTACTAGAGGTGGTGGTGAAGGAAGGAAGGAAGGAAGGGAAGGGGTGATTGGCAGTAAGGGCTCGTTACCATAATTGCTTCTCTATTTGTGGTCTGAGTAGGGGGGAGGGGGAGGAAGGGAGGGAGGGGAGTGAGTGTATAGTTAGGGAGGGAGGGAGGAGGGGTAGTGGATGTATAGTTATGGATAAAGGAGGGATATAGGGGGGGAGGGAGGAAGGGGGAGTGGATGTATAGTTAAGGAGGGAGGGAGGGAAGGAAGAGGGAGAGTGGACGTATAGGGAGGGAGGGAGTGAGATATGGGAGGAGGATGGGGAGTGGATGTATAGTTATGGAGGAAGGAGGGAGGGAAGGAGGAGGGAGAGAGAGACCCAGATCATTGTTATTAAAGTAAGCATTTGGCAAACTAAGGAATTGTTAAAAAAAACTTAGCAAAAACTCTGCTATTCACCAAAAGTAAATTTGAATTGTCATTATTATTTGATAGGGTAGGTCTGTATAGGTAGGTTGGTTAAATAATTGGTGGAATTTATAGGGACTCGAACTTTTTTGAGAGAGTTAACCCCTACTGTACCGGAGGATACAGTAATAAAAGTCCCCCCCCCCTCCCCCAGTCCCAAGCAATGTGCCCAAAATGGCAAGATAGAACAACCTTCCACCTCAAGAGATGAAGGAAGTCTGGCTCTCCCACCCTTCAGTGGGTCTTATATAAGCTGAGAAGTGTTGCCATATCGAGACCATTGCTCAAACGGTCGTGGTACCAGGTACAGCCTGATACAGGCAGTTACAAGAAAGTGCATTACTGACGGCTCCTAGCCGTTGCTGGGACTGGGGAGTGACTTATCTACTGACGGCTAGTAGCCATCACTGGGATTGGACGGGTTAAAGCAAAATAATGCATGGATCTGAATGATGAATATAAGTATTATTAACCCGGCAGCTGCGGGGACTCTTGAGAGGTTTTACTGGGCGACTGCGGGGAGACTCTTAAGATCCTAGGCATAAAAAAAAAAAAAATTGAAACACCCCAGTGGCACTTAAAAAAAATGTTTTTGTTTAAGTGAGATAATTTCCCTCCATACCTCCAATCACTCCTTCACATGTGTCAAAGTCCCCTCCTTCCACCCCCCCCCCTTCAATTATCACCTATTTTTCTTTTATTCCTGTGATTATCGGTTTATTTATGGCGCCAACACTTCCTACCCGGTTTCAAGGTCGAAAGGGAGGGAAGTGGAGGGAGAAGAGAGAGAGAGACAAGCCAGCACTAGCTCCAGTCTTTCTCCAGAGCTTGTGAAGGTAGGGTGTGGTCTCTCTGTCAACTCCATGAATGAACCGCTCAGCAATATTTTGTGTTTGTCACCCCCAAACACTATTCCCACTTGTTTTATTGTTGTCACATGTTACTATCTTCATATTAAACGTAAAATAGGCACATATGAATAAGTATTAATTATATTTATGGTAAATTAACAATTTTAGTGAGGATGAATCAAAATACCTATGCAAAGGGGTATGGTGTATACTACACGGGCTGCGCAGCCGAGAGGTTAAGCAAAACTAGGGGCTTCGGGGAAGCTGAGACTGAAGATTGGAAACGTGTGCGATACAGAGTACGTCTTTAAACTCATTTCTGAATAGACAGTTTTCAATGCTGCGGCCGGCCAAACTATTCCACCAATTTCTATTCTTTTGGTACCAAAACGTTCGGAATTGCGAGCCTCACCCAACTAGGCTAAAATAGCTTTGATCATCCGTATAGTTTTCAAGATATGGATTTTTAAGTTTGTTTTTAGTTTTTTTCTAGATTGCCGAAAAAAAACCCAAGTGCAAAGCAAAACCTTTTCTATAACATTTGTGGAGTATTAGTAGTGGAGTCCATATACCAAAGCCCAACCATTTCCTATGAGTGGGAGAGACGGTAGATAAGTCTTAAAACTTTCGGGAAACCGGCAGCCACGAACCTGTTTGGCTGCCATTTTGGATGTTTAGTATGTCAAAAGTTGCCCAATACAAAAACGCACCTTGTGTCAAACTTTGGTCTCGATCCGATAAGCGGTTCCGGAGTTATTATGTAAAAACCGGCATGCAAAAATAATCTGGAAGCATATGAATAACTAACTATCACATTCGGGGTTCCCCACCAGGGCTCGAACCCCTAATAATAATACATTATTGGTCATGTAGAGCACATGAAATTGGTGTTGTGCATTTGTCTTAGATTATAAGAAAAATATTAACAAGTAAATACAATCATCCCATTAACCTCATTGCCATCAAAATTATGCAACACCACAACAAAAATAAAAAATAAAAATAAAATAATAATAATAATAATAATAATAATTATTATTATAATAGCCCCCATTTTCTGTTGCATGTGCCACCTATTAGCAATGACGTCACCTCGTAAATTAGGAGGGACACTTATTACTTTAGTCTTTACACACACACACACACACACACACATACACACACACACACTGACACACACACACACACTAATAAACACATGCACACATACGCACTTTCACACAGTCCGTAGCCTAGTAGGTAGAGCTCTCGTCTCACACACGAGGGGTCGGGGGTTCAATCCCCGGCCGGGCGGAGACAAATTGGGCTTGTTAGCCTCAGTTCACCTAGCTGTAAATAGGTACCTGTAATAAGTGGACGACGTTGTGACGTCCCATCTGGGGTTGGCAAAAATGGTACAAGGCGAGATGGGTATCATATGGTTCACCTAAGCTGATGGCTACCTAAGCCTTCGGGCGAGACGGTACCGTCTATAGTGAGAATGGTACCATACAGATCCACCCTAAGCCTTCGTTTCCGATGTCGCCAATTGGCTAAAATACAGACTACACACACATCCACAGCCATTCCAACAGTACATAAAACACTTAACATGCATTTCACGCAATACATTCCCAGTTAAGGAGGCGCGATAATAATGAGCTTAGCTCGCATTGCGTGGATTCCCCTTGACGAACAAGTAACTGAGTAACACATATATAATGTACATATACACACACAATAATTTTGTTCTATATATTCTATTTCTCTCTTTATCTATCTATCTGTCTATCTATCCCTCTCGCTCGCTCGCTCGCTCTCTCTCTCTCTCTCTCTCTCTCTCAGAGTTTCAAGATACTAAAGGGATTTGACAAAATTGATGTAGATTCACTTTTCCAAATATATAATAGTTCATTAACTCGGGGAAATGGAATGAAATTAAAAACCAGGAGGACGCATCTCGACGTCACAAAGCACTTCTTCATCTACAGTGTGGTCATCGAGTGGAACAAACTGCCTGAGAAAGTGGTACAATGTAAGACAATTGACACATTCAAAGGAAGTCTAGACATTCATTTTGAGGTGGGAATAATACAGGTAAAACAAAACAAAAACACACACACACACACACACACACTCATAGCTTAAGGGGAGGTATTTAGTTTGTTCCCTACGTTTTCATCAAGCTTTAAATTACACCCCCTAGAACCCCTTTCTAGATAAATTTGTACATTTTTCGGTAGAAAAATGTCCCGGCCGAAGGCCGGTTCCTCTTAAATTACAGGCTCGCTATCGCTCGCCAGGAAAAAATCGACACCTTAATGGCATGAAAGGTCTTAAAATTGACAGAAATGGAGCAAAATGTCTTAAAATGTCAAAACTACTAGGGCGAACGTCTTAAAATCTCAAAAGCAATGGGGCTAAACATGAGGGAGAAACGGGTCCAGAAAGAAATCCCGCAAGTGGAAATCTCCCCTTAAGCATCAGTAGTATGTAGTATTTCGCATCTTTGTTCTTTACTATAAATTTCCCAGTAGAAGTTTTTCTCATTCTGCTGGGGGACTTCTTTCCACAACTTAATTTCATGCCGACCAAGTTACCAAAGGGTCGGAGGGAGAGGTGGGAGGGGAGAAAGCCTTCTTCTTTGCTATCCTTGCCTTCCACTTTGTGTGTGTGTGTGTGTGTGTGTGTGTGAGTCTACACAAATAACTATGCTTGTTTCTGGCAAATGTGTTGTGTAAGGTAAGCGGAAATGGGTTACTGAAAAGAACGAATGGTGCATGGGAGAGAAACACATCGCTTAATAGTATTATGTAATAGCTAAATGAGTATACTATCAAGACGAGAGAGAGAGAGTGAGAGAGTGTGTGTGTGTGTGTGTGAGTGTGTGAGTGAGAGTCAGAGAGAGAGAGAGTGTGTGTGAAAGTGAGAGAGAGATATAAGGGGGAAGAGACAGAGAGGGTGGTGAAGGTATGCATGTAAAGGAGAGAGAGAGAGAGTTACATAGATACACAGACTACACAGACCTTGCGATCCCTACTAGGTAGTCCGGACTTAATAGTAAAATAGAATTTGCTACAAAGTGGAAGGCAAGGATGGCAAAGCAGAAGGCTCTCTCTCCCCACCCACTTCTCCCTCCGACCGTTGGCCGGCTTGAAATTCAGTTGGTGGACAAATATATATAGTGAAGAGAGAGAGAGAGAGAGAGAGAGAGAGAGAGAGAGAGAGAGAGAGAGAGAGAGAGAGAGAGAGAGAACACACAACACGTAACCAGTACACAGCTACATCAAACCATTAGACAACTTGACAAACACTGGGTAGTAAGTCAATACAGACGTCAATATATATAGTAAAGAGAGAGAGAGAGAGAGAGAGAGAGAGAGAGAGAGAGAGAGAGAGAGAGAGAGAGAGAGAGAGAGAGAGAGAGAGAGAGAGAGAACACACAACACGTAACCAGTACACAGCTACATCAAAGCATTAGACAACTTGACAAACACTGGGTAGTAAGTCAATACAGACGTCAATATATATAGTAAAGAGAGAGAGAGAGAGAGAGAGAGAGAGAGAGAGAGAACACACAACACGTAACCAGTACACAGCTACATCAAAGCATTAGACAACTTGACAAACACTGGGTAGTAAGTCAATACAGACGTCAATATATATAGTAAAGAGAGAGAGAGAGAGAGAGAGAGAGAGAGAGAGAGAGAGAGAGAGAGAGAGAGAGAGAGAGAGAGAGAGAGAGAGAGAACACACAACACGTAACCAGTACACAGCTACATCAAAGCATTAGACAACTTGACAAACACTGGGTAGTAAGTCAATACAGACGTCAATATATATAGTAAAGAGAGAGACAGAGAGAGAGAGAGAGAGAGAGAGAGAGAGAGAGAGAGAGAGAGAGAGAGAGAGAGAGAGAGAGAGAGAGAGAGAGAGCACACAACACGTAACCAGTACACAGCTACATCAAACCATTAGACAACTTGACAAACACTGGGTAGTAAGTCAATACAGACGTCAATATTAGTGGACTCTCTCTCTCTCACTCACTCACTCACTCACTCGTTATCTCTTTCTCTTTCTCTCTCTCTATCTATCTATATATTTATCTCTTATTTTCACTCTCACACACACTCACTCTCTCTCTCTCTCTCTCTATATATATATATATATATATATATATATATATATATATATATATATCTTATTTTCACTCTCACACACTCACACTCTCTCTCTCTCACACACACACTCACGTAGTCAAGGTAAACACAGTGTCAGGTATGGCAGTGTGTCAGTGACCTTCCTGCACGGACTAGTATCATTTCCTTAAAGCTGACGACAAAAATAGCTTGTTTTCGTGTTAATTAATCAGCTATTACAAGGTTTACATAGCCAAATATGTTGATAACCCCTTCGGTACCGGTACATTGTGAATTAGTGTGGGTAACTCCCCTAGAATAAATTTAATTTTCCGCCCTTTTACAGAGACGTGATGATATATGTTATGTTATGTTATGGGTATTATCTTATTTTTATGATATTATGGTATGTTATGGTATGATATGGTATGATATTATGGTATGATATTATGGTATGTTACAGGAGTGAGGTAAAGGGAGGAACTAACCACCATGGGAGACAGAGACGAGAGATATGTTATGTCATGCTTATGTTATGGGTATTATGGTATGCTAATGATGTTATGGTTTGTTGCAGGATTGAGGTCAAGGGAGGAACTAACCACCATGGGAGACAGAGACGAGAGATATGTTATGTTATGCTTATGTTATGGGTATTATGGTATGCTAATGATGTTATGGTATGTTGCAGGATTGAGGTCAAGGGAGGAACTAGCCATCATGGGAGACAGAGACGAGAGAGGTCGGCTACGTCTGCCCAAACAAGAGTACATCCCTTTCCAAAGAGTCCTCACCAGATCAAACCGCAGGTGAGCTATCGATTTGTTTCAATAGACAACACAGGTACAGTTGTGGATATTAACCCGGCAAAGGCTAGACTATGGTATTTGAAACGTCCCGGAGGTATTTTGGTTCATTCCCGACAAAAATCGTCATTTTACCATAAATATCGTTATTACTTATTCTTATGCGTCTATTTTACGTTCAATATGAAGATATTAACATTTAAGAGCAATAAAACAAGTGGGAATAGTATTTGGGGGTGAAAATGATGTATTATTACCAACCAGTCCATTCATGAGGGGAGAGCCGTGGCGACATATATCCTCTCCTCCCGAGTTCTCAAGCAACACTGACGTCTCTAAAAAGAAGTCTCTCTGTTGCAAGGATCTCTAGATGCCTCGCCCATGCTATGGAGATCGTGGTAAGGAAATTTGCGCCGAAAATTACCCGATAAAAGGGGGAATAAGAGGAAAAATAGATGATAATTGAGGAGGGGGGAAAAAGAGGGTGAAGGAAGGGAAGGGGGGGGGGACACATATGTAGGAATGGTAGCAAGTAATGGAGGGGAATTATCTCACCTAATCACATATTGCTTTGTATTGAGTGCCACTGTGGTGTTTTAAAAGTTTTTTTTTAGGCCTTGGATCTTATGAGGACCTTCGCCTTCCACCACCAAAACCTCTTATGAGGACGCTTGCCTTTCCCGGGTTAATGGCGATACATACATTCTCGAAGCTGTCTCGAACTAATTTGAATCTTCCTATTAATCCTTTACCTTCTATTTGAATTTCGGAGGTTCATTTAATAAGTTCGAGGCTTCAATATGTATCAGAATTAATGTTCACAACTGTACACTCACTCATAAAAAATCGTGGACCTCACCTATTTCTAGTTATGGAAATATATCTCTAGGGAAACGAAATTTTGACCTATAACTTTCTATACATCAACTAAAAAGCAATATCCTGTACACTCTTTACTGAAAAGCAAGTTCTGGTCCCCCTTCTTTCACATTTTTAGCCCCATAAGTTTCCAGATTTTAAGATGTTTGGCCCATTAGTTTGGTGATTTTAAGACCTGTCGCCCCATTTCTGTGTCAATATTAAGATTTTTTGTGTAATTTAGGGGCCGATTTTTTCCTGGCGAGCGATAGTGAGCCTATAATTTAAGAAGAACCGGCCTTCGGCCAGAAAACTTTTCAGTCGAAAAATGTACATATTTATATTGAAGGAGGATCTTGAAGGGGTATTTTTTTAAGCTTGATGGAGGTCATAGGAGGAAACTGAAAAATAATAAAAAGATACATAGATGAGCAAATAAAGGCACCCATCCCCCCTTAACAATGCCTCTTATTTGTAAACCATTCTCACAGTTCCTGTCGAGCTACCCCAAATGAGAACCGACAGAATGGTGACGGCATGTCCCGCAGTCACTCCTACAATGGCCAAGAAGTGAATGAAACCTTCGCCAAGCTCTCCATCCGCCGCCGCTCAGACCGCAGCCGCAGCCTCGGCAACGGTGACAAAAGCGGCGGTAACAGTAGCAGAAATGGTGGTGGTGGCGGCGGGGCTCCCAAAATTCCATTCCAGAGGGTCCTTCACCGACGCCGCAAAAATTCATTACCGCCACAAGATCCGGTACCTCAACAACGATATAGGTAAGGTTCGCTAAAAATAGTCTTAAGCATAATACTTAACCCCTTGAGGCTCAGCAGATCCATGTGGAAAGCGCCGGGTGTAATCTTGAGAACCAGCGATCAAATCTCCCGTGGTTGCTATGAAGGGCGGGTGCCCAACCCCGATATGGGTTGAAATAGGGGAGCTATCCCCCCGCCAAAGGCGGCTTTCTAGGGCCTTTCATAGCTGATGCTGAGAGGATTGGGTTCTAGTCATGTGGTGATGGGCTGGTCTATCAGAGTGACAGTTGAGCGATCTCTGCCATACCCACAGCATGCTCTGACTGTTCCTTTTACTTACATATTTCTAGATCTCAAGTGCCAGCGTTTCTTCCGTGGATTGACCTCCCTACTGCCAACCTAGAGGTTGGCAGACTGGGAGCCAAAGCATCACATTGTTCCTTTGCCCCTCAACTTTGCCTTCATAATTGTTAAGGGGCACAGGGCCTTGGGTGGGGCTTCGGTGTCCCGGGCGTTTCTGCACCCTCTTCAGCTCCTCGCCTGGGAGCGGCTCCTGTCACCTGGGCTTTCTTAGTGGTAAAGCTGGGAGGGTTCTATGGGGGTGCTTGGTTATGGCCTTTACCTTGCTAGGGACCTTGGGGCTGTTCGGTCAGACAGCCTGGAGGAGAACAACAACAACAACAACAACCCTTTGAGGCTTCTGACGCAGTTGACAGTTTATTCTAGGTATCATTAAACGATTTTATTGAAAAGTAGGAAGGGTATAAGAACATCAGAGAGTTAATTGAGATAGTCTTTACCCTTAACATTCCCAGAGTCTTCCTGAACTGTATAAAATCGTCAAATGATAGCCAGAATAAACTGTCAAAATGCGTCTTAGATCCTCAAGGGGTTAACTCCAAACTTTATGTCTCTCTTTCAGACAAAGGCCGTTTTCTGAGATAGACACCATTATAGTCGCTGGTAATTTACTATTGTCTCACTGTATTCTTAGCCAGTCAGTATGATATACTAGTCGTTGCAGTTGCAATGAAAGTATTGTAATACTGGTCCTGTACCTTTCATTGCAATTATAATAAGTTAGTTCAAATAGGACTTCAGAGGCTATCAACCCTATTGGATTATTAATGTTAAGCTAGTACACTTAAATTATTAATGTTAAGCTAGTACACTTAAATTATTAATGTTAAGCTAGTACACTTAAATTATTAATGTTAAGCTAGTACACTTAAATTATTAATGTTAAGCTAGTACACTTAAATTATTAATGTTAAGCTAGTACACTTAAATTATTAATGTTAAGCTAGTACACTTAAATTATTAATGTTAAGCTAGTACACTTAAATTATTAATGTTAAGCTAGTACACTTAAATTCAAGAATAACGTCAGGTCTGGAGCCTCTTTTTGAGAACTCCAGTCCCTTGAGAATAAACAAATATATTAACTCCCAACGAGCGGGCAGTGTTGTTGTTGTTGTTGTTGTTACCCAGGCTGTCTGGCCGAGCAGCCCCAAAGTCCCGAGCAAGGCCAAGGCCACAACCGAGCGCCCCCACAGAACCCTCCCTGCTTACCACTAATAAAGCCCAGGTGACCGAAGCCACTTAAAGGCGGGAATCTGAGGAGGGTGCGGAAACGCCCGGGAAACCAAAGCCCCACCCAAGGCCATGTGCCCCTCAGTAATTATGAAGGGAAAGTTGAGGGGCAAAGGAAAAATGTGACGCTTTGGCTCCCAATCTGCCAACCTCTAGGTTGGCAGTAGGGAGGTCAATCCACAGAAGAGACGCCGTCACTTGAGATCTAGAAAATATATAGTAAAAGGAACGATCAGAGTAAGCTATGGGCCTGGCGGGTATATTTACAGATAATGAGCTTCATTCCATGCTCTTTGTCATGCATAAGCAAGAGCCAGAGCTTAATACAATTATATATCCGTGAAAGGGCGATAATAGAGCTTTCCAATGACACCTGAATCATCCTTGTACGACCATGGGTTCTCTTGCAACGATCGTGTAACCAAAGGCGAACATACCCTAAAATGAGGTATTTTTCCCAATCTTATCCTTGTTGAGAGAAGTAGGGAGGCGGTGATGAGATACAGTATGTCTCAGTGACGGCCCCATAGCGGTGGCGAGCGGTCCGAGGCCGCCTATCGTCCCCTCAACGATTAGTTTCTCTCTCATAGCTCGTAATGGCCTCAAAATGGCACCCGTCATATGACGGGCGCCGCAGGGGTGGCCAATATTCTCTCTCCCGTCATATGACGGGCACCGCGAGTTGAGAGTTAATCGATTAAAATTATAATAGTGTGTTAGTGCCCCCATAACCATGCCCTCAATGATAATAGTGTGTTAGTGCCCCCATAACCATGCCCTCAATCTTCAATAGTTTGTCTTTATATTGTGCGGTTTCTGATTTTGGTTTGTTTATTTTGCCAATTTTAAGACCTTTTGCCCAAATTTCTTTGTCAATGTTAAGACCATTCGTGCCATTTATGTGTCGATTTTTTCCTGGCGAGCTATAGCGAGCCTGTAATTGTGGAGAAACCGGCCTTTGGCAGGAAATTTTTGTTATCGAAAAATGTACAAATCAATATCGAAAGGGGATCTAATGGATGTTTTTCTAAGTTTGGTGGAGGTCTAGGTAGGAAACTCATAAAGGTAATAAATGTATGGGTTGACCAAAAAATAAACCCTACCCCCTCAATTGTTGATACTAACTACCCTATTACCCTTGTTCTGTGTCCCCCAGGGAGTCGCGTGATCGACGCGAGGGCTTCAGTCTGTTCTCCACCGAGTACAACGCCAAGTATCGCTCCGGCCAGGCTAACAAGGCCAGGCGACGACCAGCACGCATCAAGAACCAATCACAGGTAAAACTACAGCTTTTATTATATTTTTTTTGTTTTAAATATATATTTTATTATAGGCGACGACCAGCATGTATCAAGAACCAATCACAGGTAACTAGAGCTTTTATTATAGGTGTGTGTGTGTGTGTGTGTGTTTTTTTTTTTTTTTCTATATATTTTATTGATAGTTTTTTTTAAGTAGGGGAAGGCATAACATAGACAAAACAAAAAAGTCAAGTACGGAGGGGGGGGGGGGGGGGAGTTTGCAATTTACAATTTACATCCTATCCTAACCTAACCCAACTTAACCATTACTAACCAAACCTAATTCAACCCAAACGTATCTTATCCTAAGCTAACCCATCCAAATCTAACTTAATCCAACCCTAACATATCATATCCTAACCTAACCATCCCTAACACATCCTAACCTAACCAAATTTAACCTATACTAACCTAACTCAGCCTTAACATATGCTATCCTAACCTAACCTAACCCTAGTCTAATCTAACTTATCATTATCCTTCCAGCTGACTCCATTCCTCCAAGACCCCAGCCTACAGAAGCGCCAGGACCGCTCCCCTAACAGTCACCAGTCGGGGGGGTCCTCATCCTCGTCCTCGGTCAAGCTCCCGATGATCCGAGACTCCCCTCTCACCGCTCCGAACCATACCCAGAACTCCCGCGACAAAGACGAGGAGGACAAGAACCACAATCATCGAAAGACGACCCCAAATTCCAGCCACAAGAACCACGATGAGGACCGGAGCAATAGCCGTCGTTCTAGCCCCAACACCCGCGACAACCAAGACGACAACGATCGAAACGACAGCAACCAGAATCACGAACCGGAGATCCTGGAGATTCGGCCGGACACCAACCAGAGCGGGCGGAGATCGGATTCTCGTTCGCACACGGATTTGCGCCCGGTTTCCCGCGCCGAGTCCCGTCCGAAGGAAGATTATAATTCATCGCGCCCCAATACCAAGCCAGATTCAGAGTCCATACATAGTCGAGACAATTCACCAACGAGATCTGCTCCAGGATCGCCAGCCTAATTAACCCATTCAGTACCGGGGACGTCCTTTTCATCCTATTCTGGCAACTGGTAGACGATTTTATTCAGCTTAGGAAGGACCTCTAGCCATAAAAAAAAAATCAAACACTCTCAACCCACCTTTTAGCTACCCCAGATCCTTCCCAAGCTGCATAATATTGTTCTAAATATAGCTAGAAGACAATATAACACACGTCGCTGGTACAATCGGACTAATACGTGATGTCTCGGCACCAATTATGTTTTGATCAATAATTGGTATCGGCAATATTTACACAGGATATATTCTTTTTGAGTGATATATACAAACATGTTCCTACACTTACCCACCCTATTCAACATCGGACAGACATTAATACAGCACAGAGCGAGCCAAACGTAATGACAGCTGAGACATGACTTATTAGCGCCACCGTACTCAAAGGGTTAATAGTTAGTTAATATATTTATTACAGTATTATACATTGGTAATTGACCACTCTCGAGTTTCAGGCTATAAGGAAGTTGGAGCTGTAAACATATATATTTAGCAGAATGACCAGCTAGAATAGGGTTGTAGTACAGTTATAGATACATGAAACCAAATTCAACATACTTTCTATCCATCAGAAACCTACATTATTATTGCATTACGGTTTAATATCAATGTCTACAGCTCCAACTTCCTTATAGTCTGAAACTCGCAAGTGGTCAATTGCTTGGAAGTGGTGGGTGGTATCCATATCCCGCATAGTCTGATTGACTGTATTTAAGGGGAGATGGGGCACTTTTCTGAGTAAGTGGATGGGACTCGTCAACCTTGGTTCGCAACCCATTATCCACCCTCTTACTTCCACAGACCCAATCGGATCTTGAAAGGGTTAAGGGGGTACTACTCGCTTTTTCTGGCCCCCTTTCTCCCTCATGTTTAGCATATTAGTTTTGAATTTTTAAGACGCCCGTTCCGTTAGTTTGGCGATTTTAAGACTTTTTCGCCTTATTAATTTGTCATTATTAAGACCTTTCGTGCCATTTAGGTGTCGATTTTTTCCTAGCGAGCGATAGCGAGCCTGTAATTTTAGAAGTTAACGCCGAACAATGTACAAAGTTATCTTGAAAGGGGGTCTAGGGGTGTTTTTGAAGCTTGATGGAGGTCTAGCTAGGACACTTAAAAATAATAAATAAGTAAATAAATATACCAAAAACAAAGCACTACCCCCATTAAGCAGATAGATAGATATAAAGAGAATAACTGATGAGACAGATAGATAGATAGATAGACAGCTAGATAGATAGATAGATAGATAGATAGATAGATAGATAGACAGCTAGATAGATAGATAGATAGATAGATAGATAGACAGCTAGATATATAAATAGATAGATAGATAGACAGACAGATAGATAGATAGATAGATAGATAGACAGCTAGATATATAGATAGACAGCTAGATAGATAGACATACAGATAGATAGATAGATAGACAGCTAGATATATAGATAGATAGACAGCTAGATAGATAGATAGATAGACAGCTAGATAGATATATATTATAGATCGACCAAAGAACGGATTGCCTGACTTAATACCATAACAATTATAAGACCCTCCGTGTGGTCTCTTAAGGGAGGTTTCCATTTGAGGGACTTTTTTCTCGACCCCTTTCTCCCTCATGTCTAGCCCTATTGCTATTTGAGATTTTAAGACGTTCGCCCCATTAGTTTGGTGATTTTAAGAATTTCCGTCCCATTCTGTCAATTTTAAGACCTTTCGTGCTATTTAGGTGTCGATTTTATCCTGGCGAGCGATAGCGAGCCTGTAATTTATGAGTAACCGGCCTTCGGCCGGGACATTTTTCTACCGAAAAATGTACAAATTTATCTTGTAAGGGGTTCGAGGGGGTGTAATTTTAAGCTTGATGGAGGTCTAGGTAACAAACTAAAAACCTGCCCTTAAGGGGAGATGGTCTACTGTTATGGACCCCCTTCTCCCTCATGGTTAGACCCATTAGTGTTCACATTTTAAGACGTTCGCCCCATTAGTTTGGCGATTTTAAGAATAATTGCCCTATTTTTTTGCCAATATTAAAACTTTTCCTGTAATTTTAATAGAAACCGGCCTTCGCCCGGGACATGTTTCTGTCGAAAAATGTACAAATTCATCTTGAAGGGGGGGTCTAGGGGGTGTTTTTTAAAGCTTCATGATGGTACAGCGAGGAAACTAAGTAAATATGTAGTATATATTAACTAAATATGTAGTATATATTAACTAAATATGTAGTATATATTAACTAAATATGTAGTATATATTAACTAAATATGTAGTATATTAACTAAATATGTAGTATATATTAACTAAATATGTAGTATATATTAACTAAATATGTAGTATATATTAACTAAATATGTAGTATATATTAACTAAATATGTAGTATATATTAATCAAATATGTAGTATATATTAACTAACTATGTATATATTAACTAAATATGTAGTATATAACTAAATATGTATATATTAACTAAATATGTATATTAACTAAATATGTAGTATTATTAACTAAATATTTAGTATATATTAACTAAATTTGTAGTTTTTATTAACTAATATGTATATATTAACTAAATATGTAGTATATATTAACTAAATATGTAGTATATATTAACTAAATATGTAGTATATATTAACTAAATATGTAGTATATATTAACTAAATGTAGTATATATTAATCGAATTTGTAGTATATATTAACTAAATATGTAGTATATATTAACTAAATATGTAGTATATATTAACTAAATATGTAGTATATATTAACTAAATATGTAGTATATATTAACTAAATATGTAGTATATATTAACTAAATATGTAGTATATATTAACTAAATACCCCGTTCTTAACATTAATCATCCATTACAAACCCCAATGTACTTGAATAAACTAATGAAAGCATATGAGTCCTCCCGGGATTCGAACTCGGGACACCACACCCAGAACATCAGCACCTAAACCATTACACCACCAACACAGTTAAGGGGAGGTTTTTGGTTGATTCCCTAGACCTCCATCAAACTTAAAATTACTCACCCTAGACCCCCTTTCAAGATAAATTTTTACATTTTTCGGTAGAAAAATGTCTCGGCCGAAGGCCGATTCCCATTAAATTACAGGCTCGCTTTCGCTCGCCAGGAAAAAATCGACACCTAAATGGCACGAATGGTCTTCAAATTGACAGAAATGGGGCGAGGGTTCTTAAAATCGCCAAACTAATGGGGCGAACATCTTAAAATTTCAAAAGCAATGGGGCTAAACATGAGGGAGAAAGGAGTCAAGAAAAAAATCCCTCAAGTGGATATCTCCCCTTAAAGGTTGAGTACACGATCACGATTAATATCCATATATATATATATATATATATATATATATATATATATATATATATAATAGCCCACAATATAACCAGTGTCCCCTTAAGGGGAGGTTTTTAGTTTGGTCCCTAGATATCCTTCAAGCTTAAGATTACACCCCCTTGAACCCCTTTCAAGATAAATTTGTACATTTTTCGGTAGAAAAATGTCCCGGCTGAAAGCCGGTTCCTCTTAAATTACAGGCTCGCTATCGCTCGCCAGGATAAAATCGACACCTAAATGGCACGAAAGGTTTTAAAATTGACAGAAATGGGTTGAAAGTTCTTAAAATAGTCAAAATAATGGGGCAAACGTCTTAAAATTAGAAAAAACAATGGGGCTAAACATGAGGGAGAAAGGAGCCAAGAAAAAAATCCCTCAAGTGGACATCTCCCCTTAACCTACATTGTAACTCTATTTACAGCACCACCTACTTACTATATCCCGTGTTCTAGGTCAGTCTCTCATGTCCAATAAACCGTTTTCTGTGAGGCCTCTTTCAATTGCCTTTTATAGTATAATATAGCGTGATAGCAAAAATGTCGATCAAGATACTGGATGATTTTTTGTTTTCTTTTCTAACTTTGCTTCCTAGACTGGAGAGCTAATATATATATATACACACACACACACACACACACACACACACACACACACACACACAAAACCCCCTTCGAGATGAATTTGTACATTTTTCATTTTTCGACAGAAAAATATGCACAAAAAAAAATCGATACATAAATGGTACAAAAGATCTAAAAAACGACAAAGAAATGGGTCGATACACCTTAAAAAAAGCCAACCTAATGGGGCAAACGCCTTAAAATTTAAAAACTAATGGGGCTACGCATGAGGGAGAAGGGGTTTCAAAACTCCAAACTTATTATCATATAGCGTGTTCCGTGTCGGTGTCTCATGTGATACGATAATATTACAGACTGGGAAATAAATCGGTTTTGGTAAGGTCTTTTTATCAATTCCCTCTTTATAATGACTTGATAGGACAGAGAGAGAGAGAGAGAGAGAGAGAGAGAGAGAGAGAGAGAGAGAGAGAGAGAGAGAGATGCACATAGATGTACATAGATACACTGACCACACAGACCTTACGATCCTAGCGAGGTGGTCAGGACTTAATTCTAGTAGAGACAGCTAACCCAAGAGTAAGGGACAGTGGAAGGAAAGGATAGCAACGGAGAGAGAGAGAGAGAGAGAAGAGAGATTCATAATTATATTCTCCCTTTAAGATGAAAACGGTACCAATATATAAACATGTATAAACTGTAGGTCCAAAAAAGGCAATGTCAAGCAAAAATAATACAAACAAATATGTGGACCGTGCGTGGAATGTAAGATTATGTGGATTATGTGGATCGTGCGTGGAACGTAAGATTATTGGTTCCGTAATATGGTAGGTGAGAACTGGGCTACCCTCAGGCAACTTTATGGTAGTAGGGGTATATGTTGCTAACCCTTTCTATCACGTGACCTCAATAAAAGTAAAGTAATGGTGTGTAATAGGGGTGATCGTAGGGTAAATCTACAGTAGATGTTAGGCTGGATGGGGAAATATTGGAACAAGTAGTGTTTTAAATATCTAGGAGGAACGATAAGCAGGAATGGAGGTATGGAAATGGAGGTAAAACAGAGAGTATGTGAAGGAAGGAAAGTGTTCGGAGCAATGGGAAGTATGTGGAAGGTGAGAAATCTCGAAATGAAAGTTAAAAGTGCAATGTATCAAGGGATTGTTGTGCCAACAGTGATGTATGGGGCTGATACATGGGCTCTGAAGGCAATGGAGAGAAGAAAGCTGGATGTGATGGAGATGAGCTGTTTGAGGAGTATGTGTGGAGTGACTCGTAGAGACAGATTGAGGAATGAAGAGATACGTAGGAGAGTTGGGCAGCAGGAACATTTGTCTCAATACAATGCTGGTAGGAATAAATCGACACCTGGATGGGGATAAACGTCTCAGTTGGCTGAATGGGGCCGAATGGATACAAGCCAGGGAAAGAGAGAAAAGGAGAGAAATTAATTGAAAGTTTGACTGCCAGAAGAACATCAGTGAAGGAAGGTTATTACAGGTGTTCATTATTAGCGCATTCATTAACGGTGACGTCCTTTTCATTATATTCGGGCAATCATTAGACGATTCTATTCAGCTTAGGAGCGGACATGTAGTAATTATTAGGCTACAAACTATCTCATTTAATCCTTTTAGCTCCCACAGTTCCTTCACAAGCAGCACAAAATCCTCTAAATATAGCTAGAATACAATTTAAAAGACGTCGCCGGTAAAGAAGAAGACATCAGGAACATGTACAACTCAAGATCATCACAGCCCAAACAAACAATGACCTATCAGCTGCCCGTTTCCCCACTTCACACGTGCCCTTCTTTCACGAACCACACCAGCACAGGACTCCAGCCAAAACACAATGATTATCTGCCAGCAGTCTTTAACCCGTTGAGTACCAGCGACGTGCGTAATATTTTGTTCTAGCTATATTTAGACGATATTTTGCAGCTTAGGAAGGATCTGTGGTAGTCAAAAGGGTTGATTGAGAAAGTTTGAAGCCTTATTATTGCTAGAGGTCCTTCCTAAGCTGAATAAAAGCGTCTAATAGTTGCCATAATACGATGAAAAAGACGTCACTGGTATTGTACGGGTTAAAGAACCCTGACCATAACACTGGGCAAGTTTTGTTTTCTTTTTCTATGTGGATAAGGAAGACAAAAGGCAAAACTGCCTGTGACGAGTACCTCCCCCAGAGTAGAAAGAGTGACAGGGCCAAAATCAAGGAATGTTCGAGCCAAAATGTCTTAACATGCAGAGTTGGAAGCAATTTAAGTCATAGGATGAGGGAAAGATGGATTCAGAAAGTGAGTTCCAGAGCTCAGCTGTTGAATAGAAGAGAGATCAGGAGTATTGTTTCACTCTTGGGTTGGAGAGTTGCACAGAGTAGGGGTGAGATTGTGTTGCAAGACGAGTACTACATACACTACATAGAGGAGATGGTATACACTGAGAGAGCTCTGAGGAACACTGATTATTGAAATAGCGATAGAATAGCGAGAGAGCTGCAACATTGCGGCGAAGAGAGAGATATTGCAGAGAATAGGTGAGTGGACATGAGTTAATGAGACGAATGGCTTTCTTTTCTACTTTGTCTAGGAGTGCTGTGTGAGAGGATCTTCCCCACACATGCAAACAATACTCAAAGAAATATATGGATGTACTGTGCCCCTGTTCAGAGCAAGAAGCTGTGCAGGGCTAAAGATCCCCCTGAGGTGGTTGAGCACACCCAGCTTCTGGGATGCCGCTTTAGAAAGATTGGTAATATGGTCTTTCCAAGAGAGAACAGAAGAGAAAGAGACACCGAGAATACTGAGAGAGGATGAAAGATTGATTTTTGTTTTGTTGAAGTATTAGGGATAGTCCTCTGAGAGTTCTTGATGGGTAGATAAATGGAGAAATTGGGTTTTGGAAGCATTGAAAGTAACAAGATTTTCTCTGCCCCAATTGGAAATGGTTGTTAGATTAGAAGATAAGTATTCTATAGCTTCATCCCGTGAGTTTTTGAGTGATTGCTTGCTGGGGTGTTCAGAAGTAGGACCCCCAGAAGCTACGTCCTTCACCATCACCACTGCCTCTCGAACCGGACATATCCTAAAAGACATTCGTCAGGCCCCAGTTGCTCTGCCAAACAGCAACACCGTGTAGTATTAAACCCTTCTGTACCAGCTACGTCTGTTATATTTTATTCTAGCAATATTTAGACGATTGTATGCAGCTTAAAAAGGATCTGTGGTAGTTATAAGGGTTGATTGAGATAGTTCGAAGCCTTATAATTGCTAAAAATGCTTCCTAAAGTGAATACAATCGATTTGCAGGAGCCAAATAAAATTAAAAGACGTCGCCGGTATACAAGGGGTTTAGTAACACCCCGTTCTAAACATTAATCATCAATTACAAACCCCAATGCACTTGAATATACTAATGAAAGCATATGGTCCTCCCGGGATTCCAACTCGGGACACCACACCAAGAACATAAGCAACTATATAATTTTTCCCACATTGTGTCGTCCCTGTTTTGGTTTGTTTATTTTGCAAGTTTTACATTATAACTGCTAACTGAAAACCTCTGGCAGACATTACCACTTGAGCGCCAGATCCTGCAGGTCACACCAGAATCGAATCAGAGTCGCAGTATCCTTATAAAAAATGTGTAAAGAAATAAATAAAAGACAGGGCCTGACCGTGACCTGACTAATGCAGCCTACTTTGTACCTCCCACCGCAGGACAATAAATTATTACCCTGCTACGTGACCCGGTATTAAATTTGATGGTATCACACATGGTATATCGGGTCAGGTGCAGAGAGAGAGAGAGAGAGAGAGAGAGAGAGAGTGTTTGTGTGTGTGTAGAAGAATAGAGAGAGTGTTAACCTTATTTAGTGCGAGGGAAGCCTTTTTGGGCCTCCCCTGATTCGCTCCATTAGTTTGGAGAACATAAGAACATAACAAAAATGGGAGTCTGCAGAGAGCCGATTGGCCCACACAAGGAAGATCCCTTTCACACCCAGCCCATCTCGTCTTATTAGAGAGCTTAACGCCTTTGGTGCGGCGCCCGTTACCTGACGGACCCCGAAATTCACATATTGTGTGGCCTGGGAGCGAGGCAAGCTGTTGCCAGCAGTGCGGGGGGGGGGGGGGGATTTTTGTCCCGAGCAAGGCCAAGGCCATAACTGAGTGCCCCACAAAAGCCTCCCTGCTTACCACTAATAAAGCCCAGGTGACCGAAGCCACTCCAAGGCGGGGAGCTGAGGAGGGTGCAGAAACGCCCGGTAAACCAAAGCCCCACCCAATGCCCTGTGCCCCTCAACAATTATGAAGAGAGCCCACCAAGTTTGAGCATGCACCTTCAAGATAGCCTCCTCTCACACCAATGCAGCATTACACAGCGAAAACAGCTCAAAACCGCTAATTTATAGCGATTTTAGCCAACCTATGCAAAATCATTGCAAGACAACCAGACGTCATCCAGAGATGATTCAGGTGTCATTGGTAAGCCCTATTACTGTACTATCACAGATATATCATCGTATTACGTTCTGACTCTTGCTTATGCATGAAAATGAACAGGGAATGAAGGTAAATTTAGGCCAATATGCCAGCTCGTTAGGGGTTAAGACGATCACTTCATTACTTTGGTGAATCCAATAGTAAGACACTGTACCCCATGCAGGTATCGATATATATATTTTTTGTTCTGGATGAGAGAGAGAGAGAGAGAGAGAGAGAGAGAGAGAGAGAGAGAGAGAGAGAGAGAGAGAGAGAGGCAGACAGAGACAGAGACAGAGAGTGAGAGAAAGAGAGAGATAGTAAGAAGCCCTCATACCTTCCACCACTATCACAGCCAGGCATCAGGTAATGAGGGGGATAATATATCACCTGGCACTTTACAACAGGGAACCATTTACTGCCAACAAATAATTACAAACACATCACTAAATTATTATGCAGGAATCCATAACATATATACATACATACATACTGTACATACATATATATATATATACCGGGTATATATATGTATACTGTATATACTGTATATATATATCGGGTATATCCAGACGCCGTAATTCCCGATAAGAGGTGGCCATGAAGATTAGGCGTTTGTCACGAATTTCTAGGTCAAGTTGCCCGGGCTTGACATCTACCAATAACATTTTGACAGTGAGGATTTGATCTGCCGAAAGAAAGAAAGGCAGAAAAAAGCAATCAAGCAAGAAAGAAAGCAAGAAATAAAAAACTAAGAAAGCAAGCAAGAAAGAAATGAGAGAGAGAGAGAGAGAGAGAGAGAGTGTGTGTGTGTGTGTGTGTGAGAGAAACTTGTCAAAATATAAATACCATATATATTTTCAAAACAATATATAACGTTTCGAAATACTTCAACAGTAATTAACCTATATCAGTATAACTAGATTTATTAATAAAGTACACATATATCTTGAAAGAAGGTCTAGGGGATGTGTATTTAAGTTTGATGGAGGTCTAGCTAGGAAACTAAAAAATATATTAATAAATAAATATATAGGCCAAAAACCAGCACTACCTATTAAAATGTAAAACTTGCAAACTAAACAAACCAAAACTGGGACAAAGACAATATAAAGTCAAATTAACTTATCAAAATCGCTATGTGGAAACAATGCTTACTAAAATCAAATGTATGGAATAAAAGAATACAATCCACCACATAGGGTGTACATTACTACATGAGCAAGTTAATCTGTTTCCCAAGCAAACTAATTGCACACAATATAACACACTGTCGTCACGTTCAAGGAATTAGTCAATTTATTTAAAGCCAAGTTGTGAAGCCTCTGGAATATAACGGAACATTGGATTGTCTCTCTTGGGTTCCATATAGATTTAAATGGGTGTGCAGGTGATAGTAGTACTGATGATGGTGACAGGTGTAATGATGATGGTGATAGTAGTAGTGATTATGGTAATATAGTGTATTCGCTGTAAGTAGGCGATAAATCATGACCTCTAACCTCTGTAACTCAAATACGACTAGAATAATCAATATTGGCCAATATTCCTACCATTTGGGAAGAGTCAGTCAAGGAATAGATGTTGAATTTGACAGCCAATTTGCTGTAGCCCATTTTGAGTTACAGAAAATAGAACTAATGATTTCTCGCCTACTTACAGCGAATAGACTAATAGTAATGATGTGGTGGTGATTGTGATTGTGATGCTTGTGATAGCAGAGGTGGGCGCGCTCCGGTGGGACCGGTAATGCGGCAGCGCTCCGCGCTCATCAGACATAAGGTAATGCGGCAGCGCTCACGCGCTCCTTTTGTCAGCAGACCCGATGCGCTTCCCGCTCCGCGCTCCCAAAAATAGGTATATAAAAAACAAAACAAACAAAACAGCTTCTAGAAGTTATTTAATTATTTACCTTTGTCCTTCACTTTGTCCTTTGTCTTTCACTTCACTAAATTCCAAGAATTCAAAACATTCACAAAACCTCAAGTCATGGTGTCTTTCTGAAGTATAACTGTTTAAGTTTCTCACTTTCTCAGTTTCTGTTATTCTTTATGTCATATCAATTAATCAAATGTCAATGATATGATATGAATCATATCATTGCAAATGTCAATGATATGATATGATTGATATCATTGTGAGTTTGTGACATTGTGACTGTCCATTGATATCTATGATATGACATAAAGAATTACAGAAACTGTCCAAACTGAGAAACTTAAACAGTTAAACTTATCAAGCTAACATTCTAACAAGCCTAACAATACAATAACAACAATACAACATGATTAGTATTTAGTTGATTACATGATTAAATGAATAATAACTTAATATCATAATGTGACGGCACCACCACTACCCCAAACCCCTCCTCCCACCCACTCGCTGACTATTGGTCGCCTCACAAGGAAAAAAAAAAAAAAATCTGTGGCGGCGAAACGATTGCACCAATCGGTTCCATATTTGTGTGACAAGTGCCTTACCCTTATGCCTTCCCTCCACCACACCCCTAACTGCCTCCCACAACCCACTTCCAGCGTATCCGTACGAAGAAAATCTGTGGTGGCGAAACTACCTGACCAATCGGCTTCATATTTGTAACACGAGTCAATTACGCTTCTACCTTCCCCCCACCATCCCCCAAACCACCCTCCCACCCATACATTCAAGTAACATTCCGATAGTATCGAACTATCGATACCATAATATCGATAGCAAAAGCAAAAAAAAAAAAAAAAAAAAAAAGTTAACAACTGTAACACTGTCAGTCTGTCACTATCATAGTATCACTGTATCACAGTTCACTAACACCGTGAGTAACACCGTATGAACGGTACGATGACTGTACACGATAATGACGTTCTTGTACCTGTTGTTGACAGGAAAAATCGCCTCCGGAGCGCCAGAAAGGAGCACGAATTTCTAGCTGCGCTCCCCGCCTGCACTCCGATTTCAGAATTTTGCCGCTCCTCGCTCCACACTCCTCTATATTGGTAATGCGCACCGGATCGCAGAGCGCAGAGCGCCAAATGGCGCGCACCTGCCCACCTCTGCGTGATAGTAATAGTGGTGATGGTGATAGTGATTGTTTAATGGTGATGACAGTAGTAGTGATAATGGAGATAGTAGTAATGATGGGAGAGAGGTATCCTGACCAGGATTCGAACCCACTCACTCCAAGTATATTTGGGAGAGTCGGGCACTGTAACCACTCGGCCATGAGCGGATATAAGGAAAGCAACCTTATAAATATACCTGGAGTGAGTGGGTTCGAATCCTGGTCAGGATACCTTTCTCCAAACCTGTCGTACTGTACATTATCATTAGATAGTAGTAGTGATGATGGTGACAGTAGGCTACTATATTTTATTCGCTGTAAGTAGGCAAGACATCATGACCTCTAACCTCTGTAACTCGAAAACGCCTAGAGTAATCAAGCTAATATTTCTACCATTTGGGAAGAGTCAGTCAAGGAATAGATGTGGAAATTTACAGCCAATTTGTTCTAGCTCTTTTTTAATTACAGAGGATAGAGGTCATGATTTTTCGCCTACTTACAGCGAATAGACTATAGTGATGATGGTTACAGTATTATTGATGATGGTGATGGTAGTAGTGTAGTGTAGTGTAGTGATGATAAAGACGTCGCCGGTAAAGAAGGGGTTAAAATTAGAGGCTAGCCAGGAAAAAATCGGCACCTAAATGGCAAGAAAGGTCATAACATTGACTAAGAAATGGGGCAAAAGGTCATAAAATTGGCAAACTAATGGGCCGAAGGTCTTAAAATTTTAAAACTAAAGGGGCTAAACACGAGGGAGAAAGGGGACCAGAAAAACGACCCATCTCCCCTTAACTAAATAAAAAACTTCAAATTTCACCGAAATGGAGTCATGATTTCCCGCGAATATAGAGGTGTGGCAGTTGCCTACATGCCCCCTTATTTCTAGTAACGCCTTCGGGAGAATTATACTTTATCTTATTGGTAACAAAGAATAGTTGATTATATTAAGTTAAATATAGATATCTCGTATTGCAGATCGAATAATGGGAGCTATTTAAGACTTGATACTCAAATATGCTAACGTTACCCATTTAATACCGTTTTCTTCGAATTAGGCCTTTATAGAAAACTTATTAATGCAGTAACTTATCAAAATAATATTGAACTCGCGGGCTTAATTATTAATATTTGCCTTTGAATACATTACTATATATAAATATTTCTCTTGTTTATCAACTAACGTAATTTTGTGTGTTTTTTAATCATCAAACATCATAACTACGAAAAATATAATTTACTACCACATACCACAGATGCGACAAGCTGCGAGAATTCATTGTCCATCAGAAAGTCATTGAAGTGACATTTTAAATTTATTGCTCTCGAATTACTACATATAATCGTTATAACTGCGTTGTATTTGAACAACAAACTAGTAAAATAACAGTTATACAACACTTCTAATAACTCATTAACAAGTAAAAAACTAATTTACTTCCACGACACAAGCCACGAGCAATGAACACTGCACACCGGGTTTACTCGGCTACCAACAAATCTTCAATGTTTGGAAGGATTTGTCCACGAACCCGACACCTCTCCACAAAAATGGCTGGGAGGCAGCTAGCAGTGCCTCGCCTGTTCCCTGACCCTCCCTGCCCAACCAAGGTGCCCCTGCCTCCAGTACGGTGGCTGGGTACGGAACACAAGGATCCGGTAGTGCCAACAAAAGCACCGCAGCAGCAGCAGCACAGTCACTGATTCCCTCATGGCTTACCTTACCTCCGCTGGTATCTTGGTCAAGCCATAAGCCGATAGCACACAAGCGATTTTATTCTTGCCTATTTCTTCGGCAATATGTTTTTTCATTAATTTCCTTTAGTATGGAAAACTTATTTTTATTTCTACTATGAATTCCTCTGGAATTATGTATATATATTTCCAGTTTCTTTTATGTTCTTAATTTATGAGAAACATTTTAATGTTTTTTTAGGAAACTATTTTGATCTCATTTTATTATATACGAGGACGTGTTTTTTCCATTATAATCTGGCTAATATTAGACGATTTTATGTAGCTTAGGAAGAGTTTCTAGGAATCAAAGGGGTATAATCTATCTCAATTAACCCTTTGACTTCCAAAATGCCTTCCTAAACAGAATAAAATCGTCTGATGAAAGCAAAAATATAAGGAAAAAACCAGTCCCGTTACGCTGAAAGGGTTAAAAACACTGGCCCTTGATTTCAAGTCATCTATATTACGTAGGAAAACTTCCATCCATCCATCCATATACTCAAGCACATACCCCTTTTTATTATTATATATATATATATATATATTTTTTTTTTTTTTTTTTTTTTTTTAGCTGGCAGTGGCAGACTCGAGGACAACACAACACAACACCAAACTATAGTCGGGAGTGCGCGGGCCTGGTTGACCTATGGGGGTCATGGTCACTAACCAGGGTTCGAACCCCACCCAACGCATCTCAAAACCTGTGGGTTTTTAGGAGGGTTAAACTCCCTTCAGAGGTTCGAGCCCCGCGCCAGGCCCCAGGAAAGGTTGACCCTAAGTGGGCCTGGGGAGTTGTCAGGACAGAAAAATTCCCTTCACACCCAGCATTTCAATTTCAGTTGACGAAAAATTTAATCCTACAAGTCCATGATGCCAAAGAAAAGACAAATATGCTTTTGCCACATTTCGATTCCAAATTGAACAGATATCTTTCTTTAAATCTTAAAAGGTGTCCCAGTCCATCTCTTTGCAAATTTGCATTTAAGTCAAAAGAGCTAAAAGAAACTTATCGACGAACTAAGCTTTTATGGAGGTGTAGATCAATTGGGCGTGTTCCTCCGAGTTATTAAACAAGCTTTTGGCATCTATACCCAAAGGTCCGGTATCTCCAAACTTCTCTAATTACAGATATTTCTTGCACTTATTCTGTCAAAAGTTAACGAACAGCGAATCCCTTCGCACTCGTCCAGGTATTTAGAGAAGTCTTGGAATTTTACCAACCAAACTAATTAACAGACACAACAAAGCCACTCCAACTGCTTCCTCTATCTACACCACCCCTTCTCTGCTATCTACACTTTCCCAGCCGTATGGTCCTAGTGTACTGTCTGATGGCGTAATGGGATTCCAAATGTAAGAGACAGTTTGCCAATCGGGAAGGCCTGGGTACAACTGATGCTTTGCTTTCAATCTCGCATGACAGAAGGAACGGAACGGCTGATCTATACCCTGTTCCAAGTAGGTAGGTCAGAAATCGTGAACACTAACTTCTAACTAAAAAAGGGCTAAAGCAAATGGGCTGTAAATTTCCACGAGTATTCCCTGACTGACTCTTCCCAAATGGTAGAAATATTAGCTTAATTACTCTAGTCATTTGTCAGTTATAGAGGTTAATGTTCAAGAGTTTTGGTCTACCTATTTGGAACAGGACATTGCTTGATTTCTCGGCGGCCTATGATCGACTAAATACCAAGGATTGCTTCACAAGTTGCGGATAATTGACATCGGTGGTTTATATTTCCCATTATAGCTCATTCATGATGAGGGACTGAGTAGGAAATATGATTTTTATTTGTTGAGTGCAAAAATATATTCATTATCATCAATGTCTTCATAATCACTATAGTAATTCATATTTGTTTTCACCAACCCACCAATTAATTTACAAATAAACCTAACTAGTGAAATCAATGAAAGTAATGAATACATGTGGTACTCCAAGACTCGAACCTAGGATACTCACATCGAAATTCCGCAGGGAGAAACTTGAAATAAACGGCAGTATCAAGAATTGACCATTTGCGAGTTTGGAGCTACAAGGAAGTTAGTCATAAACATCGATAGTAAGCAGAAATACAAACGAAATGCGAATTTGTGATAGGTAGATAGGTTGTTGAATTTGGTTTATGTATTTAATATGCAATACAACCATATATTAGCCGGTAATTCTGCTAATTATAGATGTCAAATTCCTCAACTTCCTCATAGCCCGACACTCACGATAGATCAGCGACTCGACTGACCCTCGCATGGGGTAGTCCTGTGAGTGAGTCAACTTTGGGGTAAAATGGGTAATCAGTCTAGTATATCGGGCAGATAAAATATTAAAAGCTTTTCACAAAACACATGTAAAGCTCTCTGAACCCTCTCTATAATGAATGTATATAATCTGCTCTCCCTCTCCCCCCTCCCCCTCTCTCTTTCTTCCCACTCCCCTCTCTACTATCCCTCCTCTCTCTACTACCCTCCTCTCTCTTCCCACTCCCCTCTCTACTACCCTCCTCTCTCTTCCCACTCCCCTCTCTACTATCCCTCCTCTCTCTCTCCCCCCCACTCCCCCTTCTTCCCACTCCCCTCTCTACAAACCCTCCTCTCTCTTCCCACTCCCCCTTCTTCCCACTCCCCTCCCTATTATCCCTCCTCTCTCTCCCCCCCCCCCCACTCCCCCTTCTTCCCACTCCCCTCCCTACTATCCCTCCTCTCTCTCCCCCCCCACTCCCCCTTCTTCCCACTCCCCTCTCTACTATCCCTCCTCTCTCTCCCCCCCCCCCCACTCCCCTCCTCTCTCTTCCCACTCCCCTCTCTATTATCCCTCCTCTCTCTCCCCACTCCCCCTTCTTCCCACTCCCCTCTCTACTATCCCTACTCTCTCTTCCCACTCCCCCTTCTTCCCACTCCCCTCCCTATTATCCCTCCTCTCTCCCCCCCCCCCCCACTCCCCCTTCTTCCCACTCCCCTCTCTACTATCCCTCCTCTCTCTCCCCCCCCCCACCCCCCCCTCTTCCCACTCCCCCCTCTCCACTCCCTCCTCTCTCTTCCCACTCCCCCCTCACCACCTCTCTCTTCCCACTCCCCTTTACTCCCACTCCCCTCCCTATTATCCCTCCTCTCTCTCCGCCCCCCCACTCCCCTCTCTACTATCCCTCCTCTCTCTTCCCACTCCCCCTTCTTCCCACTCCCCTCTCCACTATCCCTACTCTCTCTCCCCCCCCCTCCTCTCTCTTCCCACTCCCCCCTCTCTCTTCCCCCTCCCCCCTCTCTCTTTCCTCCCCTCTCTACTACAATCATTAAAGGGGTTCTATGGAGTGTTTCTTCTTAAAGCTAGATGGAGGTCTAGCGAGGAAACTCAAAAATAAATAAATAAATAAATAAAATAGACCAAGTAATCCCCCCCCCCCCACCCCCCTCCCTTATATATATATTACCTTAAGGGGAGATCTCCACTTGAGGGGTTTTTTTCTTGACCTCTTTCTCCCTCATGTTTAGCCCCATTGCTTTTGATATTATAAAACGTTCGCCCCATTAGTTTAGCGATTTTAAGAACTTTCACCTCATATTAAGACCTTTCGTGCCATTCAGGTGTCGATTTTATCCTGGCGAGAAATAGCGAGCCTGTAATTTAAGAGGAACCGGCCTTAGGCCGGGGCATTTTTCTACCGAAAAATGTACAAATTTATCTTGAAAGGGGGTCAAGGGGGTGACATTTTTAGATTGCTGGAGGAGTAGGAAACAAACTAAAAACCTCCCCTTAACCCTTTGAGTACCAGCGACGTGTCTTATCTTGTATTCTATATTGATTTAGACGATATTATGCAGCTTAGGAAGTATCTGCGGTAATCAAAAGGGTTAGTTGAGATAGTTTGAAGCCTTGTTATTGATAGAGGTCCTTCCTAACCTTGTTCTTGATAGAGGTCCTTCCTTACCTGAATAAAATCGTCGAATAGTTGGGTTAAAGATATTATAGGATGGTGGAGGAGTCGTGATAGTGGGATTCCTATACCCTGTTGGGTTAAAGATATTATAGGATGGTGGAGGAGTCGTGATAGTGGGATTCCTATACCCTGTTCCAAATAGGTACAGGCTAATTAAGGGGGGGGTTCATTTTTTTTTTTTTTTCTCTTTCTCTCCTTTTCTCTCTTTCCCTGGCTTGTATCCATTCGTCCCCATTCACCCAACTGTTTTAAGACGTTCATCCCCATCCAGGTGTCGATTTCTTCCTGGCGAGCGATAGCGAGTCATCATTGTATGGAGAAATCCAGCTTCGCCGGAGACATTTTTCTATCGAAAAATGTACAAATTTAGCTTGCTGTCAAAAAATAAATATATATGCTGGTTCGCTACCGCACGCCAGGAAAATATTGACACCTGGTTGGGGGTAAACGTCTGAAAACAGTAGGCTGAAGGGGCCGACTGGATACAACCCAGAGAGAGAGAGAGAGAGAGAGAGAGGCTTCGAACTTTATATCCTGGCTACAACTAATTGATTTTATTCAGTTTAGGAAGGATCTCCAGCAAATTATAAGGCTTCGAACTATCTCAATCAACCATTTTAACTAACACAGATCCTTCCTCAACGGCAACAACAAAACATCGTCTAAATAAATATAGAATAAAATGTAACAGACGTCGCTGGTACTGAAAGGGTTAACCTCCGTAATTCTCAAACGACTATAGTCCGTTCATTCTAGGGTGGACAGAAATCGCAACCTCTAACCTCTGTAACTCAAAAAGGGCTGGAACAAATGAGCTGTCAATTTCCACACCTATTCCCTAGCCAAGTCTTACTATTTGGTAGAAATATTAGCTCGATTACTCTAGTCCTTTTTCAGTTATGAGAGGTTGGAGGTTACGATATCTGGCCACCCTAGAATGAACAGACTATAGACTCCGACTCGCAGGGGTGTCAAACTCATGGCCCGTGGTGGTCGAGTGGAGACTATGCTCACGTGTGAATCTGCTTGACCTGGGTTCGATCCCAGCCAAGTCGGACATTTAGTGGGTGTGGTATAGTCTGTTCATTCTAGGTTAGCCAGAAATCATAACCTCCTCCAACCTCTCATAACTCAAAAAGGACTAGAGTAATCGAGCTAATATTTCTATAAAATAGGAAGACTTGGCTAGGGAATAGGTGTGGAAATTGACAGCTCATTTGTTCCAGCCCTTTTTGAGTTACAGAGGTTAGAGGTTACGATTTGTGCCCAACCTAAAATGAACGGACTACATTACGTTCTAGCGTATTACATGCTCGCACCCAGTCGGATGACACCTCGACGACGTATACAGACTAATAACACACATAACAAAGCCACTCCAACAGCTTCCTCTCTCCAACACCCCTTCTCCCTTCTCTACACTCTTCAGAAAATAGGAAAAGTAGAAAGTAGCTACGAGGTGCCGTTGTAAAGGCTTATCCCTCAATACCTTCACCTGACCGTGAAATAATTATTATTATGAAGAAAAATATAATGTTGTTAGAAGACAGAAACTTCATATATTACCATATATTCATAATGGCAATAATTCAATTAAAATTAAAATTACTTTTAATATAGTTTTTTATAAAGGGACTATTTAAAAAAAAATATATAACAAACCCGTTTAAAACCGAAGACAAAGCCATTGCAGGTATCTGAACGCCACAAGCCGCCAAACGTTTTAACAATAACAGACCCACTGACCCAGAGAAGCCAGCAGAGCACTACACTGATAAAACATCGCCGCTTCTGTTGCGAAAACGTGAGTTATATTTCGTTGTTTAAGGGGAAATGGTTGTTTTTCTGGACCCCTGTCTCCCTTGTGTTTAGTTTGAGAGTGTTGTCATTGCATAATTATCGAGCCATGAACCTGGAAAGTGTTTTGAAAAAGTAGCAGGATTTGAGTACCATGGCCGACGTGTGTTTTTTTTATCTAGCTATATTTAGACGATAATATGCAGCTTACGAAGGATCTGTGGTAGCTAATAGGGTTGGTTGAGATAGTTTGAAGTCTTTTTAATTGATAGAAGTCCTTGCTAAGCTGAATATAATCGTCTAATAGTTGCCAGAATAGGATGAAAAGGACGTCCCTGGTACTGAATAGGTTAAACCCCTTCTGTACCGGCGACGTCTTTTTAATATTATTCTAGCTATATTTAGACGATTTTATGGAGTTTATAATGGATATGTGGTAGTAAAAAGGGTTAAGTGAGATATGTGGTAGTAAAAAGGGTTAAGTGAGATAGTTCGAAGCCTGTTAATTACTGGAGGCCCTCTATAAACTTAATATAATCGTCTAATAGTAGGCTAGCCACAATAAAGATACAAATACGTCCTTGGAACTGAATAGGCTAATGGTGTTACAGCTATATAGGTTTGTATATTATAGTCACAGTGGTTTGAAGGTGGGTAAGATCATATATTTTCAATAACACTACACATTAAGGGGAGATGGTTAACTTTTTGGGCGATTTTTGCATGTATTCATTATTTGTTTAGTTTCCTCCCTAAACCTCCCAAATTAAAAAAAAAAAAAAAACACACAAAAAACATCCATTAGGTTAGATTAATTTGTACATTACAGGCTCACTATCGTTCGCCAGGGAAAAAATCGACACCTAAATAGCACGAAAGGTCTAAATATTAACGAAGAAATGGGGCTAAAGGTCTTAAAATCGACTAACTAATGGGGCAAGCATCTTAACATCTGAAAACTAATTGGGCTAAACATGAGGGAGGAAAAGGGTCCAGAAAATCGGCCCATCTGTTTTGGGTTATCTCAGAATCATATCTTGGCAAATGTACACTCGGATACCATAGTCTCTAGGCCACTCATAAATGTTCGTGGACTTCACCAAATTCAAGTTATGGAAGTATATCTCTGGACACGAATTTATGAATATAACTCTATACATTAACTACAAAACTATAGCCTATATTGGCCCTACCATAAATTGAAAAGCAATATATATATCCACAAATCAATCCAGATAGTTATAATTGCATAAAGAAACATATAGGAGGCCCACGAATGCTTATGAGTGTACCTTTGGATGTGTAAATCTTGGGAAAAATTACGTGTCAATTTGTATTTATGTTTTATACAAGTTTGCCTGATAATAGCATCGTTTTCTGTGAAGTACACTAGTCTAAGTTAACATTTCTGCCAGCAGAGGGCAGAGCAATACGCCCACTTTTTATTGATCGCTGTTCTCAGAAACTTCTCGACATCTTTCCTTCTACTTGCAGGCCTGCCATCTCTCCTTATATAATTATTAGGCCAATTTACAAATGTGTTATAATATAGAAGCCACATATTCAATCTTTAAGTAATACATTATATATCATAATAACATCACCCTTGTATATCAAAGCAAAACGCTATATATCAATAAGTGTTATTGTCATTAAAAGTTTTGGTATGTTGGTACAACACCAAAACACAGTAAACGTCACATGACGTCACTCATCTCAAGGTCTTAGTAGCAAAGACGAGTTTTCAGGTATCGCTATGTTGCAATTTTGTGTTATTACAGTGGATAGTGGGTTAATCTACAGGCTTGTGCATTAATATATACACAATCTTAAGGTTTATGCCAACCCTGCACTATGGAGAAACCAGCGAAACAAGACAGGTAGAACAAATATTATTAGAATGTGGGAATATTCCACACGACCATGTGGGGCCATGTTTACAGCTCGGTCCATAGGTGCTTCAGTCCCCCCTCCTGATTGGCCATCTCCACAAGACCTTTGAGAGCTGGCCTGTGATTGGTCCGGGGGTGCACTTGAGTGACCCCGTGGGCTTCCTCGCTCAAGACCAAAACAAACCCGAGTGTGAAACCAGTGGGAGTGAAACTACTCCAGTGCGGAACTGCATTAAACACAAGATTTCGCCTCGTACGTGCAGTTCTAACGGGAAATTAGCATCGCAGTGCATTCGAGAGTTGTTATCGACGTCTCAGATACTATTATGAATCGTGTTTTCCTTTAGTAGAAGTTTTGTTTTGAACATCTAATAATAGTGAAATCAAAGTAGCCTACCTTTAACATTTACTGCCAGTCATCTGGACAGTGCTGGTATCTGCCAGCGGAGATAGAAAAACGTGGATTTGAGTTTGTGTTTTATAAGAAGTTGTTACATAGCCTATTAACCAACCAAGGTGAGTACCGTTTAGGCTATTATATATTTGTTATTGTTTTACTAGGCTAGTCTATGCAGCTGGAATATTAAACATATCGACCTCTAACCAAATTTTTATGTAAACTATATTTTTGTACGTGGAAGCCAAAATTTACCTAGTATTGTCCAGTGTTTGGCATGTAGGCTTGGTTATGGATTTTCTGTAGCCTATTACCTAATAAATAAGACTAATGAATGAATTGGCACTTTTTCTGCATTCGCGTGATTAGTGTTCAATCCCAATATAATTTACTCGATCATACCGCGATGCTTAGGAAATAAAATACAAAAATACTCGCCCAGGTAGCCTAGTCAATCATATCAATGGCTCCCTTGTCTCCTTTTTCCCGCCAACCCTCTTATAGTGAATAAATACACTTTCATCTCGATTCTTTCCAATATCCCGAATTCCTTATATATTTTGAGCAACATATGGTGGTTGAGACATGTTTTGGATATATTAGAAAGGGGTTTGGACAGGTTTTGTTGTGTAAATATGCAAATTCCGCTCTCGTTACTTTGTGTGTTGGTTATTCTTTCCTTTGTATTTGGTATAATTATTCCTTTGTACTCTCTAACATTGATATTATGTAATCCAGTGTTATCATCGGTACGGATAAATATTTCGTTATTCCTAATACCATGTCCCGGAAGAGAGTTGCAATGGAAGAACAACAACAAAAAGATATACGAGATAATTTATGGAGGAGCATATAAAGGCAACAGTCACCAGGGGCTCCTGTATGATGGGCCCCTGACTGAGCGTAATGGCTATGTTTACGTCAAGGCGCTTGTGCCACATCTCCGTTTGTTTTGAACATATCATAAAACTATTTCCAACTGTAAAGATCACTCCTACTCTCTGAATAACATACATGTATATTGTAGTGTATGTATTGTCAATTTGAAGGCGATATATTTGGTATAATCTCTATATATAAGATGTGGGTTGGGTGACGTGGCATATGAGTGATTATTGACTGGGATCACGTGGTCAGCCTGTGGGCGTGGATTTGTTTACTTGCTTGTTCATATTATGCAGGAATGGTTTCGCGAACAACTCAACCAGTAACACATTTCAACCTGTAGATCTCAACCAGTATCAATTTAACCAGAGCCAACTAATTCTGTGAAATTTAAAGTACTACGGTACCCAATTTTACCTTACCTAACAGTATTGGTTGAGTTGGCACTGGTTGTGGTTGAGCTACTGGTTGAGATATCCGGTCACGATGGGAGGTTGCTATAGTCCGTTCATTCTAGGTTGGGCAGAAATCGTAACCTCTAACCTCTGTAACTCACAAAGGGCTAGAGCAAATGAGCTGTCAATTTATACACATTCCTTCGCCAAGTCTTCCTGTTTGGTAGAAATATTATCTCGATTATTCTAGTCCTTTTTGAGTTATGAGAGGTTAGGGGTTACGATTTCTGTCCAACCTAGAATGAACGGACTATAGTAGGAGTAATGGTTGCTGTGTTGATCAGGGTTTAGGACCATTTAATACCAACCAAACAAATAATCAAGGTGTCAAACGAAAGCCGAATTAATTATTTTAAGTGTATTAAATTAATGTATAGCCTATGTAAAGATAAAATTATGCTTTGTTGTTCAGATTATGTCTTTGGAAGATGTTAAATAGTCAATACACTGCTATGTCATGTTAATTTGCTTGTATTCCTTCTCATATTCATTCAAGTCTTCAAACAAAATGGCTCCGGTTTGACACCCTATAAACAATAGTTAAATATATTACACTGCTAAAGCCTAAATATGCATTAATCCTACCCCTATAATTTGTGTGGATAGTAATTTTTTGGATGTGTTGCGTATTATACGAATGGGTCATGGGTACTGGGCTAGTCAGGGTGGCAAACCCAGGCAATGTTGTTTCAAGACAGAGTTGGGTCACGCAGCGTGTCCAACCAAGACAATTTGATTTTGTCCATGGAATGAATACGAAATAAAATAGGCCTATATGAAAATTTGCATTATTTTGGCCATTTTATCACTTCCAAGGATATATATATAGCATATATGAAGCCCTTAACGAGCAAATTTGGAACACTGCTAATGCTAATAGAGGTGTACTGATGGTTCAGTATTTGCAATATAAGATCTAGTAAGTGACTAATGCGGTGTGTAGGACATATTGGGCCCGCAACAATGGGTCGCATTTTTAAGTCACTAGGAGTTGGGATACTTATATATTCAGAATTTGTGTTTTCAATTGATTTTATTATTAACTTGGATTTGTGGATTTTTGGAAGGCCATTTCCTTGCAGCCATTGCAGCACAAGACATATATGCAGTTCATTGTATTACAACTCATATTATCATTAACTTTAAAAGTATAATTAATATTAATAAATTTGTATTCATGGCTTTCGATTAGTTCTAAGCATATTTTGCATCGAGGATTGCCACATTTTGTTACTTTAAAGTCAGATGAGTTACAGAATAAACTGGTCTTATTCTCAAAGTTTGTTAAATACTGCAGGAGTTTAGCTCTAGTTAATAGTTTTTTAAGGTTTCTTGGTTGCCGTTTAGCTTTAATGAGATTTACATCTTTGTATTTAAGTTACAAAGATGTAAACCTCATTAAAGCTAAAAAAAAACAAGAAACCTTAAAAAACTATTAACTAGAGCTAAACTCCTGCAGTATTTAACAAACTTTGAGAATAAGACCAGTTTATTCTGTAACTCATCTGACTTTAAAGTAACAAAATGTGGCAATCCTCGATGCAAAATATGCTTAGAACTAATCGAAAGCCATGAATACAAATTTATTAATATTAATTATACTTTTAAAGTTAATGATAATATGAGTTGTAATACAATGAACTGCATATATGTCTTGTGCTGCAATGGCTGCAAGGAAATGGCCTTCCAAAAATCCACAAATCCAAGTTAATAATAAAATCAATTGAAAACACAAATTCTGAATATATAAGTATCCCAACTCCTAGTGACTTAAAAATGCGACCCATTGTTGCGGGCCCAATATGTCCTACACACCGCATTAGTCACTTACTAGATCTTATATTGCAAATACTGAACCATCAGTACACCTCTATTAGCATTAGCAGTGTTCCAAATTTGCTCGTTAAGGGCTTCATATATGCTATTTTTTACCACAAGAACCAGCTTATGTTTGTTTTCTGATATATATATATATGTGTATATATATACAGTATATATACAGTATATATATATATATATATATATATATTACTGTATATATATATATATATATATATATATATATATATATATATATATATATATATATATATATATACTGTATATATATATATATATATATATATATATTACTGTATATATATATATATATATATATATATATATATATATATATATATATATATATATATATACATATACTCTGTATATATAAGAACTGTGAAGCATACATTTAACAGTGTATATTTAGTAATGATGAATACAAATGAAGAGCATAATTTATGTCTCTATATAGTTTGACATCCTGGGGCCCAGCTAGTCTACCCTACACGTGTTCTGCTGGTGTTTTTCAAACCTAATCAAGGATACCACTGATAACAACAGATAAATAAAGAGACAGAGCTGTTTGTGCACTTCAGAGAGAGAGAGAGATTGAAATGAAAAGGAGAGAGGCAAAACGGAAAATTAGAGAAGCAAAAAAAAGATGCAAACGAAAGGTGGGGTCAAAGGTTGAGAGAGAATTTTGAAGAACGAAAGAAGATGTTCTGGAATTAAGGAGGTAAATAAAGTAAGGAAAGGAGGACAAAAGAGGGAAGAGTCAGTGAAAGATGCAAATGGAGAATTGCTAGTGGAACCAGTTGAAGTGAGGAAAAGTACCTAGATTTACGTAGAAACACTTCCCACACACACCTTACGATCCCTATGATGTGCCAGGACTTGATCCTATAGTCCGTTCATTCTAGGTTGGGCAGAAGTCGTAACCTCTAACCTCTGTAACTCAAAAAGGACTAGAGCAAATGAGCTGTCAATTTATACACCTTTTTACCTAGCCGAGTGTTCCTGTTTGGTAGAAATATTAGCTCGATTACTCTATTCCTTTTTGAGTTATGAGAGGTTCGGGGTTACGATTTCTGCCCAACCTAGAATGAACGGACTATAGTAGAGAGTGGGAAGAAATATGGGGTTAATGTAGAATCACATGAATTCTTTGCCACAAATCTGATCTGGCAGCTTCTGAAGTATACTTTCAGATACAATTCTGCCACATAAAATGGTTTAGCTTCAGACTAGTTGCCATTCTTAACCCCTTCAGCACCATGATGCCTTTTCACCTTTGATTCAAGCTAAAGTTTGATTATTTTATGCAGCTTAAGGGGAGGTTTTTAGTGGGATTCCCTAGACTTCCATCAAGCTTAAAATTACTCCCCCTAGACCCCCTTTCAAGATAAATTTGTACATTTTTCTACCGAAAAATGTCCCAGCTGAAAGCCGGTTCCTCTTTTTACAGGCTCGCTATCGCTCGCCAGGATAAAATCGACACCTAAATGGCACGAAAGGTTTTAAAATTGACAGAAATGGGTTGAAAGTTCTTAAAATAGTCAAAATAATGGGGCAAACGTCATAAAATTAGAAAAACAATGGGGCTAAACATGAGGGAGAAAGGAGCCAAGAAAAAAAATCCCTCCAGTGGACATCTCCCCTTGTTAATATCGATGTCTACCGCTCCAACTTCCTTATTATAGCCTGAAACTCGCAAGTGGTGGTTAATTGAAACTCTAAACTATAATTTAATCTTGCATAATATACAATAATGAAGACTAAAAAATAATAATGGTCTCGGCTTTCCACCGGGAGGATTTTTTTCTGAACCTTTTTCTCCCTCATGTTTAGCCCCATTGCTTGTGAGATTAAAAGATGCTTGCCCCATTAGTTTGGCGATTTTTAAGAACCCTCGCCCCATGTCTGTCAATTTTAAGACCATTCGTGCCATTTAGGTGTCGATTTTTTCCAGGCGAGCGATAGCGAGCCTGTAATTTAAGGGGAACCGGCCTTCGGCCGGGAAATTTTTCTACCGAAAAATGTACAAATTTATCTTGAAAGGGGGTCAAGGGGGAGTAATTTTAAGCTTGATGGAAGTCTAGGGAATCAACTAAAAACCTCTCCTTAAAAGAAAGTGGTGAAGGTTAGTTGGATCTGTTGAAAGTGGTGAGGGTTAGTTGGTTCTGTTGAAAGTGGTGAGGGTTAGTTGGTTCTGTTGAAAGTGTTGAGGGTTAGTTGGATCTGTTGAAAGTGGTGAGGGTTAGTTGGTTCTGTTGAAAGTGGTGAGGGTTAGTTGGTTCTGTTGAAAGTGGTGAGGGTTAGTTGGATCTGTTGAAAGTGGTGAGGGTTAGTTGGTTCTGTTGAAAGTGGTGAGGGTTAGTTGGATCTGTTGAAAGTGGTGAGGGTTAGTTGGTCTGTTGAAAGTGGTGAGGGTTAGTTGGTTCTGTTGAAAGTGGTGAGGGTTAGTTGGATCTGTTGAAAGTGGTGAGGGTTAGTTGGTTCTGTTGAAAGTGGTGAGGGTTAGTTGGTTCTGTTGAAAGTGGTGAGGGTTAGTTGGATCTGTTGAAAGTGGTGAGGGTTAGTTGGTTCTGTTGAAAGTGGTGAGGGTTAGTTGGTTCTGTTGAAAGTGGTGAGGGTTAGTTGGTTCTGTTGAAAGTGGTGAGGGTTAGTTGGATTTGTTGAAAGTGGTGAGGGTTAGTTGGATCTGTTGAAAGTGGTGAGGGTTAGTTGGTTCTGTTGAAAGTGGTGAGGGTTAGTTGGTTCTGTTGAAAGTGGTGAGGGTTAGTTGGTTCTGTTGAAAGTGGTGAGGGTTAGTTGGTTCTGTTGAAAGTGGTGAGGGTTAGTTGGTTCTGTTGAAAGTGGTGAGGGTTAGTTGGATCTGTTGAAAGTGGTGAGGGTTAGTTGGTTCTGTTGAAAGTGGTGAGGGTTAGTTGGATCTGTTGAAAGTGGTGAGGGTTAGTTGGATCTGTTGAAAGTGGTGAGGGTTAGTTGGATCTGTTGAAAGTGGTGAGGGTTAGTTGTTTCTGTTTGAAAGTGGTGAGGGTTAGTTGGATCTGTTGAAAGTGGTGAGGGTTAGTTGGTTCTGTTGAAAGTGGTGAGGGTTAGTTGGATCTGTTGAAAGTGGTGAGGGTTAGTTCGTTTCTGTTGAAAGTGGTGAGGGTTAGTTGGATCTGTTGAAAGTGGTGAGGGTTAGTTGGATCTGTTGAAAGTGGTGAGGGTTAGTTGGTTCTGTTGAAAGTGGTGAGGGTTAGTTGGTTCTGTTGAAAGTGGTGAGGGTTAGTTGGTTCTGTTGAAAGTGGTGAGGGTTAGTTGGTTCTGTTGAAAGTGGTGAGGGTTAGTTGGATCTGTTGAAAGTGGTGAGGGTTAGTTGGTTCTGTTGAAAGTGTTGAGGGTTAGTTGGTTCTGTTGAAAGTGGTGAGGGTTAGTTGGTTCTGTTGAAAGTGGTGAGGGTTAGTTGGATCTGTTGAAAGTGTTGAGGGTTAGTTGGTTCTGTTGAAAGTGGTGAGGGTTAGTTGGATCTGTTGAAAGTGTTGAGGGTTAGTTGGTTCTGTTGAAAGTGGTGAGGGTTAGTTGGATCTGTTGAAAGTGTTGAGGGTTACCGTAGTTGGTTCTGTTGAAAGTGGTGAGGGTTAGTTGGATCTGTTGAAAGTGGTGAGGGTTAGTTGGATCTGTTGGAAGTGGTGAGGGTTAGTTGGTTCTGTTGAAAGTGGTGAGGGTTAGTTGGTTCTGTTGAAAGTGGTGAGGGTTAGTTGGTTCTGTTGAAAGTGGTGAGGGTTAGTTGGATCTGTTGAAAGTGGTGAGGGTTAGTTGGATCTGTTGAAAGTGGTGAGGGTTAGTTGGATCTGTTGAAAGTGGTGAGGGTTAGTTGGTTCTGTTGAAAGTGGTGAGGGTTAGTTGGATCTGTTGAAAGTGGTGAGGGTTAGTTGGTTCTGTTGAAAGTGGTGAGGGTTAGTTGGTTCTGTTGAAAGTGGTGAGGGTTAGTTGGATCTGTTGAAAGTGTTGAGGGTTAGTTGGTTCTGTTGAAAGTGGTGAGGGTTAGTTGGTTCTGTTGAAAGTGGTGAGGGTTAGTTGGATCTGTTGAAAGTGGTGAGGGTTAGTTGGTTCTGTTGAAAGTGGTGAGGGTTAGTTGGTTCTGTTGAAAGTGGTGAGGGTTAGTTGGTTCTGTTGAAAGTGGTGAGGGTTAGTTGGTTCTGTTGAAAGTGGTGAGGGTTAGTTGGTTCTGTTGAAAGTGTTGAGGGTTAGTTGGTTCTGTTGAAAGTGGTGAGGGTTAGTTGGTTCTGTTGAAAGTGGTGAGGGTTAGTTGGTTCTGTTGAAAGTGGTGAGGGTTAGTTGGATCTGTTGAAAGTGGTGAGGGTTAGTTGGATCTGTTGAAAGTGGTGAGGGTTAGTTGGTTCTGTTGAAAGTGGTGAGGGTTAGTTGGATCTGTTGAAAGTGGTGAGGGTTAGTTGGTTCTGTTGAAAGTGGTGAGGGTTAGTTGGTTCTGTTGAAAGTGGTGAGGGTTAGTTGGTTCTGTTGAAAGTGGTGAGGGTTAGTTGGTTCTGTTGAAAGTGGTGAGGGTTAGTTGGATCTGTTGAAAGTGGTGAGGGTTAGTTGGTTCTGTTGAAAGTGGTGAGGGTTAGTTGGATCTGTTGAAAGTGGTGAGGGTTAGTTGGATCTGTTGAAAGTGGTGAGGGTTAGTTGGATCTGTTGAAAGTGGTGAGGGTTAGTTGGATCTGTTGAAAGTGGTGAGGGTTAGTTGGATCTGTTGCAAGTGTGAGGGTTAGTTGGTTCTGTTGAAAGTGGTGAGGGTTAGTTGGATCTGTTGAAAGTGGTGAGGGTTAGTTGGTTCTGTTGAAAGTGGTGAGGGTTAGTTGGATCTGTTGAAAGTGGTGAGGGTTAGTTGGTTCTGTTGAAAGTGGTGAGGGTTAGTTGGATCTGTTGAAAGTGGTGAGGGTTAGTTGGATCTGTTGAAAGTGGTGAGGGTTAGTTGGTTCTGTTGAAAGTGGTGAGGGTTAGTTGGTTCTGTTGAAAGTGGTGAGGGTTAGTTGGTTCTGTTGAAAGTGGTGAGGGTTAGTTGGATCTGTTGAAAGTGGTGAGGGTTAGTTGGTTCTGTTGAAAGTGGTGAGGGTTAGTTGGTTCTGTTGAAAGTGGTGAGGGTTAGTTGGTTCTGTTGAAAGTGGTGAGGGTTAGTTGGTTCTGTTGAAAGTGGTGAGGGTTAGTTGGTTCTGTTGAAAGTGGTGAGGGTTAGTTGGTTCTGTTGAAAGTGGTGAGGGTTAGTTGGATCTGTTGAAAGTGGTGAGGGTTAGTTGGATCTGTTGAAGTGGTGAGGGTTAGTTGGTTCTGTTGAAAGTGGTGAGGGTTAGTTGGATCTGTTGAAAGTGGTGAGGGTTAGTTGGATCTGTTGAAAGTGGTGAGGGTTAGTTGGTTCTGTTGAAAGTGGTGAGGGTTAGTTGGTTCTGTTGAAAGTGGTGAGGGTTAGTTGGTTCTGTTGAAAGTGGTGAGGGTTAGTTGGATCTGTTGAAAGTGGTGAGGGTTAGTTGGTTCTGTTGAAAGTGGTGAGGGTTAGTTGGTTCTGTTGAAAGTGGTGAGGGTTAGTTGGATCTGTTGAAAGTGGTGAGGGTTAGTTGGTTCTGTTGAAAGTGGTGAGGGTTTAGTTGGTTCTGTTGAAAGTGGTGAGGGTTAGTTGGTTCTGTTGAAAGTGGTGAGGGTTAGTTGGTTCTGTTGAAAGTGGTGAGGGTTAGTTGGTTCTGTTGAAAGTGGTGAGGGTTAGTTGGATCTGTTGAAAGTGGTGAGGGTTAGTTGGATCTGTTGAAAGTGGTGAGGGTTAGTTGGTTCTGTTGAAAGTGGTGAGGGTTAGTTGGTTCTGTTGAAAGTGGTGAGGGTTAGTTGGATCTGTTGAAAGTGGTGAGGGTTAGTTGGATCTGTTGAAAGTGGTGAGGGTTAGTTGGATCTGTTGAAAGTGGTGAGGGTTAGTTGGTTCTGTTGAAAGTGGTGAGGGTTAGTTGGATCTGTTGAAAGTGGTGAGGGTTAGTTGGATCTGTTGAAAGTGGTGAGGGTTAGTTGGATCTGTTGAAAGTGGTGAGGGTTAGTTGGATCTGTTGAAAGTGGTGAGGGTTAGTTGGATCTGTTGAAAGTGGTGAGGGTTAGTTGGATCTGTTGAAAGTGGTGAGGGTTAGTTGGTTCTGTTGAAAGTGGTGAGGGTTAGTTGGTTCTGTTGAAAGTGGTGAGGGTTAGTTGGTTCTGTTGAAAGTGGTGAGGGTTAGTTGGTTCTGTTGAAAGTGGTGAGGGTTAGTTGGATCTGTTGAAAGTGGTGAGGGTTAGTTGGTTCTGTTGAAAGTGGTGAGGGTTAGTTGGATCTGTTGAAAGTGGTGAGGGTTAGTTGGATCTGTTGAAAGTGGTGAGGGTTAGTTGGATCTGTTGAAAGTGGTGAGGGTTAGTTGGATCTGTTGAAAGTGGTGAGGGTTAGTTGGTTCTGTTGAAAGTGGTGAGGGTTAGTTGGTTCTGTTGAAAGTGGTGAGGGTTAGTTGGATCTGTTGAAAGTGGTGAGGGTTAGTTGGTTCTGTTGAAAGTGGTGAGGGTTAGTTGGATCTGTTGAAAGTGGTGAGGGTTAGTTGGTTCTGTTGAAAGTGGTGAGGGTTAGTTGGTTCTGTTGAAAGTGGTGAGGGTTAGTTGGATCTGTTGAAAGTGGTGAGGGTTAGTTGGTTCTGTTGAAAGTGGTGAGGGTTAGTTGGATCTGTTGAAAGTGGTGAGGGTTAGTTGGATCTGTTGAAAGTGGTGAGGGTTAGTTGGATCTGTTGAAAGTGGTGAGGGTTAGTTGGTTCTGTTGAAAGTGGTGAGGGTTAGTTGGATCTGTTGAAAGTGGTGAGGGTTAGTTGGTTCTGTTGAAAGTGGTGAGGGTTAGTTGGTTCTGTTGAAAGTGGTGAGGGTTAGTTGGTTCTGTTGAAAGTGGTGAGGGTTAGTTGGATCTGTTGAAAGTGGTGAGGGTTAGTTGGATCTGTTGAAAGTGGTGAGGGTTAGTTGGTTCTGTTGAAAGTGGTGAGGGTTAGTTGGTTTTGTTGAAAGTGGTGAGGGTTAGTTGGTTCTGTTGAAAGTGGTGAGGGTTAGTTGGATCTGTTGAAAGTGGTGAGGGTTAGTTGGATCTGTTGAAAGTGGTGAGGGTTAGTTGGATCTGTTGAAAGTGGTGAGGGTTAGTTGGTTCTGTTGGAAGTGTGGAGGGGTAGTTGGTTCTGTTGAAAGTGGTGAGGGTTAGTTGGATCTGTTGAAAGTGGTGAGGGTTAGTTGGTTCTGTTGAAAGTGGTGAGGGTTAGTTGGTTCTGTTGAAAGTGGTGAGGGTTAGTTGGTCTGTTGAAAGTGGTGAGGGTTAGTTGGTTCTGTTGAAAAGGTGAGGGTTAGTTGGATCTGTTTGAAAGTTGTGAGGGTTAGTTGGTTCTGTTGAAAGTGGTGAGGGTTAGTTGGATCTGTTGAAAGTGGTGAGGGTTAGTTGGATCTGTTGAAAGTGGTGAGGGTTAGTTGGATCTGTTGAAAGTGGTGAGGGTTAGTTGGTTCTGTTGAAAGTGGTGAGGGTTAGTTGGATCTGTTGAAAGTGGTGAGGGTTAGTTGGTTCTGTTGAAAGTGGTGAGGGTTAGTTGGTTCTGTTGAAAGTGGTGAGGGTTAGTTGGATCTGTTGAAAGTGGTGAGGGTTAGTTGGTTCTGTTGAAAGTGGTGAGGGTTAGTTGGATCTGTTGAAAGTGGTGAGGGTTAGTTGGTTCTGTTGAAAGTGGTGAGGGTTAGTTGGATCTGTTGAAAGTGGTGAGGGTTGGATCTGTTGAAAGTGGTGAGGGTTAGTTGGATCTGTTGAAAGTGGTTAGGGCTAGTTGGATCTGTTGAAAGTGGTGAGGGTTAGTTGGATCTGTTGAAAGTGGTGTGGGTTAGTTGGTTCTGTTGAAAGTGTTGAGGGTTAGTTGGATCTGTTGAAAGTGGTGAGGGTTAGTTGGTTCTGTTGAAAGTGGTGAGGGTTAGTTGGATCTGTTGAAAGTGGTGAGGGTTAGTTGGATCTGTTGAAAGTGTTGAGGGTTAGTTGGTTCTGTTGAAAGTGGTGAGGGTTAGTTGGTTCTGTTGAAAGTGGTGAGGGTTAGTTGGTTCTGTTGAAAGTGGTGAGGGTTAGTTGGTTCTGTTGAAAGTGGTGAGGGTTAGTTGGATCTGTTGAAAGTGTTGAGGGTTAGTTGGTTCTGTTGAAAGTGGTGAGGGTTAGTTGGTTCTGTTGAAAGTGGTGAGGGTTAGTTGGTTCTGTTGAAAGTGGTGAGGGTTAGTGGATCTGTTGAAAGTGGTGAGGGTTAGTTGGATCTGTTGAAAGTGGTGAGGGTTGGATCTGTTGAAAGTGGTGAGGGTTAGTTGGTTCTGTTGAAAGTGGTGAGGGTTAGTTGGATCTGTTGAAAGTGTTGAGGGTTACCGTAGTTGGTTCTGTTGAAAGTGGTGAGGGTTAGTTGGATCTGTTGAAAGTGGTGAGGGTTAGTTGGATCTGTTGAAGTGGTGAGGGTTAGTTGGTTCTGTTGAAAGTGGTGAGGGTTAGTTGGTTCTGTTGAAAGTGGTGAGGGTTAGTTGGTTCTGTTGAAAGTGGTGAGGGTTAGTTGGATCTGTTGAAAGTGGTGAGGGTTAGTTGGATCTGTTGAAAGTGGTGAGGGTTAGTTGGATCTGTTGAAAGTGGTGAGGGTTAGTTGGTTCTGTTGAAAGTGGTGAGGGTTAGTTGGATCTGTTGAAAGTGGTGAGGGTTAGTTGGTTCTGTTGAAAGTGGTGAGGGTTAGTTGGTTCTGTTGAAAGTGGTGAGGGTTAGTTGGATCTGTTGAAAGTGGTGAGGGTTAGTTGGATCTGTTGAAAAGTGGTGAGGGTTAGTTGGTTCTGTTGAAAGTGGTGAGGGTTAGTGATCTGTTGAAAGTGGTGAGGGTTAGTTGGTTCTGTTGAAAGTGGTGAGGGTTAGTTGGTTCTGTTGAAAGTGGTGAGGGTTAGTTGGTTTCTGTTGAAAGTGGTGAGGGTTAGTTGGTTCTGTTGAAAGTGGTGAGGGTTAGTTGGGTCTGTTGAAAGTGGTGAGGGTTAGTTGGATCTGTTGAAAGTGGTGAGGGTTAGTTGGATCTGTTGAAAGTGGTGAGGGTTAGTTGGTTCTGTTGAAAGTGGTGAGGGTTAGTTGGATCTGTTGAAAGTGTGAGGGTTAGTTGGTTCTGTTGAAAGTGGTGGTGAGGGTTAGTTGGTTCTGTTGAAAGGGTGAGGGTTAGTTGGTTCTGTTGAAAGTGGTGAGGGTTAGTTGGATCTGTTGAAAGTGGTGAGGGTTAGTTGGATCTGTTGAAAGTGGTGAGGGTTAGTTGGTTCTGTTGAAAGTGGTGAGGGTTAGTTGGATCTGTTGAAAGTGGTGAGGGTTAGTTGGATCTGTTGAAAGTGGTGAGGGTTAGTTGGATCTGTTGAAAAGTGGTGAGGTTAGTTGGTTCTGTTGAAAGTGGTGAGGGTTAGTTGGATCTGTTGAAAGTGTTGAGGGTTAGTTGGTTCTGTTGAAAGTGGTGAGGGTTAGTTGGATCTGTTGAAAGTGGTGAGGGTTAGTTGGTTCTGTTGAAAGTGGTGAGGGTTAGTTGGATCTGTTGAAAGTGTTGAGGGTTAGTTGGTTCTGTTGAAAGTGGTGAGGGTTAGTTGGATCTGTTGAAAGTGGTGAGGGTTAGTTGGTTCTGTTGAAAGTGGTGAGGGTTAGTTGGTTCTGTTGAAAGTGGTGAGGGTTAGTTGGTTCTGTTGAAAGTGGTGAGGGTTAGTTGGTTCTGTTGAAAGTGGTGAGGGTTAGTTGGATCTGTTGAAAGTGGTGAGGGTTAGTTGGATCTGTTGAAAGTGGTGAGGGTTAGTTGGATCTGTTGAAAGTGGTGAGGGTTAGTTGGTCTGTTGAAAGTGGTGAGGGTTAGTTGGATCTGTTGAAAGTGGTGAGGGTTAGTTGGTTCTGTTGAAAGTGGTGAGGGTTAGTTAGTTGGTTCTGTTGAAAGTGTGAGGGTTAGTTGGTCTGTTGAAAGTGGTGAGGGTTAGTTGGTTCTGTTAAAAGTGGTGAGGGTTAGTTGGTTCTGTTGAAAGTGGTGAGGGTTAGTGGATCTGTTGAAAGTGGTGGTGAGGGTTTAGTTGGATCTGTGAAAGTGGTTGAGGGTTAGTTGGTTCTGTTTGAAAGTGGTGAGGGTTAGTTGGTTCTGTTGAAGTGGTGAGGGTTAGTTGGTTCTGTTGAAAGTGGTGAGGGGTTAGTTGGATCTGTTCTGAAAGTGGTGAGGGTTAGTTGATCTGTTGAAAGTGGTGAGGGTTAGTTGGTTCTGTGAAAGTGGTGAGGGTTAGTTGTGGTTCTGTTGAAAGTGGTGAGGGTTAGTTGGTTCTGTTGAAGTGGTGAGGGTTAGTTGGTCTGTTGAAAGTGGTGAGGGTTAGTTGGTTCTGTTGAAAGTGGTGAGGGTTAGTTGGATCTGTTGAAAGTGGTGAGGGTTGTTGATTCTGTTGAAAGTGGTGAGGGTTAGTTGGTTCTGTTGAAAGTGGTGAGGGTTAGTTGGTTCTGTTGAAAGTGGTGAGGGTTAGTTGGATCTGTTGAAAGTGGTGAGGGTTTAGTTGGTTCTGTTGAAAGTGGTGAGGGTTAGTTGGTTCTGTTGAAAGTGGTGAGGGTTAGTTGGATCTGTTGAAAGTGGTGAGGGTTAGTTGATCTGTTGAAAGTGGTGAGGGTTAGTTGGTTTCTGTTGAGTGGTGAGGGTTAGTTGGATATGTTGAAAGTGGTGAGGGTTAGTTGGTTCTGTTGAAAGTGGTGAGGGTTAGTTGGATCTGTTGAAAGTGGTGAGGGTTAGTTGGATCTGTTGAAAGTGGTGCGGGTTAGTTGGATCTGTTGAAAGTGGTGAGGGTTAGTTGGATCTGTTGAAAGTGGTGAGGGTTAGTTGGATCTGTTGAAAGTGGTGAGGGTTAGTTGGATCTGTTGAAAGTGGTGAGGGTTAGTTGGTTCTGTTGAAAGTGTTGAGGGTTAGTTGGTTCTGTTGAAAGTGGTGAGGGTTAGTTGGTTCTGTTGAAAGTGGTGAGGGTTAGTTGGTTCTGTTGAAAGGGGTGAGGGTTAGTTAGATCTGTTGAAAGTGGTGAGGGTTAGTTGGTCTGTTGAAAGTGGTTGAGTGAGGGTTAGTTGGATCTGTTGAAAGTGGTGAGGGTTAGTTGGATCTGTTGAAAGTGGTGAGGGTTAGTTGGATCTGTTGAAAGTGGTGAGGGTTAGTTGGATCTGTTCAAAGTGGTGAGGGTTAGTTGGTTCTGTTGAAAGTGGTGAGGGTTAGTTGGTTCTGTTGAAAGTGGTGAGGGTTAGTTGGATCTGTTGAAAGTGGTGAGGGTTAGTTGGTTCTGTTGAAAGTGGTGAGGGTTAGTTGGATCTGTTGAAAGTGGTGAGGGTTAGTTGGTTTCTGTTGAAAGTGGTGAGGGTTAGTTGGTTCTGTTGAAAGTGGTGAGGGTTAGTTGGATCTGTTGAAAGTGGTCAGGGTTAGTTTGGTTCTGTTGAAAGTGGTGAGGGTTAGTTGGCTCTGTTGAAAGTGGTGAGGGTTAGTTGGATCTGTTGAAAAGTGGGTGAGGGTTAGTTGGATCTGTTGAAAGTGGGTGAGGGTTAGTTGGATCTGTTGAAAGTGGTGAGGGTTAGTTGGATCTGTTGAAAGTGGTGAGGGTTAGTTGGTTCTGTTGAAAGTGTTGAGGGTTAGTTGGTTCTGTTGAAAGTGGTGAGGGTTAGTTGGTTCTGTTGAAAGTGGTGAGGGTTAGTTGGTTCTGTTGAAAGGGGTGAGGGTTAGTTAGATCTGTTGAAAGTGGTGAGGGTTAGTTGGTTCTGTTGAAAGTGGTGAGGGTTAGTTGGATCTGTTGAAAGTGGTGAGTGTTAGTTGGATCTGTTGAAAGTGGTGAGGGTTTAGTTGGATCTGTTGAAAGTGGTGAGGGTTAGTTGGATCTGTTGAAAGTGGTGAGGGTTAGTTGGTTCTGTTGAAAGTGGTGAGGGTTAGTTGGATCTGTTGAAAGTGGTGAGGGTTAGGTTGGATCTGTTGAAAAGTGGTGAGGGTTAGTTGGTTCTGTTGAAAGTGGTGAGGGTTAGTTGGATCTGTTGAAAGTGGAGGGTTAGTTGGATCTGTTGAAAGTGGTGAGGGTTAGTTGGTTCTGTTGAAAGTGGTGAGGGTTAGTTGGATCTGTTGAAAGTGGTGAGGGTTAGTTGGATCTGTTGAAAGTGGTGAGGGTTAGTTGGTTCTGTTGAAAGTGGTGAGGGTTAGTTGGATCTGTTGAAAGTGGTGAGGGTTAGTTGGATCTGTTGAAAGTGGTGAGGGTTAGTTGGTTCTGTTGAAAGTGGTGAGGGTTAGTTGGATCTGTTGAAAGTGGTGAGGGTTAGTTGGATCTGTTGAAAGTGGTGAGGGTTAGTTGGTTCTGTTGAAAGTGGTGAGGGTTAGTTGGATCTGTTGAAAGTGGTGAGGGTTAGTTGGATCTGTTGAAAGTGGTGAGGGTTAGTTGGTCTGTTGAAAGGGGTGAGGGTTAGTTGGTTCTGTTGAAAGTGGTGAGGGTTAGTTGGATCTGTTGAAAGTGGTGAGGGTTAGTTGGTTCTGTTGAAAGTGGTGAGGGTTAGTTGGATCTGTTGAAAGTGGTGAGGGTTAGTTGGATCTGTTGAAAGTGGTGAGGGTTAGTTGGTTCTGTTGAAAGTGTGAGGGTTAGTTGGATCTGTTGAAAGTGGTGAGGGTTAGTTGGATCTGTTGAAAGTGGTGAGGGTTAGTTGGTTCTGTTGAAAGTGGTGAGGGTTAGTTGGATCTGTTGAAAGTGGTGAGGGTTAGTTGGATCTGTTGAAAGTGGTGAGGGTTAGTTGGTTCTGTTGAAAGTGGTGAGGGTTAGTTGGATCTGTTGAAAGTGGTGAGGGTTAGTTGGATCTGTTGAAAGTGGTGAGGGTTAGTTGGTTCTGTTGAAAGTGGTGAGGGTTAGTTGGATCTGTTGAAAGTGGTGAGGGTTAGTTGGATCTGTTGAAAGTGGTGAGGGTTAGTTGGATCTGTTGAAAGTGGTGAGGGTTAGTTGGTTCTGTTGAAAGTGGTGAGGGTTAGTTGGATCTGTTGAAAGTGGTGAGGGTTAGTTGGATCTGTTGAAAGTGGTGAGGGTTAGTTGGATCTGTTGAAAGTGGTGAGGGTTAGTTGGATCTGTTGAAAGTGTGAGGGTTAGTTGGATCTGTTGAAAGTGGTGAGGGTTAGTTGGTCTGTTGAAAGTGGTGAGGGTTAGTTGGATCTGTTGAAAGTGGTGAGGGTTAGTTGGTTCTGTTGAAAGTGGTGAGGTTAGTTGGATCTGTTGAAAGTGGTGAGGGTTAGTTGGATCTGTTGAAAGTGGTGAGGGTTAGTTTGGATCTGTTGAAAGTGGTGAGGGTTAGTTTGGATCTGTTGAAAGTGGTGAGGGTTAGTTGGATCTGTTGAAAGTGGTGAGGGTTAGTTGGTCTGTTGAAAGTGGTGAGGGTTAGTTGGTTCTGTTGAAAGTGGTGAGGGTTAGTTGGATCTGTTGAAAGTGGTGAGGGTTAGTTGGATCTGTTGAAAGTGGTGAGGGTTAGTTGGTTCTGTTGAAAGTGGTGAGGGTTAGTTGGATCTGTTGAAAGTGGTGAGGGTTAGTTGGATCTGTTGAAAGTGGTGAGGGTTAGTTGGATCTGTTGAAAGTGGTGAGGGTTAGTTGGATCTGTTGAAAGTGGTGAGGGTTAGTTGGATCTGTTGAAAGTGGTGAGGGTTAGTTGGATCTGTTGAAAGTGGTGAGGGTTAGTTGGATCTGTTGAAAGTGGTGAGGGTTAGTTGGATCTGTTGAAAGTGGTGAGGGTTAGTTGGATCTGTTGAAAGTGGTGAGGGTTAGTTGGATCTGTTGAAAGTGGTGAGGGTTAGTTGGATCTGTTGAAAGTGGTGAGGGTTAGTTGGATCTGTTGAAAGTGGTGAGGGTTAGTTGGATCTGTTGAAAGTGGTGAGGGTTAGTTGGATCTGTTGAAAGTGGTGAGGGTTAGTTGGATCTGTTGAAAGTGGTGAGGGTTTAGTTGGATCTGTTGAAAGTGGTGAGGGTTAGTTGGATCTGTTGAAAGTGGTGAGGGTTAGTTGGATCTGTTGAAAGTGGTGAGGGGTTAGTTGGATCTGTTGAAAGTGGTGAGGTTAGTTGGATCTTGGTTGAAAGTGGTGAGGGTTTAGTTGGATCTGTGAAAGTGGTGAGGGTAGTTGGATCTGTTTGAAAGTGGTGAGGGTTAGTTGGATCTGTTGAAAGTGGTGAGGGTATTGGTTCTGTTGAAGTGGTGAGGGTTAGTTTGGTCTGTTGAAAGTGGTGAGTTAGTGGTTCTGTTGAAGTGGTGAGGGTTAGTTGGATCTGTTGAAAGTGGTGAGGGTTAGTTGGTTCTGTTGAAGTGGTGAGAGTGTGACCTGTTAGTGGGTATGTGAAAGTGTGTGAGGGCTTAGTTGGACTCTGTTAGCAAAGTGGTGAGGGTTAGTTTGGATCGGTTGAAAGTGGGGGGTTGAAGTTGGATCTTTTGAAAGGTTAGTTAGTTGGATCTGTTGAAAGTGGTGAGGGTTAGTTGGATCTGTTGCAAGGCAGAGACAGCAATAATTGTAGTAGTGACAGTGGTATGGATTAGTCTTCTCTCTCTCTCTCGATCTTCTCCTCATCTCTCTCTTCTCTCTCTCATCTCCGTCCTCTCATCTCTCTCTCTCTCTCTCTCTCACTCTCTCTCTGCCCTCTCTCTCTACTCTCTCTCTCTCTCCTCTCTCTCTCTCATTCTCCTGCAGCTCGCTCTTCTCTCTCGTCATCTGTTCTCTCTCTCTCTCTCACAGAATGGTATTATCTTAGCCTACCTCACCTTTCTGTTATCCTCTTCTCTCTCTTATCCTCTTGCTTACCTAGGCCCC
>CM064572.1:5885869-6156079 GCA_032716605.1 Paralithodes platypus | reverse complement strand
TTTTTTTTTTTTTTTTTTTTTTTTTTTTTTAAAGAGACAATGAACGGAGGAAGGAAAAACACAGATAAAACAAAAAGGTCTATGTGCCTAAAGGCATCCTCCATTCATAAAATGTTTGTAACAACTGGATTTAAACATTGTAGATTGTAAGTTTGTGGAAAGCAATTCGAGGGAAGTGAATTCCAAAGAGTAGTAGCTCTGGGGATAAATGAATTCTGATATGCAGAAGTTCTGCATTGTGGAGGAGAAAGTGTAAATTCATGGGCGCTCTCAGCTGCCCTAGTTCTACGGGGAAAGATGTGGAGAGGCGGCACAATTGAAGCAAGTTCCTCGGAACAATTGCTGTGAAAATATCTGTAGAATAATGCAAGGGATGCAACGTTTCTTCGTATGGATAATGTAGGAAGGTCCTGTGTGATTGCAGGGTTATTGATTAATCTAATAGCTTTATTTTGAATTTTGTCCAACTGCCTCAATGCAACCACTCCACTTCCACCCCACAGAGGTGAACAGTAATCCATCTGAGAACGCACATGACTTTTATATATTACGGCCAACTGCTCGTCAGTGAAGAATTCTCGAACTCTGTACAGGAGTCCCAGTTTTTTAGAGGCATTCTTAGCAATGCTTCTAACATAATGTGTCCAGCTCAAGTTAGTAGTTAATGTTACACCGAGAATGTCAATACTAGGGGAAGTGGGAATATTTACATCATTAAAAAATATAAGGGAGTCAGTGAGATTCTGTCGGTTAGAAAATTGAATGTACTTGGTTTTCTGTGCATTAAAGGAAACTAGATTATTTTGTCCCCATCCATTAATTCTAGAAAGGTCCTGGTTCAGAGAAATTGCAGTGTTTATTTTTGAATTTTAAGATCGGGTTGGGTGAAAGAATTGGTAAATGTGAAGGAACTGTGGAGTGTTGAGTCATCTGCGTAGGAATGTATTGGATTATGAGTGGTAGATATGAGATCATTGATATGAATGAGGAACAGAATTGGGGCCAAAACTGATCCCTGGGGAACACCAGCATTTATTGAGTGAAATTGAGAATAAAGGCCATCTACCATTACACGTATTTTTCTGTTATGAAGATAAGAAGAAATTAGTGGAACTAATGATGCAAGGCCGTAGTGTGACATCTTCGATAATAAGGATTGATGTCAGACTCTATCAAATGCCTTTGATATGTCCAGTGCTATTGTATGTGTTTCACCACGTTGGTCTGTAGCTTGGTTGATTTGATGCTAAGAAGGCTAAGCATGTCTGCAGTTGATGACATCGTCTAAAACCATATTGTCTATCACTGATTAATTTATTATTCTCAAGATGCTTAATTATGTGATTATTTAATATAATTTCAAAGACTTTACCAAGAGTGGAAGTTATAGCTATTGGTCTGTAGTTTGATGGATCTGAAGAGGCACCTTTTTTAGGAACTGGATGGATGTTTGCTTCTTTCCAGGGTACTGGGAAACATGAGGTATGAGTACACAGACGGAAATTTTTTGCCAATACAGGAGCGAGCACCAAGGAGCAATTCTTAAGTACTATTGGAGGAATTTCATCTGGACCAGGAGCCTTATCTACTGAGAGATTCTGCAAAATAGTTTTGACATGTCTGGTGTGGATCTTAAGTGAGGGAATTTCAGGCGAATTAAAATTAAGTACAGGGACATCTTGATTTATTTCATCTAAGGTTGAGTTGGTGGAGAAAATATCCGCAAGAAGGTTAGCTTTACCTCGTGGGTCACTTACAAGATTGCCAGTCGGAGATTTTAATGGTGGAATGGATGAAGCAGTAGTGAAGTTGGATTTAATGAGTTAAGAGTAGACCAAAATATTTTGTTATCATTTGGATTATTTAGAAGTTTATTTGCCTGCTTGTGGAGAAAGTTTGATTTAGTTAGGTTTAATACAGTTTTGGCATGATTTCTGATGTTTCTAAAGTAATTAAAGGCTTCATGTGTTTTTGATCTTGTGTATGCATTGTAGGCTATTGCTTTTTGTTCAGTTACTCTAGCACAATTATGGTCAAACCATTTAGGTGAATTAGATCTTTTACTGTACTTTTGATGAGGAATAAAAGTTTCCATTCCAATTTTTACAAAATCTTGTATGTGGCTCAAGGTGGAGTGTGCATCATTAGAAAAGAAAGAGGTCCAGGGAATATCAATAAAGAAACCTTGAAGACCCTCCCAGTCTGCCCTATCATAATGCCATTTAGTCACCAAAACAGGTTCAGAGTGGGAAGGTGTGGTACACGTGACTTACGTCACGTGTAGGAATGAATCGCTTATTAGATACCCCCCTCCCCCTCTTATCCCCCCCCCACCCCCCTCTACTTACGTCACGTGTAGGAATGAATCGCTTATTAGATACCCCCCTCCCCCTCTTATCACCCCACCCCCCTCTACTTACGTCACGTGTAGCCATGAATCGCTTATTAGATACCCCCTCCCCCTCTACTTACGTCACGTGTAGGAATGAATCGCTTATTAGATACCCCCCTCCCCCTCTACTTACGTCACGTGTAGGCATGAATCGCTTACCAGACCCCCCACACACACACCCTCCCCCCTTGTATCCTCCCACCACCACTACCACCTCAACCACAACATTATTGGATGCACAATCGCGCTAATAAGTGATGTCTCGGCACCAAGTATATTTTGATCAATAATTAGTACCAGCAATACCTAAGCTTCATTTCTTCATATCGAGTAAGATATAGCAACATTTTCCTACACTTACCCACCCTATTCAACATCTGACAGACATTAATACAGCACAGAGCAAGCCAAACGTAATGACAGCGAGACATTACTTATTAGCGCGACCGTACCATATCACATTTTTCAAAAGTTATCTATCTCAAACGTATATGTAATGTATATAATCTTATGTATATTACGAAATAAAGTTATTGAATTAAATTGACAACAACCACCCTCACTACCACCACCACCACTGCCACCATCATTACAGTTATCACCCACTACCACCTCAACCACCACCCCTACAACCATCACAACAACCATCTCTAAGACAAGAACAAACAAACAACAACGTAAACAACAACAGTATCAACATCGTATCCACACAGAATAACAACCAACTTTTTCTCTAAGATTTCCACACCACAACAACAACAACAACAACACTAACAACAACACTAACATCAATAACAACAACAGCAACAACAACAACAAAACCAAACAATAACACACACACACACCTGGCCGGGAAATTAGGTGTATGTGTTTGTGTGTGTGTGTGTGTGACTACTGTATGCACCTGTATTTATGCTGACACACACACACACACACACACACACACACACCTGGCCGGGAAATCAGGTGTATGTGTTTGTGTGTGTGACTACTGTATGCACCTGTATTTATGCTGACACACACACACACACACACACACCTGGCCGGGAAATCAGGTGTATGTGTTTGTGTGTGTGTGACTACTGTGTGCACCTGTATTTATGTTGACACACACACACACACACACGGACATGTGCACACTTACTGCATGTTCTTATGTTCCTATATATGTATGTATATGTATGGGCGCACGTACGTGTATATACGTATGTTCTGTATATGAGTAAGTAAATAAATGTGTATATGTACTGTATATCACTTACTCTCATGGTTATTTTATGATAATTTGTATTCTGCACATGCATCATTATTGTATTTATTTATTTTGTTTGTAAACTGAGCTTACCATCCTCATATCTGTACATCTCATGTTCATCCACTAAATTGTAAAATGTGTATTTTCAGCTCATGAGGCTGCCATTCTTTAATAAACCGTTTATTATTATTATTATTATTATTATTATTACACACACACACACACACACACACACAAACACACACACACACACACACACACCAACGTTATCATCAGGTGCACATATTGGCAGTATCTTATCTGTTGTTGTTGTTGTTGTTCTTGTTCTTGTTACCCCTTTAAACGTGATGCCATACCTATCGTTCATGTATGTCTGTGTCTTAAATCGTAATAATAGTAATAATAATGAAAATAATAATAATAATGATGATAGTATGTATGTATATATGTATATACTCAGGCCCAATCCCCACTTTTCCTTTGTTGTTCCTTTTTTGTTAGGGGGGGGGGGGGGGTGACTCAAGAAAGAGCCCGACTAAGGACATCACAACAGAAAACAATGAACACAAACACAAAATGCATATTCACACACATCTAGTATGATATAGGCCTACATAATAGTAATACATGTCATAATAATAATAATAAAATAATAATGATAATAATAATATTAATAACTACCATCATTATCATCTTGAGTTATTAATAGTACGCTCCAGGTTTTCCTACTTCGATTTTATTTTTATTTTTTTATAATTGTTTATTTTGTTCTCAATGTTTCCATTTGTGTTGTCTTCATTTTGTCATAGATTATATATTTACATTGTCTTTGTTTGATGTTATTCTGGTGAGGCTGTATTTGTTTTGTTTTCGTTATATTTCCGTTTTCTGATGGTTTTATAAGGCCTGACTATTAATTATGTGGTTTGAGTTGTATTATATTATTATTAAACTATCTGTGTCTGCCTGTCCCAGTTTCTTGGTTTTATAGAATTTACCTTTGTGCTAGCTAGAGCTTTGTTATGGTGATTTCAATTCAGGTTGGTTATACATGTTATAGTTTACTAGTAATTTCCTAATAGTTTTGTTGTTTTCATTTTGTGGTTATGATTTATTTGTTTGATTAGTTAAGCTATGCACTCTTTGTTTAGTCTAGTGTGTGTTTGTGTGTGTGTGTTCTAGTGGATTGTTTTTTGTTTTCATTCTGCTGCAGTTTTCTTTGTTTCCTTGTTCGAGATTTGTCTTTTGTTCCATTTTCTTTGTTTCCTGGTTCAGTTTCCTTTATTTGTTCCGTTTTGTTTGTTTCATCGTTCAGTTTTCTTTGTTTCCTCGTTCAGTTGTCTTTATTTGTTCCATTTTCTTTTTGTTTCCATCGTTCAGTTTTCTTTGTTTCCTCGTTTATCCATTTTCTTTGTTTCCACGTTTAGTTTTCTTTGTTTCCTCGTACAATTTTCGTATTTTCCTTATTAGATAGTTGTTTTATTTGTTTACTTTTCTTTGTTTCCTCTTTCAGTTTTCTTTGTTTCCTCGTTTAGTTTTCTTTGTTTCCTCTTTCAGTTTTCTTTGTTTCCTCGTTTAGTTTTCTTTGTTTCCTCTTTCAGTTTTCTTTGTTTCCTTTCAGTTTTCTTTGTTTCCTCTTTCAGTTCTTTGTTTCCTCGTTTAGTTTTCTGTTTCCTCGTTTAGTTTTCTTTGTTTCCTCTTTCAGTTTTCTTTGTTTCCTCTTTCAGTTTTCTTTGTTTCCTAGTTTAGTTTTCTGTTTCCTCGTTTAGTTTTCTTTGTTTCCTCGTTTAGTTTTTTGTGTCCTCGTTTAGTTTTCTTTGTTTCCTCGTTCAGTTTTTCCTTGTTATTTGTTTTTTCAGTTTTCTTTGTTTCTCGTTCGGTTTTTCTTTCGTTCCTCGTTCGGTTTCCTAGTTTTCCTTGTTCAGTTGTCTTGTTTTTCTTTGTCCAATATTCGTTGTTCTCTAGTTCAGTTTTCTTTGTTTCCTTATTAAATTTTCTTTGTTTTTGTTCGGTTTTCGTTGTTTCCACGTTCAGTTTTCTTTGTTTGCTTGTTAAATTGTCTTTGTGTTCAGTTTTCGTTGTTTCCACGTTCCGTTTTATTTGTTTTTTGTTCGGCTTTCTTTGTTTTCACGTTCAGCTTTCTCTCATTGTTCGGTATTTGTTTTCTATTTCTTGCATTATTTTCGTGAAATTTTGCACTTCCCTTTTCTTGTGTCATTTAGGTTGGAAATTTTCTTCGTTCTATGTTTGTCGTTGTTCATTTTATCACTTGTATTTTCTTTGTTATGTACATCTTGTGGTTGTAATATATTTGTGTGTTTTGTTTTATGTTTTGTTTTTATATGTGAGTGAGGTAGACAAAAGGCAGAACTGCCTATAGCGAGTGCCTCCCAGAGTTGAAAGTAGTGTAATTTTGCCCAATATTTTTGTTATTTACCTTGTGTGTGTGTGTGTGTGTGTGTGGAAGAGAGAGAGAGAGAGAGCGCGATAGAACATGAATGTATGTGTGTGTATGTATGAAAGAGAAATATGAGCGTGTGTGTGTGAGAAAGAGAGAGAGAGAAGGGGGGGGGGGGGCTTCAACGCATCCAGTACAAACCAGTTAGAGATAGTTATACAGCGTTACACAGATACACTGACCATACTGGTCTTGCGGGCGGTACTATAGTCTATTCGCTGTAAGTAGGCGAGAAATCATGACCTCTAACCTCTGCAACTCAAAAACGACTAGAGTAATCGAGATCATATTTCTACCAGTTGGGAAGAGTCAGTCAAGGAATAGATGTGGAAATTTACAGCCAATTTGCTCTAGCCCTTTTTGAGTTACAGAGAATATACTATAGACTGAAGGTAGATTTTGCTAGGTGGCTGAAATCTGATGTAACACATTTTAAGCCTGCCAACCTACAATTGTCTTGCAACTCAGTCCCACCCCTGCTCTGTGCAGCTCTCCAACCCGAGAGTGAAACTTTACTCTCAGTCTTTCTTCTACTCAACAGCTGAGCTCTGGAACTCTCTCCCAGAATCAGTCTTTCCCTCTTCCTATGACTTAAATTGCTTCAAACTCCGTGTGTCCAGGCATTTTGGCTCGAACGTCCCTTGGTTTTGGCCCTGTCACTCTTTCAACTATGGGGGAGGCACTCGCTATAGGCAGTTCTGCCTTTTGCCTCCCTCAATCACATAGAACAACACCAAAAAAACGTAAAAATTGCTGGAAAATTAGCTCGTGTGAAACCGCCTTAATGTTATTGTTGTGGTGATGACGTGTGTGTGTGTATGTGTGGGTGTAACACGTGACTCTGTGTATACCTCTACACACACACACACACACACACACACACACTCAAGCTTTCCACACCACCACCACAACAACAAGAGCAATAATACTAATAATAACATCATCAACAACACCCTCACACACACACACACACACACACACACACACACACACACACACACACACACACACACACACACACACACACACACACACACACACCAAGTAAGTTCTGGAACTCTCCATCGACCTGTCTTTCCCTTATCCTATGAGATTGTTATTAGACTTGTTCAAGGACCGTGTGTCCAAACATTTTGACTCCAACTTACTTTGAATTTGGTTTGCTTTACTTTTTCAACTTTTGGGGGGGGGGGGATGTTACACTTGTTACAGGAAGGTTTGACTTTTCTCTCCCTCATGTAGCTGTGTTGGTGGTGTAATGGTTTAGGTGCTTATGTTCTGGTGTGGTGTCCCGAGTTGGAATCCCGGGAGGAACATATGCTTTCATTAGTTTATTCAAGTGCATTGGGGTTTGTAATTGATGATTAATGTTAAGAACGGGGTGTTACTTAATATGTATGTATATACTCAGGCACATACCCCATTGCTGGGGGTGGACGACTCGAGACAGAGCCTCGCTTGGTGTAGTGACTAGCGTCTCGGACTTCCACCCAGAAGGCCCGGGTTCGCGCCCACGCTCGGCGCATTAAAGATTTTTCACAAGCACTGAGTCGTTACCATCCCTCATGAGCAAAGGGATGGGGTAGTAGTACAGGACCCCAATGGAAATACGCCTAATCGGCCTTATTGAGCTATCCTTAGCTAGCTTAGCATGCACTAGCTTTAAGAACTATTATTATTATTATTATTATTATTATTATTATTATTATTATTATAGCCCGAACAGAAACAACATTCAAGGGTTCTAATTATCAGGGTCAGGGACCACTTTCACGTTCCCTCACCCCTTTCTCTGTCTCAATGAGTAGGATAATTTTTACAAGGGGAGGAGGATTCCTAGCCTCCTGCTCCCAGAAGGAAAAAGTACGACAGTAAAAAGAGAGTAAGAAAGGTTGGGTAGAGGATGCCATACCTTACCTTACCTTTGGATACCTTTGGATGTGTTCGCCGCTCCTCTAGCGGCACCAAGGAGCGCGACGCCCCTCGTTATGGGTGGTGATTTGGTGCAGTAGACTGTTTGAAGCGACAGCTCGCTCCCTTGCGAGGATGGGCTCGTCTGGCACTTTTTGCAGTTCGACATCTAGGGCTCTCTTGAAGTTGTCTAACAAGATGTCCCTCATGTCTCTTACTCGCCGTGGGAGTTTGTTGAAGAGACGTGGGCCTCTGTGTGATAACCAGCCCTCTCGCAGAGAGCCCATAGCACCCCTGTTATTCATCCGGGGGATTTCGCATTCCCAGCCTCTCCTATCACTGAATTTCATGACTATCGGAGTATGTAGGTTTGGTACTAAACCCTCTGCGATTTTCCACGTGTATATTATTAGGTAACGTTCTCTTCTACGTTCCAGTGAGTACAGATTCAGTGCTCTTAAACGCTCCCAATAGTGTAGATGTTTTATCGAACTTATATGCGAAGTGAAATTTCTTTGTACACTCTCTACGTCATTTATTTCACCTGCTTTGTATGGGGATGTTAATACGCTACAGTATTCAAGCCGCGGTAGCACTAGAGATTTGAAGAGCGTTATCATAGGCAATTCACCGCGTGTTTTAAAAGTACGCAGAATCCAACCCGTTAGACGTTTCGCAGCCGCCACTTTGACCTGGTTATGTACTTTGAAACCCATATTTTCAGACATTAATACCCCAAGGTCTTTCACACTGTCTTTCCGTTCTATTATGTGGTTAGATTCTGTTAAGTAATTTGTAATTTCTTTAACACCATTATTATCTCCGTACCGTATTAATTGGAATTTTTCCTCATTGAATTGCATGTTGTTTTCCCTGGTCCACTGGAACACTACATTCATGTCTTCCTGCAGTCGGCCCGTGTCCTCTTGTGTGTTTACTATCTTGCTTAATTTTGTGTCATCAGCAAAAGACGACACCGTACTGTGTCTGGTGTTGGTATCTATGTCGCAAATTAGTATGAGGAACAGAAGGGGCGCTAGCACTGTTCCTTGGGGCACTGAGCTTTTGACATACCTCACTCTGGATAGGACCAGCCCTCACCCAATACACTTAGAACAAATATACCGGTGGTACAACACACACACACACACACACACACACACACACACACACACACACACACACACACACCCCTCCCGTGGCGTAACTGATAGCCCGTCTGGCTCACAACCAGGAGGTCCCGGGTTCGAGACCCGGGCGGGGAAGAGACATTTGGGCAAGTCTCCTAACGGTGTAGCCTCTGTTCACCAAGCAGTATAAATAGGAACCTGGTATAAGTGGACGAAGTTGTGACGTCCCATCTGGGGTTGGTGATCGGTTACAAGGTGAGATGGGTATCGTACTGGTCAACCTAAGCTACTGGTCAAACTAAGCCTTCGGGTGAGACTGGTACCGTAGTGAGAATGGTATCGTACAGATTAACCCTAAGCCTTCGTTTCCAGATGTCGCCAATTGGCTAAACTACAGACTACACACACATCCACAGCCATTCCAATGATACATAAACACTCAACATGCATTTCACGCAATACATTCCCAGTTAAGGAGGCGCGATAATATTATTATTGTTATTATTATTATATGAGATGCCGAAGTCTCCAACCAGGGTGCAGAAACACCATCAAGATCAATCCACACAAAACACCCGGAGGCACTGGAGGCACTGGAGAGAGACTACGGCAACTTAGGAAAAAATAAAAACATATACTGTATACTGTACTGTACATATACACATATTAAACACAGATAACATATTATGCAGTGGAGGATATCAAGCATAAATATAATACAATAAAATAGAATAAAATAAGTTTAAAAATTATAATTAATGCTGCAAAAAAGCATTAACTCCAGACTTAAACATGGAGATATGAGCTGAATTGACTAGGTCATTTGGCAACTTATTCCACAAGTCAACCATGGCCGGCACAAAACACCGTGAAAACTGTGTAGTAGAAAAATTAACACGGCTCATGGCAAGATCATTAAGATTGCTTGTGAATCTAGTTGCACGAGCCCGGACATAGGGCCCAGGCAGAACCCCAAGTAAGGGATGCTGAGGGTTGTTAAAAACTTTAAATAAAAGCCTAAGGGCACCAACTTTACGTCGATGACACAGATCAAGAGACAAATGAGGTAGAATAAAACTGATGGAATTTAGCGACCTGTCAAGCAACTTGAGATGGCAGTCAGCTGCTGACAACCAGACAGGTGAGCAGTACTCGAAATGTGGCAAAATAAAAGCATAAAAAGACTTGATAACTGTGGCGTCACAAGCAAATGTTTTATAAACCTTGCGAAGCAGACCAATTTTGGGGGAAATGGAAGAGGATGAAAGAACGAATATGCTTTTCAAAAGTAAGTTTGGGATCAAGAGTAACTCCTAACAAACGCAGAGTATCCACTATCTCAATTTGCTCGCCAGAAACTTGTAGATAAGGATGGGGAGGATCCAAGGTACGAGATCTGCTGATGATAATGGAGTGTGTTTTACTAGCATTAAGTTTCATGCCCCAAAGTTCACACCATGATGTAATTTTGGCTAAATCCCTATTCAGAGCAGTAGCAATTACGTGTCGATCTATTGGTGATGGAATTGACGCATATAAAGTTGTATCATCAGCATAGGAGATTAGTTTATTTTCAAGCTCGGAACACAGGTCAGCAGTAAAAATAATAAAAAGCAAAGGCCCAAGGACACTGCCTTGTGGAACACCAGAAACAACAGTAACAGAAGGGGAATGACACCCATCAATAACCACAGACTGAGATCTTTTCGTCAAAAAATCTTCAAAGATCCTTAAAAAATTGCCACCAATACCTTAGCTTAGCTTAGCTAGCTAGCATTGCGTGGATTCCCCTTGACGAACAAGCAAGTGAATACACACACACACACACATATTTATATAATGATACTTACAACACTTACGTAACAGACTACGGACTTGCATTTGTTTTTGTTATTGTAGAAGGTGACCTTGTGTGCCACGTGGGTCAGTGTTATGGCGTCACTGTTGTCATGGCAACCAACACCCACACGCGTACACCTCTATCTCTCTCTCTCTCAACCAACACCCACACACATCACTTCCTCTCTCTCACCCTTTCACTCACACACACACAAACACACAAACACACACACTCTCTCGCTCTCTCTCATACTACATACAAGGCATACACCCACCCTAGCTTTGCCATTATTCATTCATTCTCTCTCTCTCTCTCTCTCTCTCTCTCTCTCTCTTACTCATGCTAACACATCACTATAGTCCGTTCAGTCTAGGTTGGACAGGAATCGTAACCTCTAACCTCTGTAACTCAAAAAGGGCTGGAGCAAATGAGCTGTCAATGTAAACACGTATTCCCTAGCCAAGTCTTCCTAGTTGGTGGAAATATTAGCTCGATTACTCTGCAGTCCTTTTTGAGTTATGAGAGGTTAGGGGTGGTTAGGATTTGAACGGGCTATAGTAACTCACATACGATCCTCCCCTTATTAAGGGGAGGTTTTTAGTGTGTTTCCTAGACTTCCATCAAGCTTGAAATTACACCCCCTTGAGGGGCTCAAGGGGGTGTAATTTCAAGCTTGATGGAAGTCTAGGAAACACACTAAAAACCTCCCCTTAATAAGGGGAGGATCGTATGTGAGTTACTATAGCCCGTTCAAATCCTAACCACCCCTAACCTCTCATAACTCAAGATAAATTTGTACATTTTTCGGTAGAAAAATGTCCCGGCCGAAGCCCGGTTCCTTTTAAATTACAGGCTCGCTATCGCTCGCCAGGATAAAATCGACACCTGAATGGCACGAAAGGTCTTAATATGGGGTGAAAGTTCTTAAAATCGCTAAACTAATGGGGCAAACTTTTTATAATATCAAAAGCAATGGGGCTAAACATGAGGGAGAAAGGGGTCAAGAAAAATATCCCTGGAGTGGAGATCCTCCCCTTATTAACCCTTTGAGTACCGGGGATGTAAACTTGTGGTCTTATTTCAGTCCTATTTAGACGATTTAGTGCAGTTTAAGAAGGACCTGTGGTAGCCAAAAGGGTTAAGTGGGTGATTTCCACTTGAGGGAGTATTTTCTTGCGACTCCTTTTTCCCTCATGTATAGCCCCATGGCTTTTCTAATTTTAAGACGTTCGCCCCATTATTTTGACGATTTTAAGGACTTTCAACCCATTTCTGTCAATTTTAAGACCTTTCGTGCCATTTAAGTGTCGATTTTATCCTGGCGAGCGATAGCGAGCCTGTAATTTAAGAGGAATCGGCTTTCAGGCGGGATGTACAAATTTATCTTGAAAGGGGCTCAAGGGGGTGTAATCTTAAGCTTGATGGAAATATAGGGAACAAACTAAAAACCTCCCCTTGAGTGGGATGGTTCGAAGCCTAGTTAATTGCTGAATAAAATCGTTTAATAGTAGCTAAGATATAGTAAAAAGACGTCGTCGGCACAGGAGGGGTTAACCCTTTGAGTACCAGGGACGTGTGTTATATTTTATTCTAGTTATATTTAGACGATATTATGCAGCTTAGGAAGGATCTGCGGTAGTTAAAAGGGTTGGTTATGGGGAGGTATTTAGTTTGTTCCCTAGACCTCCATCAAGCTTAAAATTACACCCCCTTGAGTCCCTTTCAAGATTAATTTGTACATTTTTCGGTAGAAAAATGTCCCGGCCGAAGGCCGTTTCCTCTTAAGTTACAGGCTCGCTATCGCTCGCCAGGAAGAAATCGACACCTAGATGGGGATAAATGTCCTAAAATAGTTGGCTGAATGGGGCCGAATGGATACAAGCCAGAGAAAGAGAGAAAAGGACAGAAATAACAAAAAGCAGGTCACCCCCCTTAAATATACCGATATCCTTCACACTATACCCTGTCCCAAATAAGAGAGGTTAGGATTCGCGATTTCTGACCAACCTCTTTGGAACAGGCTGTAGCTTCATTAACTATTTCACAATTATTCAACACATTTCATTACTAGCTCACAATAATTCATCAGCCTTTGATTTTTATATGAAAATAGGTAACATGGAAATGTTCAAAAATACCTACTGGCCCACACGAGGCAGATCCCTTCTTCCCCTTATTAGTTATTCTCTACACTAAAAAACATCTCCCTCTACAACCAATATCCTCTACCCTTAATCTATCTTATAGCTTAACCTTGAGGGGTCGCTGGATCTGCTGTTGCTTGATTTCCTTTGTATCTTATAGCTACCTAGGAACATCCCCCATTACAACCTATATCCCCTACACTTCATCTATTTTTACAGCTACGTACGGTTGACCAAATAAGTCGTGTTGCTCATTACGTTTTGCTCGCTGTATGCTGTATTAATGTCTGTCAGATGTTGTATAAGGTATATAAAGATAGGCACATGCTTGTATATCTCACTCGAAACGATGAATGAATGCTTAGATAGTGCTGATACCAATTATTGATCGAAATATACTTGGTGCCGTGAAATTACTTATTTGGCCGACTGTACCTAAGAATATCTACCACTACAACCTACAGTATATCCCTTAGACAACATCTATCTTTTTATTACTCTCAAAGTGTATACTCTTACTGCATTAATCTCTCTCTCTCTCTCTCTCTACTAGAATTAAGTCCTGACCACCTCGTTTGGATCGTAAGGTCTGTGTGGCCAGTATATTCATGTATATCTACGTAAGTCTCTCTCTCTCTCTCTTATGATTATGCCACCATCTCAATTCCAACTCACTCTCTCTCTCTCTCTTATGATTATGCCACCATCTCAATTCCAACTCACTCTCACTCTCTCTCTCTCTTATGATTATGCCACCATCTCAATTCCAACTCACTCTCACTCTCTCTCTCTCTCTCTTATTCTCTTTCTCTCTCTTATGATTATGCCACCATCTCAATTCCAACTCACTCTCACTCTCTCTCTTATTCTCTCTCTCTCTCTTATGATTATGCCACCATCTCAATTCCAACACACTTTCACTCTCTCTCTCTCTCTCTCTCTCTCTCTCTCTCTCTCTCTCCTATGGTACAATAACAATATTAGTAGAGCAATTAGTGAAAGAAATCGTCTATACAAATTAAAAATGGATACAGATAATATTACCATCCAAAATCAATACTCGGTTGCGAGAAGAAAAGTTAAATCGCTAATTAAATCTGCAAAGAGGGATTACGAAATTAAAATCGCACATGCGAGCAAATCTAATCCAAAACAATTTTATAGATATATACATAGCACAAACAAATTAAAAGTGGCATCGGTCCGATACTAAATAATCAAGGTGAATTAGAATCAGATAGCAGGGACATAGCTGCTACTCTTAATCAACACTTTTCTGCTGTATTTAATACTGCCAGTAACCAAAACGTGCCACAAGAAAATAATCAAACATGTAACTATGTTCTTCAAGATTGTATTATTACCCAGTCAGAAGTAATTCAAAAAATCGACTCACTTCATGTCAATAAATCACCTGGGCCGGACATGTTTATCCCTAAAATTCTTAAATTAGTCAAAGAAGAAGTTGCAGGGGCACTAACCATAATACTAAATATGTCACTTAAACAAGGACATGTACCCACCGACTGGAAGACCGCTAATATAACACCGATATTTAAAAATGGTGACAAAACACTACCAAATAACTATAGGCCGATTAGCTTAACTTCCGTAATTGGAAAAATGTGTGAATCAATCAAAAGGGATAAAATCGTATTATTCCTTGAGAAAAATAACCTTATTAACAATAGTCAACACGGATTCAGAGCAAAGAGATCATGCCTAACTAATTTAATATAATTTTATGACAGCCTATACAAACTAAATGACTTCACCAAAAGCCTCGACATAGTGTATCTAGACTTTCAAAAAGCCTTCGACAAGGTCCCGCACGATAAATTATTACAGAAAATAAGAGACATAGGAATACAGGGCAAAACGTATGATTGGATTAAAAACTGGCTAAGTGAAAGAAAGCAAAGAGTAGTTATCAACGGTGTGGAATCAACATGGAGCCAAGTAACTAGTGGAGTCCCCCAAGGCTCAGTATTGGGACCAGTGTTGTTCATAATATATATCAATGATCTAGATAATGGCATAAATAATTTAATTTCCAAATTCGCGGATGACACGAAGATAGGTAATGCAATCATTTCCGAAAGTGATAGAATAAACCTTCAAGCTGATTTAAATAAAGTCACAGAATGGTCGGATAAGTGGAAAATGCCGTTTAATGTAAATAAATGTCAGATATTGCAAATAGGTTCTCAAAACAATAAATATGAATACTACATGAATGAAGAAAAGATAAAAAATGTAACAAATAAAAGACTTGGGAGTGCTGATAAACGAAAACTTAAAATCTTCCAATCAATGCACAGCGGCTGCAAACAAAGCAAACAGGGCACTAGGTTTCATCAGAAGAAACTTCCACTATCACAGCAAAGACATATTTTTGCCCTTATACAAAAGTATGGTGAGACCGCACCTCTAATATGCTGTGCAGTTTTGGTCACCTCACCTCATATAGGATGTTAAAAAATTGGAATCTGTGCAAAGGCGAGCCACTAAGCTAATCCCTTCATTGAGAAATAAATCATATGATGAAAGACTGAGAGAACTTGATCTATTTTCACAAGAAACGAAGGATGAGAGGCCAATTGATAAGAGTGTTTTAAAATTATAAAATGATTCAGTAACATTAATCTAGATAAGTTATTCAAAAAAGCCGAAGACACATCTACAAGAGGAAACAATTTAAAATTATTAGGTCGGAGAGCGAATCTAGATACAAAAAAAAAATCTTCACTCACAGTGTAATTGATGAGTGGAACAAACTTCCAAATAAAGTAATAGACAGCTCCTCTATAGATACATTTAAGAAAAATATAGACTCATACCACAGAAAGTGGTATGGAGTAGGCAGTAATTATCACCGTTATTATTTGTTCAGCTGAAGAGAGCCTTAGAAAAGAAAAAAAAATAATACACAAATAAAAAATAAGAATAATAAACATCACTAAATTATGTACACACTACTTAGAGTGATGGGTTGGATGATTACAATTAACCCCAAAATTTACATGCTGCTAAGGCGAAGGGTTGCATGATTTTTTTTTTTCCCCCAATCTTTCCTGTAAATTCCTTCTGGGGATTTCGAAGCCCAGCAAGGTTAATCACTTCCAACTTTTTCATGTACGGTAATTGCCGGAGGAACGGAGGGTGGGGAGAGAGCCTTCTTTTTTTCTATCCTTTCCTTTTCTATCGGATATGCCATCTCTACTAGAACTAAGTCCTGACCACCTCGTTTGGATCGTAAGGGCTGTGTGGCCAGTGTATATATGTAAATCTATGTAAATCTCTCGGAGCAAGAGAAAGTGCCGTTATAGAGCTCTAGGAGAAAGTGGCTGGATAAAATTATGTGATAAGTGATAGTTGTGGCGAATAACAAGAGCTGCAGTGATATATATATATACTGTATATATATATATATATATATATATATATATATATATATATATATATATATATATATATATATATATATCACCAATACACATACATAAGTAACACAATAAAATGCTGTCCACTTGAATCGTTACACTTTACATAACACAAACAAGAAAAGAGAGAGAGAGAGAGAGAGAGAGAGAGAGAGAGAGAGAGAGGGGGAGGGGAGGGGGGGGGGGCATCCAGGGGAATTCGGTGGTGTTGCTTCAAGGTTGCTTCTCAGAATACTAATGAAGCTATCTCTCTCTCTCTCTCTCTCTCTCTCTCTCTCTCTCTCTCTCTCTCTCTCTCTCTCTCAAAGTTTTTATATTGATAAAGAAATGAGGCAAAAGATCTTAAAATCGACATTCTAATAATGGGACGAACGTTTAACAATCTCAAAACTAATGGGGATAAACATGAGGAAGAAGGGGGACCAAAAAACCAGCCCATCTCCCCTTAAGTGCGGAAATCAGAATACCTCACTCCTTTAAAAAAAAAACGTAATTTCCTGCTTTCAGAACTCGGTAATTCCCCGTGCCTCCTCTCTCAGATATGTACAGTCGCGCTAATAAGTCATTTCCCAGCTGTCATTACGTTTAGTTCGCTCTGTGCTGTATTAATGTCTGTCAGATGTTGAATAGGGTGGGTAAGTGTAGGAACATGTTTGTATATATCACTCAAAAAGAAGAAATCATGTGTAAATATTGCTGATACCAATTATTGATCAAAACATAATTAGTGCCAAGACATCACTTATTAGGCCGACTGTACCTCCTCTGAGACAATTCCACGTAAATTGACCACTTGCGAGTTTCAGGCTATAAGGAAGTTGGCGCCAAAAACATCGATATTAAACATAAATGCAATCATAATGTAGGTTTCCGATGGATAGAAAAGTATGTGAAATTGAATGGTATGTGACTACAACCGTACACTGTGAAAACAAAATCTGTAAAATTTACAGAATTTCTAGCAATTAGGCTGCCAAACATTCTCTGTAAAATGTACCGGTACAGCATTCTGTATAATCATTTACAAAAATAACTGGAATTTACAAACTGACTTGTAATTTTTTACAGATATAATCTGTAATTTTTTACAGAAAATCTTGTAAAAATTACAAAAAAATTCTGTAAAAAAATTACAGAATATATTTGCTAAATTTACATTTCAATTGTATATTTAACAGTGTTTCTGTCAAAGTGTTTACAGAATCATGTAAATTATACAGATAATGTTTGGCAGCCTAATTGCCAGAAATTGTTCCGTAAATTTTACAGAATCTTGTATTGTTACACCTATATTTTGTCATTCTTGGTAACCTAGTTCTACAAAAGCAAGATATGTAAGCATGAACACACACACACAGTATATATATAATTTCATGTAAGATACCGGTATGGGAGGTGTAGCTGAGTGGTCATAAAAATTGACATGTGAAACGGAAAATTCACCATCTACCCATGTAAGCATATGGTGCAAAACCGAATTAGCGTACAATATGCATTACCGGAACCTTTGTAATATTTCTTACATAAATACAATATATCTGCAACACACAAATAATAACGTCATATAATCATAATTGGTATTTATAATTGAACAACATTGTTTATTATAACCTATCCTTGGCGAGGTTATACTGCATATAGGCTAGGCTAAACCGTCACCCATTGCAATCCCACCCACCCTCAGTTAGGTTAGGCTACGTTAAACACCGCGAGTTGTTTGATTTAATATACAACGCAACCTTAGATACCGTCTGTCACGCAAAGGCTGTAGGCTACATATATAGGCTAGAGAAAACAAAATTATGATTATGGTAGCCTGTTACGTAACGTAAACATTGCCTAAAACCCAGCTAGGCAGCAGCCGTGAAAGTGTTTGGTTACACATTATAGACGTGCAATTTCATACATTGTCAGAAACTAACTTGGACTGTCATTCATTCAATATCCAATTAAATATCTATATGGTTGCTTACTTCGGCTATACCGGTACCTGTTGGAAAATAATCACAAGGTACTGTGCAGTACATTACTACTGCTTTAGCCTAGCATTAAAACAAAATTATATATATATATACACACAAGCTAGACAATCGAGTGAGTTGCCTCGGCATATGGAAGCATATGAAGGCGATTCATTCACGGCCACCCCCTCTCAGGGATTACGTCTGGCAATTAGATATAGATAGATATTTAATCATAATATGGTAGGGTAGATCTTTTAGTTTTCTACCAAACGTTAAGCAATTGTATTTAGCTGATGAAATGAAACTCTGGACAAGGGTAGGACTATATTAATAGGCTAAGCAAAGTTTTTCGAGAAACATACACATACGGTAGGTATTTTTTGTACTAGGCTACTTTTGTTAAAGCTAGACGTGTTTACTCAGTTTAAGAAAGAGCTCTCGTATTCCCGGTATTAGCCTATATCTTATTACAAATGTAAATGTGCATAAAATATTGGCAACAAGAGCTCAACAACTAAGTTTCTTACCAGTTATGACAGTCCACAGCAAGAGATACACATCACACTGCTTATTGTCCATATTACACATTTCCTGGCGATATTACTGAGCATTTCCACAGCCCATCACGGTTAATAAGGTTGTGGTAATAATTGAGGTAAGGAATAATATGTGGAGAGCTGAAAATAAGTAAAACTAACGCACGAAAACACTGCCTGGCTGCCCTCCCAGAACAAGGCCTACGTACTCAAGATGGTTTCCCGCCAAAACTCCTGTGACTCACAGCTCGAATATAATTATCGCCACACATATAGTTTACTGATACAACAACACCTTTATTTTGTCAAAATGAATTCCAGTGATTTATAAAGAAGGTTTATGAAATATAACCGGAAAAAGATGGTTGAAAAGTTTTATATATTAATGACGGCAATACAAGTATCCGGCAACTCTAGTTATAAATTATTGCCTCGTTTTCTAGATACATTGCAAGGGAAAACATTGAATTTTGCCATTATATAAACAAATATTAAGGGTGACAGGTCAGTTGAACCAGTGCCATTTTAACCTGGTACATAGTAACATACGCAGACGACTCAACCTTACACTACTCCATTAGTTTTTCAGAACGCCCCAGCCAGCAATCCCTTAACGACAAACGAAATGAAGCCATAGAACTCTTAATTTAAATTCTGATCTAAATACTATCTCCAATTGGGGCAGAGAAAACCTTGTTACCTTTAATGCTTCCAAAACCCAATTTCTCCATCTATCTACCCGTCAGGATCTCCCAGCGGACTATCCCTTATTCTTCAACAATACAAAAATCAACCCTTCATCTTCTCTCAATATTCTTGGTGTCTCTTTTTCTTCTGCTCTCATTTGGAAGGACCATATTACCAGTCTTGCTAAGGCAGCCTCCCAGAAGCTGGGTGTGCTCAACCGCCTTAGGGGGTTCTTTTCCAGAACAGCTTCTTGCTCTGTACAGGGGCATAGTGCGTCCTTGTATTGAGTATTGTTCACATGTGTGGGGAGGTTCATCTCACACCGCTCTCCTAGACAAAGTTGAAAGGAAGGCCTTTCGTATCATTAACTCCCGTCCACTCACCAACTCTCTGCAATCTCTCTCTCTCTCTCTGCCACAATGTTGCATCTCTCGCTATTCTATCGCTACTATAATAATCAGTGTTCCTCAGAGCTTTCCCAGTGCATAACACCTCCTTTACGTAGGGCACGTGGTACCCGTCTTGCAACTCAATCCCACCCCTACTCTGTGCAACTCTCTAACCCAAGAGTGAAACGTTACTCTCAAACTTTCTTCTACTCAACAGCTGAGCTCTGGAACTCTCCCAGAATCAGTCTTTCCCTCTTCCTATGACTTAAATTGCTTCAAACTCTGTGTGTCCAGGCATTTTGGCTCGATCGTCCCTTGATTTTGGCCCTGTCACTCTTTCAACTATGGGGGAGGCACTCGCTATAGGCAATTCTGCCTTTTGCCTCCCTCAATCACATAGAAAAAAAACAGGTTTGGTTAGGTTACTGGTTGAAATGGTCACTGGTTGAAGTGGCCACTGGTTGAAGTGACACTGGTTCAACTGACATGGAACCAATATTAAGTATTAAGTGAACTTAATTTATATCAGTGTATAGGCTGCTACAGTTCATAAAGAACAATTATGGTATATAGTCAGTATTTCTATTGTTATGCAACACCATGGTTTTACAGTCAATGCCTGTAATGTATAATACAGATATTATCTGTATTTTAAGTTTACTGGGAATTTTCTGTTGATTAATAGAGAAAAAATGTAAAAATACAGATAGTTTTTACAGTGTATTTCAGCTGGTAATTCTGTAAAATATCGATGTCTATAGCTCCAACTTCCTTATAGCCAAAAACTCGCAAGTGGTCAATTAATCCTTGTAGTACATGATGAAAATATTCTTATTAACCCCTTCTGTACCGGCGACGTCTTTTTAATTATATCCTGGCTACTATTAGACGATTTTTTTTTGTCTATCCTTGATTGTCAGAATGTGGCGATAGTTTGAGATTTATTTTATTCCTAAAGTTCCTTCCAAAACTATATAAAATCGTCTACTGATAAACAGAATAATGTGGAATAACGCCCTAGTTGCTCAAGGAGTAAAACTACGCAACAGTTCTCATGAATGAATGACGTCACTATGGGGTGTGTGTAGACGGAGGAGGCAGCTCAGAACGGCCACACTCCTTAACGGCCACATTCCTAAACGGCCACACTCCTAAACGGTCACAACCCAAACGGCCACACTCTTAAACAGCCACAACCTAGACGGCCACACTCCTAAATGGTCACATTCCTAAACGGCCACAACCCAAGCGGCCACATTCCTAAACGGCCTCACTCCTTGTATGCATAATATGAAGTCTCTAACAATATTTGTCTTTCTGTTACAGATAAACGAATGTTGTCCATGTTTGCCTGTGTGGTGACTGTGGGAGGCCTTCCTTCACGGGGGTCATCTTCCAAGCTTTCATTCGCTACCTCTTTATCAAAATATTAACCCCCTAAAAAAATCCTCTAGGGTATGGTGGCTACACTAGGGGACAATGCTCCTTCCTACAGCACGGTTAAACATTGGGCAGCTGAATTCAAACGGGGTAGGGAAAGCTTGGAAGATGACCCCCGTGAAGGAAGACCTCCTTCAGTCACCACACAGGAAAACATTGACAACATTCATGACATTCATTTATCTGTATTAGAAAGACAACTATTGTTAGAGTCTTTATACTATGCATGCAAGCAAGCTTTAAAAAGGTTGAACTGTATGTAAGTTAAAAAAAGTGGAATGTAACTCATGTCCTTATACCTCAGGGAACTTATCAATCACCCCTCGTGTATAGATATATACAGTATATATAATATATATATATATATATATATATATATATATATATGTATATATATATATACAGTATATACTGTATATATATTTACAGAATATATAATTCCGCCATCACACACTTTTCTCCTAATCCTTTCCCACTGCTCACAACTAACACTTTGAACATTGCGCCACAACCACAAAATTGCACCAACACCACTACCACAACATTGCACCACCACCACCACCACATTGCACCACCATCATCACCACCACCACCACCACCACATTACACCACCACCACCACCACAACATTGCACCACCACCACAACAACATTGCACCACCACCACTACCACAACATTGCACCACCACCACCACAACATTTCACCACCACCACCACAACATTGCACCACCACCACCACCACAACATTGCACCACCACCACCACATTGCACCACCATCATCACCACCACCACCACCACCACCAAATTGCACCACCACCACCACCACCACCACAACATTGCACCACCACCACAACAACATTGCACCACCACCACTACCACAACATTGCACCACCACCACCACAACATTTCACCACCACCACCACAACATTGCACCACCACTATATACATCACCCCACCCTTGAACTTGTCCCCCTTCCCGGAAATACTGTCAGGCCATGGTTTGCTTTACACGGAGTACAGTCACGCTCGAAATTTACCTACTATCTCCTCAACTTTAAGAGGATAGTACTGACTCATAACTCAAAAAGGACTATAGTAATCGAGCTATTATTTGTACCAATTAGGAAGACTTGGGTAGGGAATATGTGTTGAAATTGACAGTTAATTTTTTCTAGCCGGTTTTGAGTTACAGAGGTTAGAGGTTACGATTTCTGCCCAACCAAGAATGAACGGATTATAGGCGAATTTCAAGTATTAGAAAATGTATTAATTCTTTATGTCCTATGACGCCTTGCGCTAAAAAAAAATCCTGGCAATCAATAGAGGATTTTATTCAATTTACGAAAGACATGTTGGAGTCAGGCTTCATTGGGACAGGTCTTGCCCCTCTGATTTATTTGTAATTTAATTGGAGAGTTGGTGATATTTCTAATTGCTATACAGTACTGTTTTATCCCACCCAGCTGATGGTAAATTTACATCTCTCCACCCTGATTACTCGGCTAAAATCATGATTATGTAGCGAAATATGTTGTTAATTATGAAAACTTGGCAATGATATGACGCAAATACATCGCAGTATCATATTTTCCCAGTAAGAATCTAGAAATCAGATGCTAAAGGATTCAATTTGCCATCAGCTGGAAATAAAGAGACTATAGTTACCATTTATAAGGTGAATATTGTAGAATCGTATGTTACATAACTATTGTATCCTATGTGTTGATAATCACTTAGGGGAAGTCCTAAATTATTGATTATGCAATTACATAAAGGCTACAGATAATTTGTATAATTTATTATGTTCAGTTGAATGACAAATCCTGTGTTATGTAAAGTATGACATAGTGTATCCATATATCAGTCTTAGTAGCTAAATCTGCGTATCAAACTACACTTGTAATGATGTAATCAACGTAATAATAATAATAATATTGATAAATACGTAACATATTTAACTCCCATACATATCACGGCGAGGGGCCGAATTTCTGTATGCGCCTGTACCACGGGTTGGGAGTGGGCTGTTTGTGATGGTGCAGTGTTTGTGTTTTGGTGCAACACGTGCCGCTCTCCTGTTGTGATCCAAACTGATGCAATCCGGATCCACAGTGGTGCCGCCGTTATCTATCAAGTGCCTCATTGGTGAGCTCATCTGACTCCTCGCTTATCTTATCGACTAGATATAGCTCATAGGAAGTTGTTTGTGAAGTCCTGTATATGTATTACCTTACTAGAATGAGTTATATGGCTTTTGTGTGCATTGTTATGGTTTGTTTTGTGCCATAGGAAATTTGGCACCACCGCATGAGAGCTCCATGTTTGTGTGTTAGTATGTCCAGCGTCGCTGGCATTCTTGGAAGTGGAAATGGCGATGGGGGACATTTACTTCCTGTCTCCGTTTTTAGGGTCTTTGCACTTCATTTCCACTACTCCAAATAATTGTTATATTATAATGGAGGGATTGTAGTAAATAGTTAGTACCATAAGCCCAAATAGAGATACAACAATAAATATATTCATGCGATCGCTCCGGCAATCCCGACGTAAACATAGCACACCCCCAGAGAACTTTCACCTGATTGGTTCGCTGGGATAGTGCGTCAACAACAGCCAATAGGAGCGCTCTTTGGCCCTGACGTCACGAGTCTCATGATCAAAACAAGAATTAAGAGAATAAAGAGAATAGTGAAAGACGAACCGTTGTAGAGTGAGGACGTGTATATCAGTGTCTTAACAGAGCATCCATATACATAATACTGGAATATTTAAGTAGACAGCTAAACACAGTGTACATATCCTCTACCGTGAAGTGATAATAGGATAGATACAGTGATTTACATAAAGCCTTCGACAACCAGGAAATTACCTAGGTGAGTTAGCGCAATGTGTTTAGATTGCTCAAGATGCGGTTAGAACAGCTGCCTCACTGCCAGACGTACAAGTAGAGTTGGCAACCAAACAATAACATTTGGTCCTTCCCAGCGTATTGTACGGCCAATTATATAAGCATGTAATACTTCTATGTGTACAGTTATATATGAGGAAACAGATTCGTTAATGCAATAGGAGATATATATATATATATATATATATATATATATATATATATATATATATATATATATATATATATATATATAGAGAGAGAGAGAGAGAGAGAAAGACAGATCAATATAATATACTGTGTATAGTCTATATACTGTATATATATATATATATATATATATATATATATATATATATATATATAGAGGCCTAGCCTACCGGTATATATATATACAGTATATTAATAGCCATCAATTATATAGGCTAACTATAATTTATTGAACATTAAATAATCACAGTAATCCAGATGGTTGTATTTGCATAGCCTATAGCAAAATGCTGGAGATAGACACTTTTTAATGAATGTAATGTTTTATTCATCAGTTATGTAGCCGAACCAAACATTAAATTTAATAATAACCAAATTATCAATCAGTCCAGATGGTTTTACTTGCATAAAGAGGGTCAAACTTTATTTGTATTTATTGATGTGTGTGTGTGTGATACCATATTATTTTTAAATGTTAATAGTAGCCAGGATTTGGTTGTCTAATCACACCTATACCTCGTCTGCACCTCTGTTTGATGCTATCAGTTCTGTTTACGTTAGAATGGCTTAACCCCTTCATTACCGGTGACATATTTGTATTATATTCTAGCCACTATTAGACGATTTTGTACAGTTTAGAAAGTGTCTCCAGCGATTAACAGACTTCGAACTATCTCATCTGTCCCTTATTGGTACCACAGATCCTTCTATCTCATCTATCCCTTATTGGTACCACAGATCCTTCTATCTCATCTATCCCTTATTGCTACCACAGATCCTTCTATCTCATCTATCCCTTATTGCTACCACAGATCCTTCTATCTCATCTATCCCTTATTGGTACCACAGATCCTTCTATCTCATCTATCCCTTATTGCTACCACAGATCCTTCTATCCCATCTATCCCTTATTGGTACCACAGATCCTTCTATCTCATCTATCCCTTATTGCTACCACAGATCCTTCTATCCCATCTATCCCTTATTGGTACCACAGATCCTTCTATCTCATCTATCCCTTATTGCTACCACAGATCCTTCTATCCCATCTATCCCTTATTGCTACCACAGATCCTTCTATCTCATCTATCCCTTATTGCTACCACAGATCCTTCTATCTCATCTATCCCTTATTGCTACCACAGATCCTTCTATCTCATCTATCCCTTATTGGTACCACAGATCCTTCTATCTCATCTATCCCTTATTGCTACCACAGATCCTTCTATCTCATCTATCCCTTATTGCTACCACAGATCCTTCTATCTCATCTATCCCTTATTGGTACCACAGATCCTTCTATCTCATCTATCCCTTATTGGTACCACAGATCCTTCTATCTCATCTATCCCTTATTGCTACCACAGATCCTTCTATCCTACTATCTCATCTATCCCTTATTGGTACCACAGATCCTTCTATCCTTCTATCTCATCTATCCCTTATTGCTACCACAGATCCTTCTATCTCATCTATCCCTTATTGGTACCACAGATCCTTCTATCTCATCTATCCCTTATTGGTACCACAGATCCTTCTATCTCATCTATCCCTTATTGGTACCACAGATCCTTCTATCCTACTATCTCATCTATCCCTTATTGGTACCACAGATCCTTCTATCTCATCTATCCCTTATTGGTACCACAGATCCTTCTATCCCATCTATCCCTTATTGCTACCACAGATCCTTCTATCCCATCTATCCCTTATTGCTACCACAGATCCTTCTATCCCATCTATCCCTTATTGCTACCACAGATCCTTCTATCCTTCTATCTCATCTATCCCTTATTGCTACCACAGATCCCTTATCCCTTATTGCTACCACAGATCCTTCTATCCTTCTATCTCATCTATCCCTTATTGCTACCACAGATCCTTCTATCCCATCTATCCCTTATTGCTACCACAGATCCTTCTATCTCATCTATCCCTTATTGGTACCACAGATCCTTCTATCCTTCTATCTCATCTATCCCTTATTGCTACCACAGATCCTTCTATCCCATCTATCCCTTATTGGTACCACAGATCCTTCTATCTCATCTATCCCTTATTGGTACCACAGATCCTTCTATCTCATCTATCCCTTATTGCTACCACAGATCCTTCTATCCCATCTATCCCTTATTGCTACCACAGATCCTTCTATCCTTCTACCTCATCTATCCCTTATTGCTACCACAGATCCTTCTATCCTTCTATCCCATCTATCCCTTATTGCTACCACAGATCCTTCTATCCCATCTATCCCTTATTGCTACCACAGATCCTTCTATCCTTCTATCTCATCTATCCCTTATTGCTACCACAGATCCTTCTATCCTTCTATCTCATATATCCCTTATTGCTACCACAGATCCTTCTATCCTTCTATCCCATCTATCCCTTATTGCTACCACAGATCCTTCTACCTCATCTATCCCTTATTGCTACCACAGATCCTTCTATCCCATCTATCCCTTATTGCTACCACAGATCCTTCTATCCTTCTATCTCATCTATCCCTTATTGCTACCACAGATCCTTCTATCCCATCTATCCCTTATTGCTACCACAGATCCTTCTATCCTTCTATCTCATCTATCCCTTATTGCTACCACAGATCCTTCTATCCTACTATCTCATCTATCCCTTATTGCTACCACAGATCCTTCTATCCTACTATCTCATCTATCCCTTATTGCTACCACAGATCCTTCTATCCTACTATCCCATCTATCCCTTATTGCTACCACAGATCCTTCTATCCTTCTATCTCATCTATCCCTTATTGCTACCACAGATCCTTCTTAAACTGTACAAAATCATCCAAATATAGATAGGGTAGACTAAAAGTTATAAAACAGTGTCGGTACAGAAGGGGTTAACTCATTAGAATATACAAACCAGTTTTTCTGGTCTGCTAGAAGAATAATGGTCTTAGGGGGAGGGGGAGGGGGTAGAGGAGACAATAGAGACAGGGGGGGGGGGAGAACAGGTTGTATGGGAATAAACCCCCCCCCCCTCCTTAGGCTTAACCCCTTCTGTATTCTTACCTGGTAACTGGCAACGTCTTCTTAACTTTATTCTTTTAGGGGAGGTGTGGTGGAGTGGTCTTGCCACTGGCCTGGTAATCCAAAGGTCCCGGGTTTAAATCCCGATGTATCAATGGGAAGATATTATTGGGATGGAATTTGTGCTGTACCTAGTATCAGTGCATTACCACAAGCCCACCGAAACGTCAATAAAATACCCTCATTGTTCCCTGATTAAATAGCACTGTATGAATATTCCCATATTCAAAATATGCTATAGGGGTGCAATGCCTGGTGAGTTATCTGCTCAACAGGTGGCGTTGTGTGTGTGTGTAAGTGTGAGAGTCCGAGTGTAGGGGTGAGACAGTGAAGCACGGGAACGAGGTGGCTTTAGAGATGGGGTCGTTTCGGACCATGAGTGAGCACCGTGCCTCATGTGAAGGCAAGATGGCAGGTGCTCGTTGTACTCTACGTGCTTCACATGTCTCACTCCCTAGACTGGAACAAGACCTCACGGGCTTCACTGTTCATTGTAAAGCGGTGAATGTTAAGGCTCTCGGCCTATGCCCGAGAGGAAGTAAGTTGGAATATAGAAAAAAAAAAAAAAAAATATTAGACCATTTTATTCAGCTTTAAATGGGCCTCCAGCAATTAACAGGCTTCAAACTATCTCACTTAACCCTTCAGTACTTTGTTGACATTTTAATTTTATTCTTTATCATTAAGGGGGGTGACCTGCTTTTTGTTATTTCTGTCCTTTTCTCTCTTTCTCTGGCTTGTATCCATTCGGCCCCAATCAGCCAACTATTTTAAGACGTTTATCCCCATCTAGGTGTCGATTTCTTCCTGGCGAGCGATAGCGAGCCAGCATTATATGGAGAAATCCGGCTTCGCCGGAGACATTTTTCTTTCGAAAAATGTACAAATTTAGCCTGCTGTCAAACAAAACTAAAAAATATGCTGGCTCATTACCGCTCACCAGTAAAAAATAGACACCTGGATGGGGATAAACGTCTTAAAACAGTAGGCTGAATGGGGCCAAATGGATACAAGCCAGAGAAAGATAGAAAAGGACAACAAAAACAGGTCACCCCCCTTAAGGGGTTATATTCAGTTTAGGAAGGACCACCAGGAATCAAAGGGATGTTTTTTAACAGGATGGCAAATAAGACACTTTTTTTTTGTGATCGTGGTCTGGTCTCAAAACAGAATCCCTTGATTAGTCATCGTTATTAAATATACAAAGTTAATGCTTCTTCGTTTCTACAGTATTATGTTATGCCCCTTAGTTATTAATCTTTTCACGCACAGGACGCGATTTGCTCCCTTTCTGGGATAATTAAGGTCAGATAGGTTGTTTTTCTGGCCCCCCTTCTTCCTCATGTTTAGCCTCATTAGTTTTTAGATTTAAAGACGTTTGGCGATTTTAAGACCTTTTGTCCCATTTCTTTGCTAATATTAAGACTTTTCTTGCCATTTAGGTGTCAATTTTTGTACTGGCAAGCAATAGCGAGCCTGTATTAAACCCTTATTGGCGGCACTCGACTTAAGTCGTGCACCAATTTGCAGCAAGTTAGGAGCATTATTAAGGCTTTTAAAGGGTTAAAATCGAGTGCAAATGGCCGGGAGCGCAGCGGGCCAGACAGCCGACTCCCAGGGCTTACCGCCGCCCATTAACTCATGTTCCCTGTGTTCTCGAGAGGCCGGCAGTGTAGCCAGTAGTGAGCATAACTGGGAAAAATATACCGATATATGCTAAACTCCCATGTTCGTGGCACCACTGCAAGAGAACCACGAGTGCTACGTAGCTCGTTCTGGTTTCATTTTGAAGCTTTTAGCGCCTAGTTTTTTGCTAAATAATGTTTTTTTCATGCAGATGCTTGATTTATCATGCAGGAGGGCCTGAATATGCCCAAATGAGCCCAAAACACCCCGCTAGACAAGGGTTTAGGAGGAACCAGTCGAAGTTTTTCTATCGAAAAATGTACAAATTTATCTTGAAGGAGGGTTTTGGGGAGGTGTTTAATTAAGCTTAATGAAGGTTTAGGAAGAAAACTAGAATAATTATAAAAACATAAATGAGGAAATAGATAGGCTACGCCATTTTCCCCTTAAAAGACTTTGTGAGCATCAGGGGTGTTTATAAATCTTTAGTTTAGAACATAAGAACATAAGAACATAAGAAAATGGGAGTCTGCAGAAAGCCGATTGGCCTAAGCAAGGCAGATCCCTGTCCCACACAACCCCAAATAAATTACAAAGCCCAATTATAGGCTCAACACTCCAATACCCTGAGGATCATCCTACCAAAACGGTTAGAGATTAACGCAGGATTATGGGGGTCTGCAGAGCGCTGATTGGCCCAACCCGGCTGATCCCCCTTCACACCCAACCCTTCTCGTCCATATGCTTATCCAATTTTATCTTAAAGCTCCCTACAGTTTTAGATCCCACTATAGCACTTGGTAGTCCATTCCACCCATCTACAACTCTGTTACCAAACCAATATTTGCCTATATCTTTTCTGAAACGAAATTTATCTAATTTGAAACCATTGGTACGAGTTCTTTCGCTATCACTGAGCTTTAGTACATTTGTCATGTCCCCTTTGTTAATCCCACTAACCCACTTGAACACCTCTATCATATCCCCTCTAACTCTGCGTCTCTCTAACGAATGTAAGCCTAAATTCTTCAACCTTTCTTCATACGGAAGATTTCTAATATTATGGATCATTTTTGTCATTCTACGCTGTACTCTCTCCAATGAATCTATGTCCATTCTGTAATAAGGACACCAAAATTGGACAGCATAATCCATATGGGGTCTCACTAATGACAAGTAAAGTTTTAAGATAACATCAGCAGTTCTGTTACTCACACTCCTAGAGATGAACCCGAGAATCCTGTTTGCCTTATTACGAACGCCTATACACTGTTTTCTAGGCTTCAAATCATTGCTAACAAACACACCTAGATCTTTCTCGCAGTCTGAATTTTCTAATTCTAAATTAGCTAGTTTATATTTAACATTTGTTTGCATCTTCCCTATCTTTAATACCTTGCATTTGTCAATGTTAAACTTCATCTGCCAAGTTACTGACCATTCATGTAAGGTATCTAGATCCCTTTGGAGGCACTCTATATCGCTATCTGAATCAATTGATCTCCCCATTTTAGTATCGTCTGCGAATTTAGTTACCGTACTTCAACCTCTGTTGTGGGCAGAAAACTAATTTTGGAGAGGTAATAATGAGATTGAGAGAACTCTATTTCTGAATGCTAAACGGCAACCGCCAAGTCCACAGGATAGCGAGAGGGTTAAATGGCCAAAATAATGCAACTAATTTAAGTATTTGGGCAGTGTGTTGAGTAAAGATGGATGAAGAAGTGCGGGAGAGGGTCCAACAGGGGAAGAGGGTTGTAGGAACGCTGAAAGCAGTACCGGTAACAAGAAATAGGGTGGTCAGCATGGTTAGGTTAGGTTAAAGAGCTAGAGAGACTGTCTAAAACAAGCTTTGGATGATAAAGGAATGACTATAGATCAGGCAAGGGAAGTGGTAATAAACAGGAATGAATGGAGAATGCTTGTGAATACAGTAAATGAGTGAACACGTCATTTGGGGGAAGGGGTCGGGCGCAAGTTGGACTAGATAATAGTCCATCAGGCGCCTGGCTCGGGGACACAGTTTATATGAAGGGTGCGCCTGGAAGTGTGGTGGGCGGGCTTGTGGTTTCGGCTTCGCTGCATGTCTGCCTGCTGAGATCGGAACCTCTCCGGGTGGTCGGGGGAGTGCTGGAGGGACCTTGGTGACCCTGGTCTCTGGGTCTTCTGGATGACTTAGATGTGTGTGAATTTGTATTTTGTTTTTGTGTGTTCATTGTTTTCTGTTCTGTTGTCCCTATTCGGGCTCTGTCGTGAGTCCCCCCCACACACACACACACACCACACACACAAAAATAGGAAAAGTGAGTATTGGGCCTGAGTACATACATACATACAGTACATACATACATACGGTAGGCTAAAGATATACAGTAGTTCAATGTTCCATAGTAAATAGACATATGCAAAACAGTTCTCCCCACTACACAGTATATTTACCCTATATGTCTTCTTTTAATTATGAAAACTAACTGATATTGTTTCCTTCTTTACAGGTGTCGGAGCTCCATAATTGGTTGTGTTAACAATCAGCCACCATAATGGTATGTACGATACCTTGGAATCTTCTATAGGCGTTTTGTGTATGGCCACCCTCATCAATGGGAGTAAGGCATCCAGCAATAGATTGATTGAGGTAGCTAGATGAAAAATGGCTTCATAATTTAAACACCCACAATCCCACTGTCTGTACAAAAGTGTATACCCCTTACCCCCCAGGGGGTAAGGGGTCCTTCATCTAATGGTGGAGTAAAAAAAAGAATATGCCTCACGCATCCTACTGCGTGTCGTACAAGGCGACTAATAGGGGGGATGGCGATAGCCTTGTGGACCAACAGCTATTACTATGCAATAAAGTCTTTATCTTAGCACTGTCTTGGTATGGCACTGCCGAGGCTGGTGGGGTGCGGATAGGTGCCACAGGGGACTGATTCTTACCTGGGTGCTGTTTGGCACCACACATGTGTCGACAACAGTGTTTGCATGTTGGGGCAGGACTTTATTGTTCAATAGTCCAAATTGTCTAATATACAGTGAGTTGTTATGGTGCTGTCTTTTTGTAACACTGTTAAGGCTGGTGTGGTTGCAGATACTGCAGGTGCAAGTGCTGCAGGGGGAATATGTTAAGTCTTGTTGAGGCACGGTTAGCATTATACCAACATCAGCCACAGTGAGGACGTGGTGGGGCAGTGCTGTAGCGCGACTTTATTGTACTACAGTACAGTACACTCCAACTACTGAAAGGCAACCCCGTCTGAGCCGTTACAACGCATGTATTGGAAAAATTACGTTAAACCATTGTATGTATGTACAGTACCGGTACTGGAGAAATTATACCCACATGCCGGAAAAACTTTTTATTGTGATGGCTGTAGTCCTTTTCACAGGGTGTCTAGGCTAACTGGAGCAATTATGTTTGAAGACTTGATCGAACATGATAAGAAATACAAGAAACTCAACATGAAATAGCATAGTTTTGGACATTTTATCACTTCCCAAGACATAATTTGAACTATAAACCATAATTTCATCATTACATAATCAATAATAAAGACTAAAAACAATGGACTTGGCTCTCGTTTGACCCTGCCTTTTCACACCTGAAGAGAACTCCAGAGAGAGTCTAAACTGTCGTGTTATCACAAACGCTTTTCCATCATGTGGGCATAATTTCTCCATTCAAGTATTGACGGCCCTGAAGTTTATCTAGACATGTGTTGCTGTATAATGTTGGCCAGGTAGTGGTTTGCGTTGGCTGGTTATCACTTTTTATCAGTTGCTAGTGAAGGGCTTTATCAGTAGACTGTAGCCTCCTGCAGTTTTACCACCTTAGGCTACATCATTTTACAATAATCTATCTATCTATTGCTGGACGCCGTGATCCCCAAAGGGGTGGCCACGAACGAAACGCCCCCATGCACCTCTGTCCCCAGTCTGTCGACGACCCTCCTCCAATCCAGCACCGCTTTCACACATATACTTCTTGATTCCATCCTTCCACCTCTCACTCGGTCTACCTCTCCCTTTCTGTCCTTGCACCTCACTCTCATACACTCTCTTAGTAGTTTTCTCGCTTCCCATATGGCCGAACCATCTCAAGGTGTGCCTTTTAACTCTTTCCAGCATATCTACATCCACACCACACCTCTCTCGTACTTCCTCATTCGTCTGTCTATTCCTCCATGTAACTTCACACGCACTTCTCAAGTAACTCATTTCCACCCTTCTCACTCTTGGTTTGAGTCTTTCCACCAACGTCCATGCCTAGCTGACGTAAGTCAATGTCGGGATTACCACACTGTCATGCAAGGAGTTCTTTACTTCCATGCTGACCACCCTATTTCTTGTTACTGCTTTCAGCATTCTTCCAACCCTCTTCTGTTGCACCCTCTCCCGCACTTCTTCATCCATATACCTAATTCCATCTTTACTCAACACACTTCCCAAATACTTAAATGAGCTGACATTCTTCATAGCCTGACCGTTCAACCTCACCTCACACTCTGTGGTTGCACCCCTTTTTAAAGACCATAAACTTGCTCTTCCCTGCATTTACCTTCAGATTCCTTTTTCCACACACTGTTCCAAACATATTTACCAGACCCTGCAACTCCCATTCACTACCGCTCATCAGAACTGTATCATTGGCAAACAGCAGTACAGGCAACTTCCACTTGTTTCCTTCCCTTATCAGAGGTACACCAACGTCCACTGCTCTTCCTTGTATTTCTTTCATGATTCCATCCATATATATATATATATATATATACTGTATATATATTGAACTACCATGGGGACATCACACACCCTTGTTTTAACCCAACATTCAGATAAAAGAACTCGCTCTGTTCATTCTCCACACGCACTGACGCCTTTGCACCCTCATACATGCTCTTTACTGCTTTCAGCAACTTGCCGTCTACTCCATATATTCTCAGTATCCACACGCACTGACGCCTTTGCACCCTCATACATGCTCTTTACTGCTTTCAGCAACTTGCCGTCTACTCCATATATTCTCAGTATCCACACGCACTGACGCCTTTGCACCCTCATACATGCTCGTTACTGCTTTCAGCAACTTGCCGTCTACTCCGTATATTCTCAGTACTTTCCACATACATTCTCTATTAACTCTGTCATAGGCCTTCTCCAAGTCCATAAAGGCAGCATACAACTTTTGTCGCTTCTCCAGATATTTCCCCACAACACATTTCAGGGCAAAAATCTGATCTACACAATCTCTTCCCTTCCTAAACCCACCCTGCTCGTCACCTATCCATTTCACCGTTCTCGCTCTCCCTCTCTCAATCACTACCCTACTGTACACCTTCCCTACTACGTTTAGAAGACATATTCCCTGGTGGTTACCGGTACCACACACTCCTCTTTCCCCTTTACCCTTATAGCCTACAGGGGGACTATTATGCCTGTCTTCCAGTCATCAGGTGCACTTCCCTTCTCCCAAGCTAGTTTACACGTGGTCCATACCCATTCGATCACTATCTCACCACCATACCTTAACATTTCCCCACGCACTCCATCTATTCCTGATGATTTCCCCATCTCCACTCTTTTCATGGCTTCATACACTTCTGACCTCCTGATCCCCACGGCCTCATCCACTACTTCTCTTCTTCTCCCTCCCATACCCCATCCAACTATGTTTGCTGTTGTTTCATTCCTTACGTTTAACAATTCGTTGAGATACCGGTACTCCCTCCATCTCTCGACTCTCTCTTGCTTCTCGGTTATCACTCGCCCATTCTTATCTTTCGCACCCTTACTATTTCCCTTGCTACCCTCCCTAACTTTATTGACCTCTTTCCAGAACAGTTTCTTACACTCCCTCCATTTTACACTTAGATTCCTTCCAAATTCCTCATCTGCTCTTCTCTTACTTTCCTCCACTACTCTCCTCACCTCTCTCTTTTTCTCCAAGTACCTTGTTCTTTTCTGTCTCTCCAAATCTTTGTTCCCTCTACTACCCAACCACACACTATTCCCTAGCCAAGTTGTTGTTGTTGCTGTTCCCCAGGCTGTCTGGCTGAACAGCCCCAAGGCCCCGAGCAAGGCCAAGGCCATAACCGAGCGCCCCCACAAAACCCTCCCTGCCTACCACAAAAAAGCCTGGGTGACCGAAGCCGCTCAAAGGCAAGGAGCCGAGGAGGGCGCGGGAACGCCCGAGGTACCGAAGCCGCACCCAAGGCCCTGTGCTAATCAGCAATTATGAAGGGAAAGCTGAGGGGCAAAGGAAAAATGTGACACTTTGGCTCCCAATCTGTAAACCTCAAGAGTTGGCAGTAGGAAGGTTAACCCACGGAAGAGACGCCACCACTTGATATTTAGGAAATACTGTACTGTATATAAGTAAAGGGAACAGTTAGCGTAAGCTATGGGTATGGCAGAGAACGCTTAGCTCTCACTCTGATAGACCAGCCCATCACCACATGACTAGAACCCAATCCTCTCAGCATTAGCTAGGATAGGCCCTAGAAAGCCGCCTTTGGCGGGGGGGTAGCTCCCCTATTTCAACCCCTTTCGGGGTTGGGCACCCGCCCACCCTGTTTTCCAAGTTTTCCCAATTAGTAGAAATATTAGCTCAATTAGTCTAGTCCTTTTTTAGTTATGTGAGGTTAGGGGTTACGATTTCTGCCCAACCTAGAATGAACGGACTTTAACTATTCCTCTTCTTTACCCCACAGAGTGACTCCTTCTTCTTAGAGTTCTGTGACAGTATGGCTATGGAGAGTAGTGGTAAAGGCGGCGGGATGCCCATACCTCGCGGCCCCAGCACCAGAGGGGTTGGGATCGTCGGCAACCACTACCCAGACTTCACTATGGCCCTACAGATGGAGGACCACAGCCCCCAAACCGGCCAACACTGTGAAAACCGTGACATCAGCTTTATCCCCACCAATTTTGGCCAGGACACCACGTTCGGCCTGTCACCGATGGGGCCCAATTCCCCCTCACTCTGGCCCCCGCAGACCATGGATTTGGATGTGGATATCAAACTGGAGCCGGAGCCCTTGGATGATTTGCTGTCAGTAGAGGATTTTCTGCCATCCAACTTCACCTCCAATGATGGTATTCTGCTGGATGATGTGAGTTTTGATGATCTCTTGATGCCTGAGCAGTTCTCCAGCCCTACCATGGATAACCCCCAGTCCCCGCATACCATGATGGCTGTCCACCCCGATGAAGTGCTCGCGGCTCGATCCTACCCAACCAACATGCCGACATCCCCGTACCACCCCCAGTCGTCCTCCATGGGGTCACCGAAGGTGGAGACGGTACCTCAGCCCATCAAGGCAGAAAGTAACTCCCTGTTCTCCCTCTTGGCCTCCTCCTTCCCTCCTCAGGGTGGAGGCTGGCACGACCCCCTCCTCACATCTTCATCCCTCCCCGGACATCAGGTAAGATTAAGGGAGCCCACCTCGCTTTTTTTTATCTTTCTTTCCCTCTGTCTTTGGGTTGTATCTATTCGGCCCCATTCAGCCTACTGTTTTAAGACGTTTACCCCCATCCAGGTGTCAATATTTTCCTGGCGAGCGGTAGCGAGCCAGCATATATATAATTTTATTTTGATAGAAATTTCTCCGGCAAAGCCGGATTTCTCCATACAATGCTGGCCCGCTATCGCTCGCCAGGAAGAAATCGACACCTGGATGGGAATAAACGTCTTAAAACAGTTGGCTGAATGGATACAAGCCAGGGAAAGAGAGAAAAGGAGAGAAAGATAAAAAAAAAGCCTGTGACCCCCCTTAAGATTTGAGACCAAGATCAGTTTTATAGTAGTGGAAGACCACCAATTGTTAGGGAGAAGCAAGTGGAAATTATATTGAAGAAACACTTTCTCAGGCACAGGCAAAACCACATTAATTTTATTTCCATAATATCATGTGGAAACAAATAATTTATGTAGAAGACTGTATACAGATTATATATATATATATATATATATACTGGCATATAATTATACGGTATATATTCTATATTTATACAATCTAACTAAAATTTTAAATTCCAAGCAGGTGCCGGCACAGCTGGGCAGCATTGAGGAGTGTCCTTCTGTAGTTGACCATGTGCAGAACATACAGCCACAACAGCAGCAGCCACAGCAACACCCCTTCCAACACACACACAGCATGTCCCCACAGCAACATCAGGCGACCGGGTCCACCTCCGCTCTACAGGAACTATTGCTGCGGTCACCCTCGGCACCGCTGTCACCACAACATGCTCCCTCACCCATACCTTCACCACAGGGTAAGTCCAACTATTCTTACAATACCATTTTTGGTTGTAGTAATGAAAACAAACAGAAAAAAAATATTCAATCTTTGGATATTTTTTTGTATAAGGAATAATAAACAAATATGTCTAGCTCATTTTTTCAAAACATATTTTTGGTCATAGTAATGAAAAAGTCACTAGAATATAAGTATTTTCTTGATTTAGGCAAATAGAGGTAGGCTAGGTAATAAAATTTAGGTTACCGTACCTATGCAGACAACCGCATAGGTAGTGGTGGTACGGTATATAAAGGAATAAAATTGGTTATCTTAGATCTGTCTCGAGTCGGCCACCCCCAGCTATGGGGTATGTGCCTGTGTATATAGGCCCCAAAATACATTCATACATCTTAGAATTTATCCCCTTTCCTGTCACCCGTAGAGCCTCCCATGGGTCAGTCAGTCCCCCGACCCACATCCTTGTCAGCGGCCAACCCCCTGCTGTCCGCCCGTCTGTCATCATCTGCTCCCACCCGGAACTTCTCCCTGGAGCAAGCCTGGCAGAGGCGGGAACCACGCCAACATCTCCTCTCTACCGGGTCATTGGCGGAGGAGCTTGATGGGTCCACGTCATCTCTCAGTACAGGTTAGAGATAGGTTGGATTTGATTATTAGCCGTGACATAGTCAGTAGAGCTTTCGGCTGCTGATCAAAGGGTCGGCTGATCAAATCCTCTCTGTCAAAATGTTATTGGTAGATGTCAAGCCCGGGCAACTTAACCTAGCAATTCATTTGAGTTGATTATTAGCCGTGGCATAGTCAGTAGAGCTTTCGGCTGCTGATCAAAGGGTCGGCTGATCAAATCCTCTCTGTCAAAATGTTATTGGTAGATGTCAAGCCCGGGCAACTTAACCTAGCAATTCATTTGAGTTGATTATTAGCCGTGGCATAGTCAGTAGAGCTTTCGGCTGCTGATCAAAGGGTCGGCTGATCAAATCCTCTCTGTCAAAATGTTATTGGTAGATGTCAAGCCCGGGTAACTTAACCTAGCAATTCATTTGATTTGCTTATTAGCCGTGGCATAGTCAGTAGAGCTTTCGGCTGCTGATCAAAGGGTCGGCTGATCAAATCCTCTCTGTCAAAATGTTATTGGTAGATGTCAAGCCCGGGTAACTTAACCTAGCAATTCATTTGATTTGCTTATTAGCCGTGGCATAGTCAGTAGAGCTTTCGGCTGCTGATCAAAGGGTCGGCGGATCAAATCCTCTCTGTCAAAATGTTATTAGTAGATGTCAAGCCTGGGCAACTTAACCTAGCAATTTGTGACAAACGCATAATCTTCATGGCCACTTTCTCAGGAATTACGGCGTCTGGCAAAAAAAAAAAAAAAAAAAAATCACCAAAGCTACATATCATAGAGGACACAAAGCAAAATTGGTACCGATGTATAGCCATTCTTACTTAATCCTTCGAGCCAGCCCTATGAGAATTCTAGCATGGAGCTTATGTGGTTTGGTTAAACTACAAAAATGAAAAAAAAATAGGAATAGAGGGAGAGAGAGATTATGACTGAGAGAGAAAAGAACCGAAGGAATTTGACCAGATATTGTTAATTAGTTTGTGGGTAGTTTGATAGCATAGTGAGTCAATTATTTAATCAATCATTGTATTAGTGGCGTTAGTCAGTTAGTCGGTTATTTAATCAATCATTGTATTAGTAGCGCCAGCGAACTTGACAATAATCTTGACCCCTTAACTTCTTATAACTCGAAACGAATGAAAGCAATCGGGCTGACGTTTCTATCATTTGGTAAGAGTCCACCATGAAATAGGTGTGGAAATTTACAGCCAGTTTGCTCAAGGTCCTTTTGAGATACGAAGAGGTCAGAGATTGAGATAGTTGTCAAGTTCGTTGGCGCTACCTTTAGTCTGTAAGTGGGCCTGGTAACTTCTCACTGGAGCAGGTTTGGTAGAGGCACGAATCACGGCAGTACACTCGAGGAAAAAAAACAATCTTTACACTGGTGATCTGTATATAATCTTTTGTGAACGGAATGAATCGAGTGAAGCATACGTCTGTGAGGTATTATCACAAGATTTCGACCCACTTCCAGAATGTTTAGAGGGTTAGTGTAAAGATTGTTTTTTCCTCGAGTGTACCTCCTCTCTACCAGTAGCAGATGAAATTAATACTCACATAATGAGTCCAGTTAATTTAATACAGTATATAATATTAGTGTCATACTATACCTTAGTAAATAAAAATTAGATATTTTCAAGAATACTTTGAGATAATATAACAATACAAATCTTTTGACCCTCATTGAACATTAAATATTTTTGCTAAGGGTTTTGAGATAAAATAACTATATATATATATTGACCATGTCCCATTCTTGCAGTTGGAGGGATACTGTCACCCAGTGGACATGATCTCTCCATAGATGAAGGCCTCGACTCGGAAGATGAATCAGACAACGAACATTATGATTCAGAGTCTGATAATGGTAAAGCGTTCCGTTTTTAGGTCTTATGAAATTTCTATTTAAAAATTAAAAATTTCTTAAATTTCTTTTCTATTTTAGGTGTGAGTATCCTAGGTTCGAGTCCTTGGAGTACCACATGTATTCATTACTTTCATTGATTTCACTAGTTAGGTTTATTTGTAAATTAATTGGTGTGTTTGTGAAACACAAATATGAATATATCGGCTTCAAAGTGAATTACGTGGACAAAGTACAACAAAAAGAGTTATTCACAGAAACCTAACAATATACAAAAATAGTTATTCCTAGAGATATCAGACACTAATATTTAGACAAAATTCATGTGAAAAAAATGTATGATAATAAAAAACACTCTAAAGCAAATACTGTAGGCAACTATTTTCCGATACAATGATAGGCGCATCGTCTGCTGCCGTCAGATGTTACCACTACAAAAATGACACGAGCGGTCTCCCTAGTCCCTCTATTCTCAGTGTTTTTTCTTGATGATGAACAAAATGGAAACAAATTATGGTTATGAAGTGCTGGTTCCTTATATATAATTTACACTGTATATTGTATTAATCCCCTTATGAGTCTGTCTTTACTAGGAAATTCTCAGCTGACGAAAATAGAGACCATGAAGAGAATTGTCTACTTTCCTCCTGCAACCATCAATACAAACATACAAGTTTAAAGACTGTTTTGTCCAAAGACAATGTGGTTACAGTCTTACGTTCTAAATGGCAGATTTTCACGCGTCCCATTCAAGGGCTGCCTCTGTTGTCAAGTTCTATATTTTGAGATTGGACCGGAGTACCTGATCCCACGTCATTCTAGGTCTACCCTACGTGCAGCTCCCCCCACGTTGACAGTCCGGCATTTCTTCACCCAGTTCTGATCATCCATGCATTTGTCCAAGCCAACCAAGTCGGCTCATGCGCATCACTTCACTGATGACATTCCTAATGCCTAGACGCCTTCTTAACCCTTGGAATCCGGGAGGCCTCATATGAGGCAAAATGCGCGGCTAAAAAGTTGCCGATATAATCATCAGAACTCGGCAACCACGCAACGTAGCGATGTCATCTCAACGGCAGTCTACAGACAAGAAAACGTTCTACAATTTGCAAAACAATTGACTGCTCTAGGTGGTTTCAATCAGTAGCTACTGAATTATAAAGTTTGAAAATACCAAACTTCATATGAGGCCCCCCGGATCCCAAGGGTTAATGCTTGATACCCCATCCCTGAGGTTAACGCCACATATCCATCTCACCATTCTCTTCTCATTCCGTTCCATTCTATTGATATCCCCCGCTTTAACCGGCCACGTCTCGGAGGCATAGGTCATCACAATCCTAACACACGAGGTATACACCTTCCCTTTAAGGTGGGGTGGGAGCCCTCTCATGGTCAGGAGTGGCAACAGCTCTCTAAACTTCCCCCAGCCACTTCTGACTCTAGCAATGGAACCAGCTTCAGCGGAAACCATATCGCCCAAATAGCAGAATTTATTCACTCACTTCAGCGTTACATTGTCAAAAAAAAAACACTAACAGGCGGGTTATTTAACACAAGTTCTCCCTTGCACACTGCACATTCAAAGTCTATGATTTTCGTCAAAGGTCCTCTAACTCCACTACATCTCTTGTGTACCCAGTCACTACAGAGACAACATTGAATTGAGTTACTTCCCACCCCCTTCTCACATACTGCGAATGGATAGTCACCGCTTCTTTCCGTAGTTCCACACCCTTCTCCACTAATCATGACCTTTGTTTTATCTATGTTAACTCTTAGACACTTGTTTGCCATACCCTCCCTCCATCTTTTGAACTTTGCTTCTGCTTCCTGCGCACTATCTGCGATAAGAACTAGATTATCTGCATATAACAACTCCCATGGGAGTCCTGTCCTTAAGTCCCTTGACCGAGCCTCCAGGAACAAAACCAACAGTAATGGGCATTATGGGCCCAGCACTGAACCTTGGTGAACTCCAATTTTCTCTGGGAACTCTTCACTCAGGACCCAATTCACTCTAACTGCTGCCTGTGGTGATGGGCTGGTCTATCAGAGTGAGAACTGAGCGATCTCTGCCATACCCAGAGCTTACTCTGACTGTTCCTTTTACTTATATATTTTCTAGATCTCAAGTGACGGCGTCTCTTCCGTGGATTGACCTCCCAGTCTACCAAGATTGGAAGCCAAAGCGTCACATTTTTCCTTTGCCCCCTCAACTTTCTTTTCATAATTGCTGAGGGGCACAGGGCCCTGGGTGGGGTTTGGTTTCTTGGGCGTTTCTGCACCCTCCTCAGCTCCCCGCCATGGAGTGGCTTCGGTCACCCAGGCTTTATTGTGGTCGGCAGGGAGGGTTCTGTGGGGGCGCTCGGTTATGGCCTTGGCCTTGCTTGAGGCCTTGGGGCTGTTCGGCCAGGCAGCTTGGGGAACAACAACAACTGCTGCCTGTGACCCCTCATATACTCCAGGTTTTCTCATAGCCCACTGTATTACTTCCCTTCGCACCCAGTCAAAGGCCTTCTCCATATCTACAAAAACTAGGTGTAACTCCAGGTTTTTCTCTAAGAACTTTTCTTGCAGTTGCCTAAGAATGAAGATAGCATCAGGTGTGCCACATCCCGGCATAAAACCAAACTGCATGTCGCTGATGGAAACACTTTTCCTGATCATGCATTCAAAGACCTTTTCGCTGACTTTCATGACTTGATCGAGCATTTTCAAACCCCTCTAATTTCCCCTGTCTAATGAGTCACCCTTGTCTTTGTATATATTTACTATCACACTTTTCTGCCATGCATCGGGAATTTTGTCCTCCTTTATGATAGCATTAATCAGCTCTGTGTATAATTTTACCCCAATATCTCCAGCTGCTTCTAGCATCTCAGCGACAATGTCGAACCTCCCAGAGGCTTTCCCGGATTTCATTTTATCTAAAGCACTTTTAACAGTGTCGTACCATATCAAAAGCGGAGTGCCTTGTACTGGGACTGCAGTGCTGAGCTGTTTGAGGGAGACAAAAGGCAGAACTGCCTGTAGCAAGTGCCTCCCCCAGAGTTGAAAGAGTGACAGGGCCAAAATCAAGGGACGTTCGAGCCTAAATACCTGGACACACGGAGTTTGAAGCAATTTAAGTTATAGGAAGAGGGAAAGACTGATTCTGGGAGAGAGTTCCAAAGCTCAGCAGTTGAATAGAAGAAAGTCTGAGAATAACGTTTCACTCTTGGTTTGGAGAGTTGCACAGAGTAGGGGTGGGATTGTGTTGCAAGACGGGTACTACATACCCTACGTAGAGGAGGTGGTATACACTGGGAAAGCTCTGAGGAACATTGATTATTATAGTAGCGATAGAATAGTGAGAGAGATGCAACATTGTGGCGAAGAGAGAGTTGGTGAGTGGGTGGGAGTTTATGATACAAAAGGCTTTCCTTTCTACTTTGTCTAGGAGTGTGGTGTGAGAGGATCCTCCCCACACATGTGAACAATACTCAATACAAGGACACACTGTGCCCCTGTACAGAGCAAGAAGCTGTGCAGGGGTAAAGAACCCCTTGAGGCGGTTGAGCACACTCAACTTCTGGGAGGCTGCCTTAGCATGACTGGTAATATGGTCCTTCCAAGTGAGAGCAGAAGAAAAAGAGACACCGCTTCCTCCGGTGAGACGTAAAATTCGGCTAAAGGGGATCGGGGGCGGGGGGGCCTGGTTTCATTAATTGAGTTTAGATGTGAAGTTGGTTGGTATAAAAAACATAATAATCCTTCTACTCTTAAATAAATCTACCAAAAAAAACAAGACAGAGATAGGGGCGAGGTAACGCGTTCGTGGTCCCGGACCCTAAGAATGGGGTTTAATGTGCAATGTCTAGGGATTGCTGGTTGGGGCGTTCAGGAAAACTAATTGAGTAGTGTAAGGTAGAGTCGTCTTCGTATGAATGGATGGGACTGAAGGTACAGTTGAGATCATTTATGAAAATTAGAAAGAGAATGGGAGATAAGGCAGAGCCCTGAGGAACACCGGAGTTGATAGGATGAGGAAGTGAGCGATGGCCGTCCACAACCGCAGCTATGGAACAGCCGGAAAGGAAATTAGACACAAAGGCACAGATGGAGGGATAGAAATCGAAGGAGGGTGGTTTAGAAATTAAAGATTTGTGCCAGACTCTATCGAAGGCCTTCGATATGTCTAGCGTAATAGAAAAGGTCTCACCAAAGTCCTGAAAGGAGGATGACCAAGAGTTAATAAGATATGAAAGAAGATCACCAGTAGAGCAACCTTTAACACCTTACGAGCGGCCTAGGCGGTAATTTATATGTACCGCCCAGCGGGGTGTTTTTACCCTAAATAGGGTTGTTTACGTGATCATTTTCATGCCTAAATAAGACCCAGAGTGTAAAACAAGTATCTATCCCTGAAAGGGCATAAACAGAGCTTTCCAATGACACCCCAAGCATCCTTGTACGACCACTGGTTTTCTTGCAACGATCGCGCAACACGAGTGCAAAAACCATGTAATTAGGTACTTTCCCTACATAATTCCCTGTGTAGCGAGTGTGAGGGGGGATGGAAGGGTGGTTTTCACTTCAGTTGGCCCACCGCCATGGTGCGCGACGGTCATAGCCTTACTACGCTCCTCACACCGCTCAGCTCTCTCTCTCTGCAACATTACGTGCTGAAAATGGCACACGACATAAGTTGTGAACCGCCACTTAGTCCAAATTTCTTTCACACGACATAAGTTGCGCGCCGCCAATAAAGGGTTAAGGAAGCCATACTGGCGATCTGAGAGTAAATTATGAGAAGAGAAATGCTTAAGAAATTGGGAAGCAAGAATAGTTTTAAAAACTTTAGAGATACAAGAGATGAGAGCAATTGGACGATAGTTGGAGGGTTGAGAGTGGTCACCCTTCTTTGGGACAGGTTGAATGAGAGCAAACTTCCAGCAAAAAGGGAAGACGTTAGAGGAGAGACAGAGACGAAAGAGTTTGCCTAGGCAGGGAATCAGCACGGAAGCACAGTTTATGAGTACAACAGGAGGAACACCGTCCGGACCGTACGCCTTCTTAGTATTAAGCCCAGAGAGGGTAGAAAATAGAGGATATTAGGCATAAGTAGGAGAGAGGGGGGTGGAGAGGGAGGAATAGCAACGGAATCATCTAAGGTGGAGTTTCTAGCAAAAGTTTGAGCGAAGATTTCTCTGTTCCATTCAAGCTCCACATTAAGCAGTCTTTCATAATGCTCTTTCCACGCCTCTAATTTTGTTTTCTGAGTAAACAGTCATGCCACTGTCATTGTTTATGCATCTTACACCCACGACATCCTGGCTACAGTCCCTCACATTCTTAGCTAATTTATAAACCCTATTGGTATTATTAGTGCTGCAAACTTGTTCTATTACCCATCCTATACAGTTTTCTTTGCTCTGTAGACCTCTCTTCTAGCATTACATTTGGCAGACAGGTATTCATCCTTGCTACCACATTCCTTCCATACTTTGAAACATCTCTTCTTTTCTCTGACTGCAGCTTCGACATCGTTGTTCCACCACCAGGAGAACTTATGTCAATTAATTTAGAAATACTTTGGGAGTTGGGAATTGGCCATGGGGTTCTGGATTGGATTTTCTCTAATAGGGATGTGGTCGACACTTTATAAAAGGGTATGATTATTAACATCAGGTAAGGTTTACCGTAATGATCTAGGCTAGACACTTCTCTTATCTTGGTATTAGATGCTCACATTTAGAAATTTTGAAACACATACAGTCACACAGATTGACATTATTTATGAAGAAATGTCACAGAAGGTATCATCCCACCTTTACTTATGTGGGTTTGTTTACTGTCTTCGAATTCTCGCGGTCGCAACTTACGTCACTGCCTGCTAGTCAATCAATACACTCATTCCCTCCCAGCTGTTTTTTGTCATCAACTTCAACTACGCCCCAGAAAAACAATTATTGCATATTTGTATTATTAGAATATTTATTTATAACAAGATGACGGGGCTGTTTGGCCAGGCAACCTAGGGAACGATAACAACAACAACAACATGACATTCAGTAATGCAACATATCTTGACCATTACTACATTTTAATACACTAATTGCAGCACTGATTTGTCCCCGTAATTCATCTTCAAGTTGAGTATCATTGTCAATACTCTTATATCTTTCATACATCTCAGTAAATTTACAAATCATAAGTTGGTTTATAACACTCAATATTTTACCTTCTGTATTGTGAGTGTTAATCTTAGTACTTTGTAGTTATATCTTAGCACTTTGTAGTTATCTTTTCATTTATGCTTTTGTTTGTCTTTATATTGTGTCGTCCCTGTTTTGGTTTGTTTGTTATACAAGTTTTACATTTTAATTTTTATATTTAATACCATATTTCATTACTGTATTTTCTCTTCTCATAACTCATCAATATAAGTTGGAAGAATGCAAATTCCTTGCCAGTATACAGTGACCAGAGTATTCTGTAATTAATCCAATCCAGTTTCTTGCCTGTATGAAATGGGTGACCTAGATGTGTGTATTTGTATTTTGTTTTTGTGTGTTCATTGTTTTCTGTTGTGTTGTCCCTATTCGGGTTCTGTCTTGAGTCAGCCACCCCTAGAAATTGTTTTTTTTTTAAACAAAATAAAAAATAGGAAAAGTGGGGAATAGGCCTGAGTAAATACATAAAGTAAGTATCGTATTCAATATTTTTTTCAATCCAATTTCTTGCCTATATATAATGAACCGAGCATAATTATTCAAATCCTTTTCAGACTCCATAGTTAGCGAGGACACAGGCAGCCTCTCCGGTTCTATGAGTAAGAAGGAGCGTTACTTCTGGCAGTACAACGTGCAGGCCAAGGGCCCCAAGGGTCAGAGAGTCACCATCAACCAACAACAACGTGATCCCTACAGTCTACCCTCCGTCATGGATCCCGTTTTCTCCCCGCTCTGTTCCATCCAGGGTATCAAGCACAGGTACATTTGCTTATGCTATCTACGTATATATCTATATACAGTGGTCCCTCTCATTTAGCGAATTCATTAGTCTAGCCAAACCATCGCCAAAAGTGAATTTCGCCAAACGCGAATAGTACTTTAAATGGGAAAATTATCCATTAGTCTTTGACGAGGCCCGAGTTCACCCTTTTGGGCCTTTTCAAACCACCCGCCATGCGCATTGTCGATCGCCGACACACTCTGCGCCGTCTGCTTACTCTGTTTTTGCTAGAAGACATAGGCCTAGCCTATATATCTCCACAAAGAATTGACCTAACCTAGGTTAGATGTATATCAGGCAGCAGAATTCATTGTTATCTTGTGAATAGTCTTATTGATAAGGAATAACCACATAACCTTAGCAACAAGTTGCTAAGTCACTAGCTAGCCAGACCAAGAAATGGTCTAACCTAGCTTAGATATATATCAGGAGGCATAAATAACTTTTACCTTGTGAATGGTGAAGACTATAATTTTCTATACCAACTGCTTTCCGATTGAGCAAAATAATGAAATTGGTTTTGGATCCGTGGTCACTTCTTTGATTAATTATGTTCATCGATTGGGCCCCTGAGTCAGCTGATGCGCGCGTGTGTGTTTGTGTGTCGCAGACTGTTCGGCACAATAAACAAAGCAAAACACAAGAGATATGAGGTTCACAAATCGGTTTGGTCAAGATTACTCTGTTAATATACGTTTATGAAATATACCTGGGATATTCTCGCTATCCAAGCAGCTCAGTTAGGGTTTTGTGAGTAGGCCTAAGCCTATCTATAGCCTAGCCTCGGCCTAAGAGTAACTCTCAATACGGCGCTCTACTGTAGCCTACATGAAATATTAACAGCAATAGAAAAGACAATAGATAATAGATAACAGATTTTATTTACCATGAATTATTTAGAGTTAGGCCTGGTGAGACTAGCTTGCGGGCGGCGCATTCTGGGCCGACGCCATTCCGTGACGTCAGCATTCTCGCCAAAAGTGTATTTGAAGCGCCAAATTCGGATTCTTGTACCATATCCAACCTATCGCCAATACTGTGTTTCGCCAAGCTGAAATCCGCTAAACGCGAGGGACCACTGTACTATGGTACATACCCCGTTTTTTTTTTCTCGCCCCATTTCTGTCAATTTTAATACCTTTCGTGCCATGTAGGTGTCAATTTTTCCTGCCGAGCCTGTAATTTAAGAGGAACAGGGCATTTTTCTACCAAAAAATTTACAAATTTATCTTGAAAGGGGCTCAAGGGGGCGTAATTTTAAGCTTGATGAAGAACTACGGAACAAACTAAATCCCTCTCTTTAAAATTGACACGTGCCCTAGAAAGATTATTATACCATACATTCACACAGATCACCATTATTAATGAAGAAATGCTCATGTTATTCATTATCCCTTTCCAGTGGTAAAGCTCGTCGTGGTGATGGCAACGATCTGACTCCCAACCCTCGCAAGCTGGTCAGCATCGGCCGAGAACTAGAGAAGCTCAACAAGGTAAAGCTCAGATCAATAAGCAAATCCCTTGTATTTTAGTTGAATGATTACATTAGAGTTAGAATACAGGTCTCCCTCGATTTACAATTGGGTTACGTTCCTAAAAACCTGATCTTAAATAGAAAAATTGTATAGAACCCTAAAATTAATGAGATAAATGGGGATGCATTCTAAGACCAGCCAAAACCCAAGCACTGGGGTAAATAAAATAGCAAAACAGTGGTGGAACTGCCATCCGGGTGAGGGACTGCTCTGGCTCTGCTCCTTCGAGTTCATGGTCATAATCCACTTGGTGGAGATGGCACTGTGGAGTGGGTCAGTGGAGGCATGTCTGGGAGCCTGGAGGCAGTTTCTGCCATGGCCATCCCTTTTGGGGCGCTTCTTCTGGAAGCGCGGCGTCAGATTTGATGATGATGATAACGAGAAGTCGTACAGAGATGATTTAGGTGTCATTGGAAAGCTCTATCATTGTACTTTCACGGATATATAATTGTATTACGCTCTGGCTCTTGCTTATGCATGAAAATGAGGAGGGAATAAAGGCAATTATGCTCGCTCGTAAGGGGTTAATATGATCTCTACCTCTTAAAACTTACTAAATGTTTCTGCCCCCAGACCATCAACGACATGACCCCCGTGTCCGAGCTGCCCTTCAACGTCAGACCCAAGTCACGCAAAGAGAAGAACAAATTGGCTTCACGGTAAGTTGGACACCTCTCTCTCTCTCTCTCTCTCTCTCTCTCTCTCTCTCTCTCTCTCTCTCTCTCTCTCTCTCTCTCTCTCTCTCTCTCTCTCTCTCTCTCTCTCTCTCTCTCTCTCTCTCTCTCTCTCTCATGACACATTTACTTATATTATATTCTCTCTCTCTCCATAATAGGAAAGAAGGGGAAAAGAGAGGACAGTAATGCAAACATAGAATAAAGAGGGTTTGGGATAGAAAGAAAAAAGTTGGCATACGTCTCGGAGAAGGATTAGAGATAAATGCATAACTACTTTGGAGCATCTCTAGCCTGGCTTGTGTCTTGCCCGGCTCACCCATGTCAAGTGGTAATTTTTAGGACTAAAAAGTTGAATTTAGATTTAAATACTTTGATTAAACGATAAACAGTTATTATACATAATACTACTTACATGGTGTTTCAATGTAAAACTTGCAAAATAAACAAACCAATTACCATTTAAAGAGCTAAAGTAATAATTGCAGGTAGCATAACTTCTTGGTTGTACCAGCTATAATCTATTCGGTGTAAGTAGGTGAGAAATCATGACCTCTATCCTCTGTAACTCAAAAAGGGCTAGAACAAATTGGCTGTAAATTTTCACATCTATTCCTTGACTGACTCTTGCCAAATGGTAGAAATATTAGCTCAATTACTCTAGCCCTTTTTGAGTTACTGAGGTTAGAAGTCATGACTTCTCGCCTACTTACAGCGAATAGACTATAGTGATGTCTGAATCAAACCATCTGTAGCCTATATTTGTACAGTCGCCCATATAAGTTCGCCGTGTCTGTCACTTTTTAATTGCGGAATAAAATATTGAGTTGAAAATAGTAATTACATAATCCTGATAGCTTGAATTCACATAAACTTTTTTAAACAAACTGTACTGTATATGTCTATTATAGGCACATGCAACAATTTTATAAATGCTATGCTTTCGTCAGTTATATTATTGACTTTAACCCTTGGTTCCCGGCTACGCATTCTATAATATATCCCCGAAACTCAGGGGTTTTGGCCGAAAAACGTCTACGCCTAGGCTACCGTATCTTTGTTATTTTGACTGCTTCCGCATTCCCGCGCATCCCCAAGCGTAGATGTGTTTCGTACCTGTAGAATGGCGTTGAGTAGAGCTCTCCAAGTCAACTGGTTCAGTTGTGATGACGATTTCCGTGGAGATAACTTTGTGGCGATGTCAGCCATAGCAGCCACATTTCAATACTAAACAATAACACACAGCCACACACAAACAAGCGACGCCTCTCCTTCTTGTGGTCGGAGATGCGCGGCGTCGGTCCAACCGGCTGTTGTTTACATGCGTCGGGCGGACGCCTTTCAAAACAAGCTTACAGGCTTTCAAGCTGCCGGTGCCTCTGAGCCCTGCCGGGTTCCGCAGGCCGCGTTTGTTATGGGTGCCTCAGAGCCCTACCGGGTCTGAGGGGTTAAGGGGGGGCCCACCTCACTATTTTCTCTTTCTCTCCCTCTCTCTTTGGCTTGTATCCATTCGGCCCCATTCAGCCTACTGGTTTAAAACTTTACCCCCATCCAGGTGTCAATATTTTCCTGGCGAGTGGTAGCGAGCCAGCAATATATATTTTTGTTTTGACAGCAAGCTAAATTTGTAAATTTTTCGATAGAAAAATGTCTGGCGAAGCTGGATTTCTCCATACAATACTGGCTCGCTATTGCTCGCCAGGAAGAAATTGACACCTGGATGGGGATAAACGTCTTAAAACAGTTTTCTGAATGGGGCCACATAGATATAAGCCAGAGAAAGAAAGGAAAGGAGAGAAAAATAAAAAAAGCAGGTGACCCCCCCCCCCTTAACCCTTGTCTATCTGTGCCCGACTTAAGGCGGTTGGAGAACCAAGACCTAAAGAGCGGGGCCCGACTTAAGTCCAATGCGATGTTGAGCACATAATCGGCTCTGAGAGAGAGTCCGAGCGGTGGGAGGAGCGCGGGCGGGCTCTGACCATTCGGCACGGCCACCGTACCGCGACTGGTCCCACCTCCACACTCATCCACATCCACTGCTTCCCTAGACAGGGAATTATGTAAGGAAATTACCGTATTTTAGGGTTTTTGTACTCGCGTTGCAACATCGTTGCAAGACAACCGGCGGTCGTACATGGATGGTTCAGGTGTCATTGGAAAGCTCAATTATCGCCCTTTCAAGGATACATAATTGTATTACACTCTGGCTCTTGTTTATGCATGAAAAAGAGCATGGAATAAAGCTCATTTAGGGTAAATCTGCCCGCTTGGCAGGTAGTAGCGATAAAAAACTAGCCGCTCGACGAGCGTTAAATATGGTCCATTTAGCCGTCATTACTAACGTTTCCAGGGTGTACCACGTGGAGGCGGACCAAATTACACCCCAAATATTTGTTTTGTATTTTTCTTTCACTGAGCGTTAATTATAATGGAAAACTTGCAAAATAAACAAACCAAAACTGGGACAACACAAGATAAACGCCAAAGAAGTAATAAGGTTTTCCATGGTACAGTATTGGTAACTGTTTGAGCTTGTTACTTTATGCAGAGCTACTTCTTCTCATCTTCAGTACTGTACACTACACTGGTTTACAGGCCAGCATTTTACAGAAATTAATGGATTATTCTATCTATTGCCGGACGCCTTACTCCCCTTAATGAGGGTGGCCATACACAGAAGGCCCCCAAGCGGACCTATTCTATGTAAGAGGGACAACCCGAGCCAGTTTACTGAAGGACTAACAGGATTGACCACTCAATTTAGGATCCGTCCGACTCCGAGGCCCTCTATGTATGGATTATTGAGAGCCCCAATTTATTATTAAAACCATCACTCTTCTAAACGGTTGGAAATAGTTATCATTTACACCTCTATATATTTCACGTTAGGTTTCTCCCGCTGTAATGGGATAGCTTCATGCAGTGTTATTGACAGATTATTACTAGAGATTTCCATTTAATTAAGTAACACCCCATTCTTAACATTAATCATCAATTACAATCCCCAATGCACTTGAATAAACTAATGAAAGCATATGGTCCTCCCAGCATTCAAACTCGGGACACCACACCCAGAACATAAGCATCTAAACCATTACACCACCAGCACAGTTAGGTTTCTCCTGCTGTAATGGGATAACTTCATGCAGTGTTATTGACAGATTATTACTAGAGGTTTCCATTTAATTATAATGTAAAACTTTGCAAAATAAACAAACCAAAACTGGGACGACACAGGATAAATGCAAAAGAACTAATAAAAATCGCTATCTCTATCTATCTATTGCCTGACGCCGTGATCCCCGAAGGGGTGGCCACGAACGAACCGCCCCCATGCACCTCTTTCCCCAGTCAGTCGATGCCCCTCCCCCCAACCAGCACCGTCTTCGTTCATGTAGTTCCTCACTCCATCCTTCCACCTCATATTCGGTCTACTTCTCCCTCTCTGTCCCTCCACCTCGCTCTCGTACACCCTCTCAGTCATTCTCTCGCTTTCCATACGTTCCATATGGCCGAACCATCTCAAGTTGTTCCTTTTCACACTTTCCAGCACATCTACCTCCACACCACACCTCCTTCTTACTTCCTCATTAGTCTGTCTATCCCTCCATGTAACTCCGCACGCACTCCTTAAGTAATTCATTTCCACTGCTCTCACTCTTGGTCTGAGTCTCTCAACCAACGTCCATGCTTCGCTTCCGTAAGTCAGTGTCGGGATTACCACACTGTCATGCAAGGACTTCTTCACTTCCATACTGACCACCCTATTTCTTGTTATTGCTTTTAGCGTTCCTACAACGCTCTTTCCCTGTTGTACCCTCTCCTGCACCTCTTCATCCATAGTCCCATCTTTACTCAACACACTGCCCAGATACTTAAAAGAGTTGACGATCTCCATAGCCTGACCGTTCAGCTTCACCTCACACTCTGTGACTTCACCCCTTTCGAAGACCATAACCTTGCTCTTCCCCGTATTTACCTTCAAATTCCGTTTTTCGCACACTGTTCCAAACTCATTTACCAGACCCTGCAACTCCCATTCATTATCACTCATCAGAACTGTATCATCCGCAAACAGCAGTAGAGGTAGCTTCCACTCAATTCCCTCCCTTTTCAGCGATACACCAACATCCACTGCTCTTGATAGGATTTCTTCCATGACTCCATCCATATATACAGTAAACAACCACGGGGACATCACACACCCCTGTTTCAAACCAACATTCAGGACAAAGAACTCGCTCTGCTCACTCTCCACACGTACTGCCACCTTTGCACCCTCATACATGCTCTTCACTGCTTTCAGCAACTTGCCCTCTACTCCGTATATTCTAAGTACTTTCCACAAACCTTCTCTATCCATTCTGTCATAGGCCTTCTCCAAGTCCATAAACGCAATATACACCTTTTGTTTCTTCTCCAGATACTTCTCCACAACACAATTCAGGGTAAAAATCTGATCTACACATCCTCTTCCCTTCCTAAAACCTCCCTGCTCGTCGCCTATCCATTTCTCCATTCTCACACTCACTCTCTCAATCACTACCCTACTGTATACCTTCCCTACTACGCTTAGAAGACATATTCCTCGGTGGTTACCACACTATCGCTATGTGGAAATAATACTTAATAAAATAAAATTTAGAAATAAAAGAACACAATCCACCACATAGGGTGTACATCACTACATGAGCAAGTTAATCTGGTTCCCGAGCAAACTAATAACATATCACAAATCCCTTTTCTCCACAGAGCTTGCCGTCTAAAGAAGAAAGCCCAGCACGAGGCCAACAAGATCAAGCTGTACGGGCTAGAGCAGGAACACAAGAGCATGTTGAATATCATCGACGAAGCCCGTGCCTTAATACACAACAAGATGGAGCCCCAGGGTAGCACCACCACCACCACTATCACCGCTAATACCCTGCTCCACCATAACCAACACCACCACCACGCAGCCAAGCCAATACCCACGCAGCCACCACAGGGAACAGCTGATGGGTTGCTCATGCAGAATATGGAGAAGCTTTGCAAAATGAAGAGCAGTGAGTTTGCATTATATTTTGCAGTTTGTAAAAGTACAGGTCTCCCTCACTATCCGATGCCCCGATTTACGATATTATTATAGGTTTTTAGGTGTTTGTGTTTGGGTTTTGGCTGGTCCCAGAATGCATCCCCATTCACCCCATTAATTTTAGGGTTCGCTATAAGATTTTTCTATTTAAGATCAGGTTTTCCGGAACGTAACCCAATCGTAAATCGAGGGAGACCTGTATAATGAATGAGGCATCTTCAAATTCAAGATGTTAAATATCAATATATTTAATCCTTATCCTTGCAGTTTTGTTTTTACATTGTACAGTAAAAAAATAAATTAATTCTCACCTACAGCTGTTTCAAATAAAGCATTATTTTTTTTCTTCTGTGACTGTAACTACAATTATAAATGAGGAATTAATTTGAATCTTAATTGTATGCAAGTAGTTAAATTTGTACAATATTTTACCCATTAATTACTATGGAAGGCCTTTCCTGAGTGTAATAGATAGTCTAATTGAAGACAGAAAAAATTAATTAAGAGTTGCTCAAAGTAGTTTATTACCTGACTAGAAGATATCACTCCTTATCTGAAAACATTATGTGATGGATATTGTGTTATCTCTGTTCGGGCTCTGTCTCGAGTCGGCCACCCCCAGCTAAAAAAAATATAATAATAATAATAATAAATAAAAAGGGGTATGTGCCTGAGTCTGTAGATAGATAGTTAGAAATAAAAAATAACAAAGATGTCATCCATACTACATTGGTAAATATCAACTCCGCTTCCTTTCCAGAGCACCGAATTGCGGGCCACACAACCGATTTCGTCAACAAGGTGATCGAGAGCTGCCAAAACGGTAACTATACCGGGGGACTGGAGGAGGTGACCAAGATCTTCTTCAACACCAACTTGGCCACCAGTCCTCCCTCCAACATGGGAATGGGGGGGTTCTCGCCGCACTGAGGACAAACGTAAACACAATCACCACAAAACCGAGGAGGTAAATTTATGTGCAGGAATTCTCAGAGTGTATATAGAGAATTGCTGCCAAAATTAGACCGGGTTCCGTCGAGGGAAAGTAATAGCCCTCAACTCTTTAAAAACTTGACTACAGTATTTTATGCGGAGGTCAAATTATGTGCAGGAATTCTCAGAGCGTATATACAGAATTGCTGCCAAAATTAGACCAGGTTCCGTCGAGGGAGAGTAATGGCCCTCGACTCATTTACAGAATTGCCTCTAAAACTTTACTACTTTATGTGGAGGTCAAATTATGAGCAAAAATCCTTCATATCACAGTTGCATCCTTTTTTTTTTTTTTTTTTTTTTTTTTTTTTATTTATGAATAGTTTAACCAGACCACTGAGTTACAACATACAACTCTCATAGGGCTGGCCTTAGCAAAAGCCAAGGATTCGGCAATGAAGAGAATGGGTTCATGGATCATAAGTTGACGACGGGACTATAGGAAGTCGTCACAATACACAGTCTGTTGCTCTAGGTGGTCTCAATCAGTAGCTACTGAATTATGAAGTTTGAAAATACCAAACTTCATATGAGGCTCCCCGGATCCCAAGTATGGAGATAGAAGCATGAGTAAGAATTCACCAACTCATACTTAGGACTACGGCAAGAACTTGAGCTGATACTTTACCTACAATAGTTCAATAGTGCAGCCACATGTTATCCAGTGTAAGTTAGTTTCTGCAGCAACCTATTATCACACTCGAGTTGGATTTGACTGACCGCCATCAGAAGCCAGTGAAGTTTTGAAAACTTTTATTTTATTTTTTATTTTATTTTTTGCCAGACGCCATTATTCCCGAGAAGGGGTGGCCATGAACATTAGGCGTTTGTCATGAATCGCTAGGTCAAGTTTCCCAGGCTTGACATTTACCAATAACATTTTGACAGTGAGGGCTTGATCCGCCGACACATTGATCAGCAGCTGACGCTCTACTGACTATGCCATGGCGGTCAATATATACTGTAGTTCCCAGAGTTGACAGAATGAATATAATAAACACCATTTACGGAGGAGTACCTTTTCAACACTGTTATTAGAGGGTGAATAAGCAACACCCCGTTCTTAACATTAATCATCCATTACAAACCCCAATGTACTTGAATAAACTAACGAAAGCATATGGTCCTCCCGGGATTCAAACTCGGGACACCACACCCAGAAATATTAAGTCCTGAGAGTTGACAGAATGAATATTAACACCACTTGAGGAGCAATTTCTCAACATTTTGCTTACTGAAGAAGCTCGATGCGGAGTAAGGTGGAAGGATGGTGTGCATGATAGCATTTCTGTACAGTGTAGTAAACCCCCTTCATTCTTGGAACCCTGAACTTCTCGGACTAGCTCAGAATGGCCAACTAAATCCGAGTGGCAAGGGTAATGGTGTCAGATAAGTCAGACTTCTAGGATTCACAATTCCCTACATTGATCCAGAGTTAAGAGAGGTTTTGCTTATATCGCTAACTCAAAGTAATAAAAACATAAAACGGGAATCTGCAGAAAGCCGATTGGCCCACACAAGGCATATCCCTCTCAAGTCATATGAGTGTTTTGCCCGGCAATTTCCAATAGGGATCTTTTTCAAGATGACATTTCAGGGTTAACTTGCATTGATGTTGGCAACTATACAGACATAAGAACATAAGAAAATGGGAGTCTGCAGAAAGCTGATTGGCCTAAGCAAGGCAGATCCCATAGATTACTTTAGCTGGCTCAATTATTACACAACGTACTAGACTGATGGTAGAATAATGCAAGTGACAAGATAATTATAGACTTTACATGCTGAAGCTATCACATCTATCTATCCATATGCTCTGGCACATATCCCCCTTTTTCTTATTTTTTTAAGCTGGAGGTGACCTACTCGAGACAGAGCCTTTTTTTTTTTTTTTTTTTTTAGCTGGGGTTGGCCGACTCGAGACACAGCCTATCAGCTACCTTAAAATAACAGTATATAGTGGTTAGTGTAGATTCCAAACATGAAGAAATACTGTAAACATAACTAAATAGCGTGTAGAAAGTGATTGCAACCATATCCACTATCCACTCCTGCCGTTAACCCTTTGAGTACCAGCGACGTGCGTTATACTTTATTCTAGCTATATTTAGACGATATAATGCAGCTTAGAAAGGATCTGTGGTAGTTAAAAAGGTTGCTCGAGCTAGGTTGAAGCCTTATTATTGCGAGAGGTCCTTCCTAAGTTGAATAAAATAGTCTAATAGTTGCCAGAATATAATAAAAAGGACGTCCCTGGTACTGTATGGGTTAAAGTCCTGGTGCAGATTCGAGGTGCTTGATTAGTTTAGCGGCCTCGTTGATTATCATAACACAACGATATCACCGTCATCGTCTTAAGAGGTGTTTCGCTTGTGGATAGCCTTTACGTTGTTTCTTTAATATTATGGGATGGTTTGTCATTCTCTGTAGCACTCTTTTTTTTAAAGTTTTCTTTTCATACTCTTATTATAATGTAAAACTTGCAAAATAAACAAACCAAAACTTGGACGAACACAGTAAAAAGACAAAATAACTTATCAATATTACTATGTGGAAACAATGCTTAAGCAAAATAATAAAATTACTATGTGGAAACAATGCTTAAGCAAAATAATAAAATTACTATGTGGAAACAATGCTTAAGCAAAATAATGTTTTTTATAAATAAAAGAACACAATCCACCACATAGGGTGTACATTACTACATGAGCAAGTTAAAATGTTTCCCAAGCAAACTAATCGCACATATAACAACGCACTATCGTCATGTTCAGGAATTATCAAAAAGAAAACTAAACCATTTATCTCTTATTTTCCATTTCTCTTCTGTTTTGACTTATTGAAGACCTTAACTAAACAAAATTGTATAACCATCCAATCATTGAAAAATCAAACCCGACTTCTTTCTCTCTTTTCTCCCACCCTTCTCCTCGGTTATATTCACGACAATTAACAAACAAAATTGTGCAACTTGTACAATTGTATCATTGAGAAAGACAAACCCGACCTTCCATGAGCTAGGAACATCATCGCTTATATGATGACATCACATTAATTTCTATCATCACATTAATTTTATTTTTTGCTAATATAACATTAGTCCATGACCCTTCAGTGTTCAATGTAGCTTAAGTATTTCAGCACTCACACACACATATATATATATATATACAGTATATATATATATTATATATATATATATATATATATATATATATATATATATATATATATATATATATATATATATATATTGATAGATAGTTATATAACTACTATAATGTACTATAATATTCAGTGGTAAACAATAGACGTATCTACTGTTCTTCAAGAGGCGTCAAACCTCGTTAACCCGTTGAGTACCAGCGACGTGTGTCATATTTTATTCTAGCTATAGTTAGACGATATGATGCAGCTTAGGAAGGATCTGTGGTAGGTAAAAGGGTTATTTGAGAAAGTTTGAAGCCTTATTATAGCTAGAGGTCTTTCCTAAACTTAATACAATTGTTTAATAGTTGCCGGAACAAAATTAAAAGGATGGCACTGGTACTCAGTGGGTTAAACGACCACTTCGCTTAACAAACATATTTACTTTTGTAGTAAGATAATGGAAAGTAAATGATAGAATCCCTTTGCTTTACAAGGCAAACCAATTTACTTTTGTATATATTAAGAAAGTGGTAAAGTTTAACTTTAAATCACTTACATGTTGTAGGAAGAAAATTGGAAACTAAATTTAAGGACACCTTCGCTTTAAGGGTAAACTTATTCACTTTTGTAGTAAGTAATTAGAAAATTAGGTAATAGAATTCCTTCACTACGAGAAACAAATTATTATCAATTTTAATAAGAAAAAATTACAAAAAAATCAGTTATAAAGACTCCCTTCACTTTAAAAGCAAACTATTTAACTTTGGTAGCAAGTGAAACAATGCAAACCTGTTTTTATTCCCTATCAATAAGTTGTCTTTGTATATATGTGAATATAAAAAATCATATTGTTTAAGAGCAAACTAAGTTTGTACACTAGAAAAACATGGATAAATGGACACTGTTTTTGTTTTCCATTCCGTATCAATAAACCGTCTTTGTAAATATGTGAATATAAAAAAACATGTAGTTTAAGTTGAATGGTTTGTGATAAAGAGCAATCTAATGGAAAAATGCAAGCCATGTTTTTTATTCCCCGAGAAATGATCCCTGTATATTTGTGAATGTAGGAATAGGTTTTTACACCATACCCGAAAGAGGATTTATGGAGCTCCGATCTTACTCTCAACCATCTTAACAATTTTACCAACACACCTAAACTTCGTTTGATGCAAAAATAGCCTCCCGAAAATATGCCCTGGGCGGGATTTGAACTTGGGACCCTTGGGTTATGAGGCAGTCACTCTACCAGTTAGACCAATAGAGATATACTGTATTGGTAAAATTGTTAAGATGGTTGATAGTAAGATCGGAGCTCCATAAATCCTCTTTCGCATATGGTGTATAAACCTATTCCTACATGAATACCTGAAATTGAGTATCTTGAGTTAGATGGTTTGCTGTTAAGGATGAGGGATGGTTGCTCTTGAGTTAGATGGTTTGCTGTTAAGGATGAGGGATGGTTGCTCTTGAGTTAGATGGTTTGCTGTTAAGGATGAGGGATGGTTGCTCTTGAGTTAGATGGTTTGCTGTTAAGGATGAGGGATGGTTGCTTTTATTATATCGTGATTCTGTGATGACCTTGCTCCGTAGCGTCTTTATAAACTGATGAAAGTAAATATGGTCCTCCCGGGATTCAAACTCTTGACATGGTTTGAGAATTTGGATGCTGGCTATCAAGATAAAACAGTCGTAAGAAAATGCAACGGGCCCAGAATTGCTACAAAATTGTCATGATACTTTAAGATAATATTATGAAATTTGAGTTTTGTATAATTCGGCATAGCATTTTTACCAGGAGAATCTATTAAGACCTCCATCATAAGACAATAAATATGTATGTACATATGAATTGTGTATGACATAAACCTTCATTTAGCACGTTTCATTGAGTGTTTAATTTTGAATAATCTATCTATCTATATATCTATTTGCTCAGGCCCATTCCCCCCCTTTTGTTTTTTTTACTGGGGGTGGCCCACTAATAATAATATATAATACCGTAACTATAAAGTTTTGAAAATATTATATAATGAAATAATCTGTGCGTATAAAGTTAAAGAACATATTTTTGACCAACCCTATAAATGCAGTGACCCCCATTGCTGGTGAAAGGTTCCATAAAAGATATGTGTTGTTGGTTATAATTATATCATCTATATATTTTGTTTTATATAGGTTAATTAACTTCAGGACTGCAGAGTAATGAAGACATATTGATACTTCTTAACCCCTACTGTACCATAGGGTACAGTAATAAAAGTCCCCCCCCCCCTCCCCCTAGTCCCAAGCAACGTGGCCAAAATGGCAAGATATAACAACCTCCCACCTCAAAAGATGGAGGAATACTGGCTCTCCCAGCCTGTAGAGGCTTGGATATAAGCTGAGAAGTGTTGCCAACTCTAGAGCAGTGCTCAAACGGTCGTAGTACCATGCACTGGCAGTTACAAGGAAAGTATATTACTGACGGCTCTCTGCCGTCGCTGGGACTGGGGTGTGATTTATCTACCGACGGCAGAGAGTCGTCACTGGTACTGAACGGGTTAAATACAGTGGCATTTTAATATCATTTTAGTTAACATTAGAGGATTTTATGCAGCTTAGAAATTACCTTTAAGAATCAAACTGGTATAAAGTACACTGTAATAGTTTATACCCTTTTGACTTACGCCTAATCTGAATAAAATAGTCTAATGGTAAATTCAAATTTCAAATTCAAAATATTTATTGCCATAAAATACATGCTACAAATGGTACATAAAACAGAAAATTTGGCCTAGTCTGCTGAGCAGATGCTCCTATGCAGACAATTGAGTTTATTATATACATTTATGATGGTGTTACATCAACGCTCAGCATCGAACTAAATGGCAACCTAAACATATAAAATCCATACAAAATTATCTGGTAACCAAAATTAAATGAAAATAGAGTCATCATATTGTTAGTTTTAATATGTTTGCTATGGTCTGCCCTGAGGTTGATGTTATTGCTTGTTTATACTAATTATGTTGCCATGTAGAAGTGTACATAGTATAATTACTCTTTAGTGCGGGGTCACATAATGCCCCGCTCTGCATATATTATATAGTTTTGTTGCAGCTTTGGTCTTGTTAAGTATATGAGGAGTGCAGAATCAGTTTAGGGCGAAAACATTTATTAATCTTAATGGTTGTTGGAAGGAACATAATAAATGAAAAATACAAAAAATGTAGAGCAAGGTAATCTGAACATATAGAGATCTTATTAACACTTACGCTGCGGGCATATTTCCGCTATATTAGGGCTCATTCAGGCACTCCTGAGTGATTAAACAAGTGTCTGAATGAAATTAAATGTATTCAGGCAAAAAGTAGAAGAAAATATCTTCAAAATTACGCCAGAACGATCTTCGTAGCGCACAGGATTCACCCGCAGCGTTACCATAGACATCGACAAATATTCGCAAATTATGAGCAATGTCGCGCTACATTTGCCTTTGGCAGCGCTGCATTGTCTCGCGAGATGTGAGACCCGAGTCTCAGTGCCCCGGCAGCCATGTTGGAGAGCGGAGGGGAGCCTCCCGCTCTGTTACACTTGTCCCCACAGGCTATAAGAGGCTTTAAGAGCCTGTACATTGCCTTATATTGCTAGAACGTTCCAGAACTTTACTGCACCCAATGGGTTAATGAGGTGCTGTAAAACAAAACAAAAATCAGTATAATATTGGATAATAATTTGAAAATTAACAATATTGCAGAAACCAAATACAGTAGTGAAAATTTTGGTCAAGTTATACATTTAGGCTACATGTACTGTAGTAGGTTGTGAGGAAGGGAACTGTAGTAAGAGGGAGAGTGTCGGGGCTCGCCCAACTTAAGCACGAGTTGTTGTTTTTCGTGATGTAGAATCAGTTATTGCCAAACAAGAGACCGGCAATACACATAGATCAATATTTTTTCACCAACCAACTTTACTTCTAAACTCAATTAATGAAATCAACAAATACATGTGGTAATCCAAGGACTCGAACCTAGGATACTCACACCGAAATCAGTTTTGGTCATATCACATCCTACCGAGATTCTAAACTCCTCATTATGATTAAGGATACTAAAATAGAAAGGAAGGTGGCCTGTAGCATTCCCAATGGATGGTATTTATGTAAAGTAATGTTAAGGTCATTTTAGTGTTTTTTGTAAGAAGATAAGCTGTAGGTTAATCTGTGCTACACTTGGACTTGCTGTAAGTATCCAAAATTATGGCTTAAGCTAGCTAGCTAGCTCTCTCTCTCTCTCTCTCTCTCGCTATCTCACTCACTCACTCTCACTCTCTTACAGTAAGTCCAAACTGTTACACTGTGGCTGAGTTAGTGTACCTGATATATTATAATGTAGGTTAATATTAGGCCACCCTTTCACTAACATCATCATTGCCTATTTTATTATACTCTAAGATAAGTAACACCCCATTCTTAAAGGTGAATTCCAGGGATGAAACCTATTCAAACTACAATGTCCGTTGGGGTCTGCTTGGTTTTAGGTATATGATACTGAAGAACTTTCATCAATTTGTTTTAACAACATAGAAATATAGCTTATCTAAGTTATTTTATGTGGCGCGAACTGGCGTGTTTACCATGACGTAACTGTGGCCAATGGCGGGAACTATCGACATGGGAAATGGGTGAATCTGTGTTTTTTTATTATTTGAGAAACTCTTATAATTTGTATGCATGTTTACAGCTCAACATTGGCTTCACCAATGTCTGGTCAAGGGACCGCGATATATAAATTGAACAGAGAACGATATTATCATTACGAAATAGGCCTTAGAACCGAGTTCCCTCAACTCTGGACCAGGCTAAACATGCATAAACACTGCATGTATGTTAATTGCTGGCGAGCTGGGATTATTTCTTGATGTGCACCACATCATCAGGACGTTGGTCGATCTTTTGCAGAGCTTGAGTATTGAATTGAAAGGTATTAATTACGAAAAACAGACCTCACTATTCAGGACCGCATATCTTGTTTACAAACGGCGTCTCTACACAATGGCGTCACTCCAGCTGGCTGAAAATGCCAATTCGTCACCAACGACTATATATATTAACCCTCTCACGTTCTTGACGCAATTTTGAGCCAATTAGGGATACTTTAAAGCCTTTGTTACCATCAGGGGTATTTAGAAACCTTTAGTTTAGTTACTTCAACCTCTGCAGTTGTCTTTGAGTTAGCTGTGGGCAGAAAACTAATTTTGGAGAGGTAATTATAAGAGTGAGAGAACTCTATTTCTTATTGCTAATCTGGCAACCTCTGCATCATATGGTAGTGAGAGGGTTAGTATTTTGTTCTGGAGTTTAATGGAATTATATCGATATTGCCCATATATTACAGTATATTCATGCCAAGTTATGACCCTGCATTAATCTTTGTTTTTTCGTTCATCCCTGTAGTTCACCTTTAACATCAATCATCAATTACAAACCCCAATGTTTATTATAATTCATATTTGTTTTCACCAACCCACCAAATAATTTACAAATAAACCTAACTAATGAAATCAATGAAAGTAATGAATTCATGTGGTACTCCAAGGACTCGAACCTAGGATACTCACACCGAAATTCCACATATTAACCCTTTCTCTGCGGGCATATTTGGGCAATTTAGGTCATATTCAGGCACTCCTGAATGATTAATCAAGTGTCTGCATGAAATTAAATGTATTCTGCCGAAAGCTAAACTAAAATATCTTCAAAATGACACTAGAACGAGCTTCATAGCTTGCGGGGTTCACCCGCAGCGCTACCATAGACATTGGGGAAAACTCGCTATTTATTAGCAATGTAGCGCTTTTTTGCCTGTGGCAGCACAGCTGAGACCCGGGTCTGGGACTTCAGTGCACGGACAGTCGTGCTGACGGTCGGAGGTGGGCCCCTCACGGTCCCGCCCACTGACACTCGATTTCTACGGCTTTTACAGGCTTTTAAAGCCTGTAAATTGCTGTAACTTGCCAAAACGTAGTACTACGTGTCCCGCACCTTATGGGTTATGCATTTGAATTTCACGAAAATAACTAATACGTAACTTTTCACTTTTGTTCATAATACGGTATCTAATCCTAGTTTATCCATAAATATATATACTGTAGTTTAAGTTTTATTTCAAATTAATTATTAAATTCTGATTATAATCTTTCAAAAACAATAAATATATAAATATATTTGAAGCTATCATTAAACCATTTTATGCAGCTGAAAAGCGGGATAGATATAACCTTTCGATTCCTAGAGCTCTTTCCTATATTGTATAAAGTGGTCTAATGTTAAGGAGAATACAATATAAATAGCATGTGTTGGTGAAAGGGTTAGGTTGCTTGGTCTATGTCTAGCCCCACACCATTAACACTCGAGGTACGCTGGCAGGCGGATTTCCTTCATTCTGGCTAACAGTATATTTTATTTTATTTTATTTTTTAGAACAAATACCATGGCTCTATGCCAAGCAGCTGAAAGAGCCGTAAAACTTTCAAGAAAGGTAGATATTATTTACAGGCAAGGAGCCGCCATAAAAATGTATAAATCTGAGGTAGGAGTCTGCCTTACCCTGTCAATAATTTTTTTTAAAAGTGGTGTACTGTAAACTGAAAGATTGAATAGGATTACAAAAACTAAAAATTTAAAAAGGGAGACAATGGCATCGTAATTGAAGCTACTAAATCTTGTCCAATATACCAATATGTTTGCAGAATGCGCAAAAATTCTTACTGCAGAAAAGGAACAGCCCTCAGCTAAGATTGCTCTCAGGCTGAGCGGTCTGCAAATATTTCCAAAGTACCTATCCCTTTGACGTTGAAAAGATGGACATTCTATCAGGATATGTTTGACTGTGAGGAGAACAGCACAATCTGTACAATCCTGGCTAACAGTACAGGTCTCCCTCCATATACGATTGGGTTATGTTCCTGAAAAACCCGATCTTAAGATAGAAAAATTGTATAGCGAACCCTAAAAATAATGGGGTAAAGGGGGATGCATTCTCGGACCATCCAAAACACAAACACCTATAAATTACCTGTACCACCAGGCCAGGCAGTACCAAGAATTATGATCTACAGTATAAGACACTTTTCTTATTGATGTGGAGATCCTAGAGGTATTTAACCCGTGGAGCCCCGGCTAGTTTTGTAATGTTTGTTCACCAGAACCCGGCCGGTTTTCAAAAGATGGTTTTATTCCAGAAACAATAGCGAATGGGTTAGGAATGAAGGAAAAACCACGAAAAACCGCTCAAAAAGCTTAAAAAATGGTCCTACAGAGCCCCCGAAAACGTATTTTACAAGAGTAAAAAATTGAAGGCAATTACCCCAAAAAAACAAGTTATTGCGCGCTCACGCGCACGCACGTGGACTTTGAGAGTTTTCAACCATCGGCACGGTTGCGTGCGATACGTACACAGTTCCCATACAAATCTGAGCCCTCTTGAGTGGCTACACCTGAGGTTACGGTCGGCGCAATTAGGGCGACGCGTCAGGCGCGTCTCTGGGGCTGTGCGTTACATACATCGCCGACGCGTCAGACGCGTCGCTGGGGCTGTACGGGTTAAGGGGAGGGTTTAGTTTACACCCAAGACCACCATCAAACTTATAAAAATACCCGCAATACCACCACCTAAATGTATTTGTACATTTTTCGGTAGAAAAATCCTCCTAAATTTGAATGTAACACTTGCAAAATATACAAACCAAAACAGGAACGACGCAATATAAAGCTCGCTATAGAGCGGTCAGAATTTGTTTTGTTTATATGCGTCATTAACCCGTACTGTACCACTTACAGTACTTACTTTACTTGTGGTTCTTCTTTATCTGGTCCCACTCCGCCAAAGCGCTACCAGAAGGTATTACTATAAATGTAACCTCCAGTACCAGGCATTGTGGCCAAAATGGCTTCAGAGTCGAGAGAGAGCAACCTCTCACACCAAAACCTGAACGAGTACTGAGCCAGCTCGCCTGTGGGACCTTATAATTATACACTCTGAGAAGTGTTGCCAAGGACTCAAAGCCGTGTTTACAAGTCATGGTGCCAGGTACCGCTCGGTACAAGGACCGCATATTACGGACGTACGTTGTACATCGCTGGTACTGGCGAGTGACTTTTTTTTACTGTCGGCCAACGTACGTCGCTGGTATAGTAAGGGTTGAAGGGTTAACCCTAATGATATATTAAATAAACTAAAACTGTATCACCAAACTGAAAGTAGTTGGCCAAGTTCGGAGTTGTGAAGTGGCTACAGGACACTTTGACCCCACATTTAATATATAAATTAAACTATTTTTGTATATTTATATTGGGACTGTTATTTTCCGAGCATATTAATTAACTCCTTCAGCACAGTGGCATAGTTTTCTTTATATCCTGGCTAACATCAAACGATTTGTTATTGAACTTAAAAGAAACTATCCTCTAGAAATCAGAGGTACTAAACTAGCTTGAGTAACCTTTTGGCTCGTACAGGATCTTTTTAACCCCTACTGTACCATAGGGTACTACCATAAATGTACCCCCCAGTACCAAGCAATGTGGCCAAAATGGCTTCAGAGGCAAGATATAACAACCTCCCACCTCAAAAGTTGATGAAACACTGACCCAGGCAGCCTGTGGAAGCTTGCAGCCAACCTAAGAAGTGTTGCCAATTCCTTAGAACAGTGTTTACAAGTAATGGTACCAGCAACGGCCTGATACTGGCAGTTACGGCTTGCAGCCGTCGCTGGGACTGGGGGAGTGATTTATCTACTGACCGCTGGGATTGTACGGGTTAAACTGAATAAAAGAATGATAGCCAGAGTTAAATTAGAAAACTGTGGCCATCGTACTGAAAGGGTTAAATGATCTTCTGTTACGTTAGTGAGAGAATAATGATAGAAGCTTATCATATTTCATGTTATTATTAGATAGGATGTATAAACTTCGTAAAACTATTTATAGGGAAATAATATAGATATGTCAACCTTTCCTCCTGTCATGTACATACGCCTTGACATATCCTTGCAGCTTGCCGATTTAACCCTCTCGATCACATGACAGCTTTTTTACATCATCTTCCAACTACCTTCAGACGGATTCAGTACCTTGATGAAGCACATGAAAATATATACTGTACACATTAAAGACTGAACTATCAGTTACAAGCATGATTTCATTCTATGTTGTCCTGATGGCAACATCTATCTATAATTACTCCGTCACATACCCCATGTTTTGTTTTTTTTATTAGCTGGGGGGGGGGGGGGGACTCAAAACAGAGCGACATAAATGGTGACATAAAGTAGTAAAAGTCGTAAGTCAGTCTTGAAGTAAATACAACCATCTAAAGGCAGTTAGGATAAATAAATAAGTTATCATGAGATAGAAAGGGATAGAGGTTATGTGATGTTGAACTTTGAGTAGGCCGAGTTGTTCCCCTCCCTTTAAACTAATCTGTGGTCATTTCCAGACATCTTATACTCACCCCCACCACCACCTCGCTCGTTTTCTCTGCATCTCTCTCTCTTTCTGGGTTGTATCCATTTGGCCCCATTCAGCTTACTGTTTCAAGACTTTTATCCCCATTCAGGTGTCAATTACTTTTCTTGGCGAGCAATAGTGAGCCAGCATATTTTGGATAAAGAATTAGACAGCAGGCTAAATGTATACATTTTTCCGGCAAAGTCGGATTTCTCCAAACAATGCTGGCTCGCTATTGCTCGCCAGGAAAAAAATCGACACTTGGATGGGGATAAACGTCTTAAAATAGTAGGCTGAAAGGGGCCGAATGGATACAACCCAAAGATAGAGAGAAAAAAAAGAGAGAGAGAAAGAAAGGCGAGGTGGTCCCCTTAACCATTCAATACGATGCTTCATTTTGGTATTATTCTGGCTACCATTAGATGACTTTATGAAGTTAAGGCAGGATCTGTGGGAATCAAGGGGTTACTTGATCCACAGAGGCCCTCCCTAAGCTGACTAATATTGTCAAATGAAAAACGAGTAAATAGAAAATGACATCATTGTATTAAAAGTGGCAAAAAGATTGCCCCTTTTATTTCTATACTCGTGGATTTCTGAGTGGCTCAAGTCTTAAGAACGTATAAGCTGTAAATAAACATAATATAAGCATTTCCTGTAAAAAACATTAACAAACATAACAGTTGTGAATGTAGACCAATTGCTTAAAAATGTGTGCAGATAAATAATTTGTATTCTACATCTATAAATAAATGGAGTACTGTACACTCGAGGAAAAAACAATCTTTACACTGGTGAGCTGTATATAATCTTGTGTGAACAGAATGAATCGGGTGAAACATACGTCTGTGAGGTATTATCACAAGATTTCTATCCACTTCCAGAATATTTAGAGCGTTAGTGTCAAGATTGTTGTTTCCTCTAGTGTACAATCGCACTAATAAGTGATGTCTCTGCACTAAGTATGTTTTGACCAATAATTAGTATCAGCAATATCTAACCTTCATTTCTTCATATCGAGTGAAATATTCAAACATGTTCCTACATTTCCCCGCACTATTCAACATCTGACAGACATTAATACAGCACAGAGCAAGCCAAACGTGATGACAGCCGAGACATCACTTATTAGCGCGACTGTAGGCTACATAGAAAGGAGCACATGCACCCATGATTAAAATACATTACTGTTTGCTACAAATAATAAATAATGTACACTTGAATAGCATTGATTATTGAAACCAAAGCTTCCAATGGCATTGTTTGTTTTGGTTATATAATTATAATGTAAAACTTGCAAAAGAAACAAACCAAAACTTGGACGAACACAGTAAAAAGACAAAAGAACTTAAAATCGCTATGTGGAAACAACACTTTAGCAAAACAACATTACTGTATAAATAAAAGAACACAATCCACCACATAGGGTGTACAATATACTACATAAGCATGTTAATCTGTTTAAAAATACACATTAAGCTTCAGTCTCAAGTACAGTACTCATGGTGGCATAAGTAACACCCTGTTCTTAACATTAATCATCAATTACAAACCACAATGTACTTGAATAAACAAACAAAAGCATTTTACTCCTCCCGGGATTCAAACTCGGGACACCACACCCAGAACATAAGCATCTAAACCATTACACCACCAACACAGTTATTCCAGGTGATAAAAATGCAAATTTATACATTTTTCTTGCAGCAAACGTAAATGGTGCTTCTGCGGCTCTTTCTACGCACTTGTTATTCTCCTCCCACCATCGCCATCAGTATTCCCCGGGCAATGCTGGGACACTGCTAAACTATAACGTTCCTCACAGGGTGTCAAACCGGAGCAATTATGTTTGAAGACTTGAATGAATATTATAATAATAAAAATAATAATATGCTAGTACTTTATTTGTTAGAGCACCAATTCTCCAATTGGATTCACAAGCGCTCACATTAACTTAAATTTCTCCATTTCAAAATATGAGCAGACTACAGGGAGAGTAGAATGAAATAGCATTGTTTTGGCCATTTTATCACTTCCAAAGACATCATTTGAACTATAAACCATCATTATAGTTATAGATTATAATGTAAAACTTGCAAAATAAACAAACCAAAACTTGGACGAACACAGTAAAAAGACAAAACAAACTTATCAAAATCGCTATGTGGAAACGACGCTTAAGCAAAATAATAATTTATATATAAAAGAACACAATAGTTATAGATATACAAAAATATAGACAGGGTGAGTAGGATGAAATAGCATTGTTTTGGCCATTTCATCACTTCCAAAGACAATTTGAACCATTAACCATCATTAGCGAGGCCGGTCTATATGATCTGTGCCCCATGAATATTCTTTCCTCTCACTTAAACATTAGGCTACCATGGTGCGGTTGGGAGTATGAACATGATTAGATTAATATCCAGTATTCGAGAATGGATAATAAGTCGTAGGCATGTGCATAAACCTTTAACCGTCTTGGTGGTGTAATGGTTAAGGTGTCAAAAATCTGTGTGTGATAACCCGGGTTCGAATCCTGGTGGATCGCACATGTGCTTTCATTAATTTCATTGGAGGTGTCTGGTGTTGTGGTGAAGTTAATAAAAAATAAAGACTAAAAATAATGTACTCGGCTTTCGTTCGACACCCTGGCTCCTCATGGCTCAAAAATGAACTGGTTTGCTCACATATATAAATCTTAGGATTGTGTGGGGAATAGTGACAGCCGCTGAACAGTCAAAATCAATAGGTAACTGAAAAGGGGGTCTAGGGGGTGTTTTTTAAAGCTTGATGGAGGTCTAACGAGGAAACTCAAAAATATATTAATAAAAATATACATACACCAAAAAACAAGCACTACCCCCACGAACTTCCAAAATCTAAATATAAGGTAAAGAATTAAACAGAAGATTCAATTCAGGCCGAGACAGCTTCGAAAATGTATGTACTGTAGTATCACAATTATTTTCTGCGACTGTACAATCGGCTTAATAAGTGATGTCGCGGCACCAAGTATATTTTGATCCATAATTAGTTTCAGCAATATCTAAACTTTAATTTATTCATTTCGAGGGGGATATACAAACCAATTCCTACACTTAACCACCCTATTCAACATCTGACAGACATTATTACAGCAGCGAGGCAAACTTAATGAACCTATTCCTACACTTAACCACCCTATTCAACATCCGATAGACATTATTACAGCACAGAGAGAGGCAAACGTAATGAACCTATTCCTACACTTAACTACCCTATTCATCATCCGACAGACATTATTACAGCAGTGAGGCAAACTTAATGAACCTATTCCTACACTTAACCACCCTATTCAACATCCGACAGACATTATTACAGCACAGAGAGAGGCAAACGTAATGGACCTATTCCTACACTTAACCACCCTATTCAACATCCGACAGACATTATTACAGCACAGAGAGAGGCAAACGTAATGAACCTATTCCTACACTTAACCACCCTATTCAACATCCGACAGACATTATTACAGCACAGAGAGAGGCAAACTTAATGAACCTATTCCTACACTTACCACCCTATTCAACATCCGACAGACATTATTACAGCACAGAGAGAGGCAAACGCAATGAACCTATTCCTACATTTACCACCCTATTCAACATCCGACAGACATTATTACAGCACAGAGCGAGGCAGACATAATGGCAGCCGGGACACGACTTATTAGCGCCACCGTACACCCACACCCACACACTTTCCTCCTCCTAACCCCCCCCCCCCCAACTATCAGTCATTTACAGATCAATTATCTGTGATATAATTCAGGTTTAATATATGTCCATACTAACATAACAAAAAAAACAAAAAAAAATACAAAAAAGAAAAACAAAATATATAAAAAACAAAAAACAAAACTAGGGTATAACAAAAAAACAAGTGAGGGGCAAAAGCAAAAAAAGAGTCCACTCGGAAAGGGAAAAAAATACCGTGAAGAAACAAATTAATAAATTGTGAAAAGGTATCACACAAGAGCTTTATCATCAATTTGTTATCCACATTTTTATTCTGGCAATATTTGAAGCTCTTGCACTGGTATTGGCAACTAAACTGGAGGTATTCAACAACCAGCCTATACCTTGTTTCTTTTCAACTGACGATAAATTGCGAAGTTCCCATCAAGATCCCTTAGTTATTTTGAAGATTTTGTTATTGTTGTTGTTGTTGTTCCCCAAGCTGCCTGGCCGAACAGCCCCAAGGCCCCGAGCACAGCCAAGGCCATAACCGAGCGCCCCCACAGAACCCTTCCTGCCGACCACAATAAAGCCTGGGTGACCGAAGCCACTTCATGGCTGGGAGCTGAGGAGGGTGCGGAAATGCCCGGGAAACCAAAGCCCCACCCAGGGCCCTGTGCCCCTCAGCAATTATGAAGAGAAAGTTGAGGGGCAAGAGAAAAATGTGACGCTTTGGCTTCCAATTTTGGTAGATTGGGAGGTCAATCCACGGAAGAGACACCGTCACTCGAGATCTAGAAAATATATAAGTAAAAGGAACAGTCAGAGTAAGCTATGGGTATGGCAGAGATCGCTCAGTTCTCACTCTGATAGACCAACCCATCACCACATGACTAGAACCCAATCCTCTCAGCATCAGCTAGGAAAGGCCCTAGAAAGCCACCTTTTTGAAGATTTTGTAGTGAAATATGGTGATAATTATATAAACTCGGTCTTCTTATGATGCAGACATATAGTAGCTCCATATTTCTCCATTAACCCGGCAAGCGCGATAGGCCTCACGGAAGGCTTCCTATAGGGAACGCGATAGGCCTCACGGAAGCAAGACCATAAAAAAAGCCTTCCAAAAAAAAAAAAGGCCTATCAAAACAAAGGATTTTGTCTCTAGGTGAGATAATTCCCCTCTAGTACTCATCCATGTGTTTCTCACCCCTCCCCCTCCCCTCCTCAATTATCACCTATTTTTCCTCTTATTATCATCATTTATCGGTTATTTTTCTCTCCCGCGATAATGTAGCACAAGTGGGTTGCATAAAAGATCGTTATGCAACACCCAGACACCGGCACACACCGCCCCGCTCGTCTCAGTTGACTCCCAGACAGCGAGAGGGGAGGGCTGCCTGTGGCTCTCTCTCGCCTGAGATTATGACCGGGTGGCCAATATCTTCGTTTTTCACCACCCAAATGCTTTTCCCACTTATTTTAGCACTCTTGAAGGTTCATATATACATCATATATGTAAAATAAAAGCATACCGAAAACAAATAATGCTTTATATTGTAAATATAACGAATTCTGTCAGAATCCAGGGCTAGAAATGCACAAATAACTACCCTAGCACCTAGGTCTATATCGCGCTTGTCAGGTTAAGCATCGACAAATTAGCTGCCGAGGGATTCAATTTATCGTCAGTTGAAAAGAAACGGAGTACAGTATAGTGAAGATCATTAGGTCTGTTGTTGCTTGTTTTCCTTTGTATTTTGTATAATAGGCGATAGAATTCTGATCAAAGTGTATTAAAGATGATGCCAGATTAGAGGGGCAGAAAAAAATGCGAGGGAAAAAGCTCTGGTGTGAAACCGGCTTTTTTTTAGGCTTTTGATGTTGTGTTGTGAAATGACCACACTTTTTATCCCCTTATATACTGGCGACGTCTTTTAAATTTTATTCTAGCTATAATTAGATGATTTTGTACAGCTTAAGAAGGATCTGTGGTAGTCAAAGGGTCATATTTGAAGCCTGTTAATTGCTGGAGGCCCTTTTTAAACTGAATAAAATTGTCTAATAGAAGCCAGAATGAAGTCAAAAGGACGACACCGGTACAGAACGGATTAACCCATACAGTACCGGTGACGTCCTTTTTGTCATATTCTGGCCGCTATTAATCAATTTTACTCAGTTTAGGAAGGATCTCTGGCCGTTACAAAGCTTCGAACAATCTCAATCTACCCTTTTAACTACCACAGATCCTTCCTAAGCTGCATAAAATCGTCTAGAATCGTATATAACAGACGTCGCTGGTACAGAAAGGGTCAACTGTAAATTCAATACCACTGATATTGTAAAGTGTAAGCTATTTCTACGAGGGCAGGCGAGCCATATTGTACGTGGGGGTCTCATTAGTACGCCATACATGTAGGATAGACTATAGATTAGTAGATACAATTTGGTTCAAATGTATCTTAACTATTACACATTATGATACTAAATTAAATAATCAAGCACTAAATTTAGTAATGAAGCTCTGAATTTATGTTTATCGGTAATATTTTAATCAAATTAGCATACTAATGCGGAGTACCATGTACGAATCGGTTAGTATAGGCCTACCTTACATACATACTAAGACTAAGTGATCTATAAGAAATACGATGTCAGCCTTCTGTCCCAATCGATTACGAAAAAAAAAATGAGTTGGTAAATTGTTGGATTAATTTTAATGTCTAAATTTACCTACACTATGGTACATTTGATTCTAAATTTAATAATCAAATTTGACTAATTTTTTGTTGGTTTATTATTAATTTAGCGATTTGATGCTAAATTAAATAAAAACTAATATGACTTAGTTTTTGTGGGTATTGTATTTATTGATTTAGCGATTTGATACTAAATTAAATAACCGAATTTAACTAATTTTCTGTGGGTATTGTTTTTTTTATGGAATTAGCGTACTATTTGGATCACCACGGATGAATTAGCTTATGTACCCTACACTGTAAAAAATAATGGGTATAAAATGGGTGATAAAAGTGTCCATAATAATCTACCCTTATAAAAGCATATTGGTAGTAATAAACCCATTGAAGATAAGGATTAACAGGTAAATCACTACCAATAAACAGGTCTCCCTCGATTTACAATTGGGTTACGTTCCTGAAAACCCGATCTGAAATAGAAAAATCGTATAGCGAACCCTAAAATTAATGGGGTAAATGGGGCTGCACTCTGGGACCAGCCAAAACCCAAACTCAAAACCTCTAATAATATCGTAAATCGGGGCATCGGATAGTGGGGGGGAGACCTGTGGCCAATGATTGTATATACAGTACAGTACTTTTGTCATACCCATATTACACCCATGATTTTTGGTAGTGTATCTATATATACTACTGTAATAGATATATGAATGTAAAAACCATATGAGGCGGGGCACTTTATTGACAACGTTTCGCAGATAGCTAGCTCACTAACAGAAGCTATCTGCGAAATGTCAATAAAGTACTCCTCCTCACATGGTGTTTATATTCGTTGTCAACTTTTCTATGTAATAAATATATCTAATGTATAACCCAATGATTATCAGCTTGTTTGTGTAGCTGAGTGGAGTAAAGCCGCTGTCACACAAGCGCTTTTTCCGTTAATTTTCCACGAGCAAGTTTTTTCTCGTATTATTTCGGGACATTTTCGCACTGGTATCGGCAACTAAACTGAAGGTAGATTATGTTAGGCGGCTGAATTCTGATAAAGTGTCATTTTTAAAGCTTCCAGACTATAATTGCCCGTAAAAATTGCTCGAAAAAACGCTTGTGTGACTCCGACTTAATACTGTAGGGGTTTTCACAAGGCTCTGATTCTGTGTAAGCCTTTATAACCAGAAAAAATATATAATATAGGTAGCGCCAACGAACTTGACAATAATCCTGATCCCTGACCTCTCTGTAACTCAAAAGGGCCTAGAGCAAACTGGCTGTAAATATCCACACCTATTTCCTAGTGGACTCTTCCCAAATTATAGAAATGTCAACCCGATTGCTTTCATTCATTTCCAGTTACAAGAAATTAAGGGGTCAAGATTACTGTCAAGTTTGCTGGCGCTACCTATAGGAGTACAGTTGGTTGAATAAGTCTATATACAGTTGCCAGTAGGTTTGGTTCACTGTACGGTAATAATAATAATAATAATCATAATGTAATAATGATAATAAATAGGTAATTTCTCTGTATAATAACCTAATAATAATAATAATGATAATTTATAGGTCATTTCTCTATCGCATCTGCCACTTCCTTCTCAAAATTCATTAGTGCTTGCAAGAAAATAATATTAATAATTGGGGTCTAACACGGCTATTCAATATTGGGGTCTAACACGGCTATTCAATATTGGGGTCTAACACGGCTATTCAATATTGGGGTCTAACACGGCTATTCAATATTGGGGTCTAACACGGCTATTCAATATTGGGGTCTAACACGGCTATTCAATATTCTTAAGATTATATAAGTTATTCATAGTCTATACACACTGTACAGTCACGCTAATAAGTCATGTCTCGGCACCAAGTATGTTTTGATCAATAATTGGTATCAGCAATATCTAAACATCAATTCATAATTTTAAGTGAGATATACAAACATGTTCCTACACTTACCCACCCTATTCAACATCTGACAGACATTAATACAGCACAGAGCGAGCCAAACGTAATGACAGCTGAGACATGACTTATTAGCGCCACTGTACCTTACCTGATCATATAGCTCCCCTAGAACCTCACCTATTAGTCCTATCTGTAGTAATGTCCGCCAGATGTTGAATATGGCAATGGCGTTATATTCATTTTGAGTTTGTTTTCAAGTTTTATATTTTAATGTAAATATAGAAACTCGAGCATGGTGAAAACAAACATTGCTTGGCACTGTGACTGGCACTTATTAGGCCAATTGTACATTATTTACTAAACACCAAGAAAATAATCTCTTAGTTCTGCAGAAGAATGTACAAAAATGGTGCTGAACGGTTTGGATTTTTGTGTTATCTCCACACGTGTAGATAACTTAACCCTTTGAGTACCATCGACGTGTTATATTTTATTCTAGCTATATTTAGATGACATTATGCAGCTTAGGAAGGATCTGTGGTGGTTAAAATTGTTGGTTTAGATAGTTTTAAGACTTATTGTTGTTAGAGGTCATTCCCAAAGTTGAATACAATTGTCTAATAGTTGCCAGAATATGATGAAAAGGACGTCACCGGTATTGTACGGGTTAACTCACTCTTGTAACGGGAAGTCTCTTTACTATACTCTATTTAAAGTAACATGGCAGTAAACCCTCACCTCCCTATATATGTAATAGGTGAATATAGGTTGGCAGCGGTGTGGATCGATAGACAAAATTTCTTCCAAAATTACAGGCTCACTGTCATTCACCAAGAAAAATTTGACACCTAAATAGCACGAAAGGTCTTAATATTAACAAACAAATGGGGCGAAAGGTCTAAAAATCGAGAAACTAATGGATCAAACGTCTTATAATCTGAAAAATGTATGTACTGTATGTTCTTAGGCCCATTTCCCATTTTTCCTTTTTTTAATAAGGCTAAACATGAGGAAGAAGAGGGACCAGAAAAACAAACCATCTCCCTTTAACCAATCGGGAGCCACTGAGAATAGGGTGAAGTATGTTGCCAAGTAGATTTGAACAGGGTACAGTATAAATGTTCTTCAGAGCGAGTTGGTCTGCAGCGAAGATAAATTAACCCCTTCGGTACCAGGTGGCATCCATTTCACTTTATTCTGGCTAACATTAGACAATATTTATAAGCTTAGAAAGGACCTTGAGGAATAAGGGTCAAACTACCAGCCTAACCTGTCAACTATAAGTGGTCGTTCTTCCCTAAAATACTAACAAAACAAACAAGTCAGTCAGTCAGTAGCCAGCCCTTACTCCCACAAGGGGTAGGAATGATCAGCAATACTGTAGACTCGAGAAAGGAAGAAAAACTTGGGAAGAAACTCTGTAAATAAAAGAAACAAAAGTCCACATCCCATTCTAAATAAAATTGTCTATTGATAGCCAGAACAAAATGAGTGTTCTGATACTCTTGTAATTTTCATCATATTCTGGTTACCATTAGATGATTTTCTTTAGTTAATAATCTACCTTTACGACTCGAATGGATAAATACGATCTCGATAAACCCTCTTAGTAACACGGGTCCTTCTTATACTGCATAAAATCGTCAAATTTTAGCCAGAATCAAAGGTGAGAAAAGACGTCATGGTACTGAAGGGGTTAAACTTTTCATCTTTCCCATGGTGTAATAATAATTATCCCCCCCCCCCCCAAGTCTTCAATGTATTATTTTGTATTTTTTACCCGATTCTACGATAATATCAATAGAAATCTGTATATATGAACATTATTTTTGTATTGCTTTCACTTCTTCAGAGCCTCTTGATAAATAGTCTGAGTGCATATATAATAATATTTGTAGAGGGTAAAGCCGGTATCACACGAGAGCTTTTACAGTATAGCCAACATTTGATGATCAACATTTTTCTGGCAACATTTCTGGAATATTGTGCACTGGTATCGGAAACTAGATGGATGGTAGATGAATTTAGGTGACCGAAATATTATAAATGTTTACCTCATAAGCTGCCAGACCAGTGTTGAGGGAAAAAGCGTTTGTGTGATACCAGCTTAAGACAATGAACCTATAAGAATAATTGGTTTGGTTGACTTTTCAGTATTGTAAGTGGTTTGTTTACTTTAGGTGTACTGTAAATCCTTCAGTACAGGTCTCCCTTGGTTTACGATTGGGTTATGTTACTGAAAACCCGATCTTAAATGGAAAAATCATATAGCAAACCCTAAAATTAATGGGGTAAATGGGCATGCATTCTGGGACCAGCCAAAACCCAAGCACCTACAAACGTAATATCGTAAATCAGGGCATCGGATAGTGAGGGAGACCTGCGACACGAATATCACATTACCGCTACGCTGCGCTTTTCCGTGGGGCTCATCTCCGCCCTTCTGAGCCTGTGGTGGGAAACTCTGGCAACTTATCCAGTCTATAACCTCACCGATCAGTAGTAATGTCTGTCAGATGTTGGATAAGGCATGTAAATATTGTGATGACCATTAATCCTTTGAATCAGACTTTCTTATTTATCTTATTGCTACTACCATATGATCATACTCAGTCATCTGGTATAGTACTGTAGGTGGAGATTACTATTATATTGATAAGCTAAATAAAGCTTACTATAATATTGATAAGCTAAATAAAGTTATGACAGCATAATCGCTACTTCTTTAGAAGTATAGTTCATAAAGTATAATGACTTTATCTTAATATAATTTCTGAATGTTTTAGTCTCTGTTGTGAATGTTATATATAATTTTCTATATAGTATAGTTCCCGTTCAGAATATAATCCTGTCCCAAGAACAACAGCCTTCTGTGGGTGGTATTAAACTGAAAGCTACTATTACAGGACATGTAAAATAAGTGTTGTTGTTGCTGTTCCCCAAGCTGTCTGGCCGAGCAGCCCCAAGGTCCTGAGCAAGGCCAAGGCCATAACTGAGCGCCCCCACAGAACCCTCCCTGCTTACCACTAATAAAGCCCAGGTGACCGAAGCCACTCCAAGGCGGGGAGCTGAGGAGGGTGCGGAAATGCCTGGGAAACCAAAGCCCCACCCAAGGCCCTGTGCCCCTCAGCAATTATGAAGGGAAAGTTGAAGGGCAAAGGAAAAATGTGACTCTTTGGCTCCCAGTCTGCCAACCTCTAGGTTGGCAGTAGGGAGGTCAATCCACGGAAGAGACGCCGTCACTCGAGATCTAGAAAATATATAAGTAAAAGGAACACTCAGAGTAAGCTATGGGTATGGCAGAGAAGTGTTGTAAAGAGATATGTACTTGGTGGTACTGAAGGATTTACTTTACAGACGGGTTCAGAGAGACTCCCTGAACCAAAAACCAATATTCAGTTATCAGCCGGCACAGGTTCAGGAATTTGGGTAGAAAGTCGTTATTACTACTACTATTATTATTATTATTATTATTATAGTCGACGTTATTGTGGTGTCAGCGGCGCCACAGATTTGTACAGGCGGGTGGAGAGTCGGATTACACCAACTCGGCTTGATTTTAAACCATTGAGTAAGATGGCGTATTTTACGTTGTCGTTAAAGTTATCATAGCAAGATCGGTCCTTAGAGAAACTAAACACTAAAACTTATATGAATAACTGAATAAATAGACCAAAAAAACTTCGCTATCCCCTTAAAGATGAAAGCAGTGGAGGTGCTAGACTGACTCTCCACCCAGACTGTTTTCTTGGGCTAATGTAATTTCAGAAGATACAAGGCTGGACTTTGCTTCCTTTGATTGAAAATATTACAAGAGTACATTATTAGTTTGCTTTCATATGTATTGACTACTGTGCACAGAATCTACACATCTGAATAAATAAGTATACTAAAATAAATACTGATGTTTTTATAAGTCCTATACACATTTGAATAATGAATGCAATCATAATTTATGTACAATCGGCCTAATAAGTAATGTCTTGGCACCAATTATCTTTTGATCAATAATTTGTATCAGCAATATTTACACATGAATTCCTCTTTTTGAGAGATATACTGTACAAACATGTTCCTACAATTACCACTCTATTTAACATCTGACAGACATTAATACAGCACAGATACAGTCAAACATAACGACAGCTGAGACATGACTTATTAGCGCCACCGTACAGTATATGAGTAAGTGAGAGGTGCGTTTGAGAAATAAACAGTGTGAGCGAGAATTTGTGTGCTTTATCCATTATTTACACAAGTAGAAGTAAACATAGTCAAAATCAACAGTTCCCTAAAAGTGTTGCTCATAAACTTTGTAATTTTTTGTAACTACAGTATCACTTTTAATTGGCAGTCTCCATGTATTTCTAACAGTCTGTGACTATAGTTGGTTTTCAGCTGATGGAAAATTCAATCCTTTATCAGCTTGTATGTACAGCATATACTCAGGCACATACCCCATAGCTGGGGGTGACAGACTCAAGACAGAGCCCGAGCAGAAACAACATATATAGTTCCAGTTCTTAGGGTCCGGGACCACTTTCGCGCTCCCTCGACCCTAACTCTGTCTCGTCTAGGGGAGGAGGATTCCTAGCCCTCTGCCCCTTAAGGAAAAAGTAGGACAGTAAAAGAGACAGACAAAAATGGCAGCTTATTTCTTGATATTTACTGGATACATAGGAAACTACTCATATCTCTGCATCATATCAATAACAAGCTTTCATAATTAACATATTTAACTACAAAATCGTCGTACTAGATGAATAATCACAATTAAAACATGGTAATTAATCAACAGGTCTAAAAAGATTATGCAGTTCTAAACACCATGCACTCCCTTGGTTGACAGTGCTAGCGTGTGCCCTTGTTACAGGGACTTTACTGGATATTTGTCAGGAATCGCTAGACCTGAGCATCCAAATTTTTGAAGTCTAACAATGGAATGGTGTGGGATCGAACTGCAGACCCTTTTGTCAGCAGCCAGACGTGCTACTGACCATGCCACAGCCCACAGCCGTGGCATAAAAATAACACTGTACAGTAATAATAAAACAAGACTACTGTACAGTAGTTATATTTGTTTCACGTAGTAGAAATGTGTTAATGTTCCTCTCTCAACACTTCACACTTACCATCATTAAGATTTTTGGTGTACTATTGATTTTGGGCTGTACAGAATTTGTAATTGAATGTTTATTATATAATGCAATAAAATAAATAACATACAGGTTCACAAAACTGATATTGTTGGACTGAATGGAATACAAAAGAAAGGCACTTCTAACTATAAAGGGCCAAATGCCAAACTTTAACCCTCTCACCACGGAAGGGCTCTTGAACGCCCATAAAAAAGCATATAACAGGTACCCGGAAGGGCTCTTGAACGCCCAGTGGCTGAAAGCCTGTGAGCTTCGTGTGCGAGGCGTCGGTCCGACGCATGTAAACAACAGCCGGCTGGACCGACGCCCCGCATCTCCGGCCACAAGAAGGAGAGCGTCGCTTGTTCGTGTGTGCCTGTATGTTGTTGTTAAGTATCGAAAAGTAGTGTAAAGTGGCTGTTTTGGCCATAAAGTTATCTCCAATGAAATCATCATCACAACTCAACCAGTTGACTTAGAGAGCTCTACTTAATGTCATTCTACAAGTAAATAACACAGCTACGCTTGGGGATGCGCGGGGATGCGCGGGAATGCGAGAAGCAGTCAGATTAACAAATATACGGTATGGGGAGGTGTGGTGGAGTGGTCTTGCCACTGGCCTGGTAATCCAAAGGTCCCGGGTTCAAATCCCGATGTATCAATGGGAAGATATTATTGGGATGGAATTTGAGCTGTACCTAGTATCAGTGCATTACCACAAGCCCACCGAAACGTCAATAAAATACCCTCATTGTTCCCTGATTAAATAGCAGTGTATGAATATTCCCATATTCAAAATATGCTATAGGGGTGCAATGCCTGGTGAGTTATCTGCTCAACAGGTGGCGTTGTGTGTGTGTAAGTGTGAGAGTCCGAGTGTAGGGGTTGAGACAGTGAAGCACGGGAACGAGATGGCTTCAGAGATGGGGTCGTTTCGGGCCATGAGTGAGCACCGTGCCTCATGTGAAGGCAAGATGGCAGGTGCTCGTTGTACTCTACGTGCTTCACATGTCTCACTCCCTAGACTGGAACAAGACCTCACGGGCTTCACTGTTCATTGTAAAACGGTGAATGTTAAGGCTCTCAGCCTATGCCCGAGAGGAAGTAAGTTGGAATATAGAAAAAAAAAAAAAAAAAAAAAGCCTAGCCTAGACGTTTTTCGGCCAAAACACCCGGGTTTCGAGGAATATATATATAATACATAGCCGGGGCTGGAGGGTTAATGTCTTGCGTATCAATATCAACAAAAGGTGTCACACGAGCACTTCCGCAGCAAATAAAGACGATGTTCAAATTTGTTGTTGGAATAGCAGAGGTCGGCACTTCTGCAATCACTTCCGTAAACCGCTGATTCCGCTGTAGCGGACGTCTGATTTTTATTAGCGACAAATTAGGCGAATATCAGCGGGTTCGAATAGCGGAAGTACTTCCGCAAGGGGAGGTGTGGTGGAGTGGTCATGCCACTGGATTGGTAATCCAATGCACCCGGGTTCAAATCCCGATATGTCAATGGGAAGATATTATTGGGATTGAATTTGTGCTGTACCTAGTATCAGTGCATTACCACAAAGCCCACCGAAATGCCAAAAAAATACCCTCATTGTTCCCTGATTAAATAACACTGTATGAATATTCCCATATTCAAAATATGTTACAGGGGGACAATGCCTAGTGAGTTCACTGCTCAATAGGTGGCGTTCTGAGAGTGAGGGTCTGAGTCTGGAGGGTGAGACGGTGAAGCACCTGAGCGAAGCAACCGGCCGCTTCAGTGATGGAGCTGTTTCGAGCCATGATGGTTGCTTCACATGTCTCACTCCCCAGACTGGAACAAGACCTCACGGGCTTCACCGTGTTGAGCGGTGGAATGTACAGGCTCTCAGCCTATGCCCGAGAGGGAGTAGTTGGAATATAGAAAAAAAAAAAAAAAAAAAAAAAAAAAAAAAAAAAAAAAAAACACATCCATGCACTCACCCTCCCCAAACCGACAACACGATGACAATAAAAACCGAAGGGTAAAATTATGGTAAATATAGTAGGAGGAAAAAGGAAATATAAACAACGCAAAATTAGCCAAGCCGACGGCGAAAGCTCGAGGGGAGAGGGAAATGCTCCCCCATCAAGCCCCAGTTGCCGGCTCCGAAGCCCCCCTACGACAGCAATGGGCGTAGTACCAGGGGGGTGTACTATTTCATATTTATCATAATATGTGAATGATAAAAATATGATTACTTAACCCTTCCACCTCAGTTGGCATCTTATACTCCCCACACAACTTCCACCGCGTACCTCATTAGGTCTCTTATACTCCTGCGCATGAAATATGAGATTTTGAAGATCGCGGGCTATTTATTTTGTAATGAGGGAGCTTGCAGCGCACCGACGCTCGCACTATGACGCAACGTCAGTTGTTATCGATCCGCCATCATGGATACATTGGAAAAACAATGATAAGCATGTGTCCGATTCTGCGCCTAACTCTGCCGCAGCCCAACCAACACGTACGCCTAAGAATAATGAGAAGAAAGTGAAAACGAATGACATTCTAAGTCCTGGTGGTGTTTTGAGAGTGCCAAGTGAATTAGATCATAAAGATTTGTCCGATATTGAAGAGCTTCAAAGTGATGTTGAAGAAAATGTTTGGGGTGAAAACGATGGCGAGGAAGAAGTTCATGAAGATGCACATGAATTGCCTGGGTTTGAGAATGATAGTGACAATGACAAAGACGATGAAGATGAATGTAGAAATAAATAATAACCTAGTAAGTGAAAATGACACATATGAATGAATAACAAGTACATTAATATTATGATAATAGTAAATAATACCATAGTAGTAAGTGCAAGTAACACTTAAATCGTGTACCGTACACCCATAAATGTCACAAATACAAACTGATATGCAATAATGCATAGCAAGCAATAATATTATAGTAATAGATAATAACTAGAAAACTATCAAATTGCCACTGGTGCAAAGAGTAACTTAGTGCGTACTAGCCGGGGCCGCGTCCGAATATGGCCTGAATGATACGCGTCAAGTCGCCATCTTCACATCATAACATAGCCAGGCAACGTAGCAATGTCAGGTCCATGCCTGGATAACGACAACAGTAAGTTCTCCATTTTCCCATTGAGTTAGACACTTCTGCATGCTTTTATTGCTTATCTATGAAGATGTAAAGATCGAGTGATATTTGCTAAAGGCCCGAGTCAGGGGTATAGGCGCGTACGATGACAGCCGAAGGCGGAGGGTTATCTACATTTATCTCACAATCTTCTTTATCCAACATCTTATGGACAGTATTTGTACTAGTGACCCTATCAATAGATGGATTACATACGTACTGTACATACAAGTTTAAAGACCACTTCATCCACAGAGAGCGTGGTTTTAGTCTCTTTACTATAGTACAGTACAATAAAGACTTGCCACAACGCAGCCCCATCATGTCATCACAGTGGCCAATGTTGGTATAGCGCTAACAGTGTCTCAGCAAGACTCAACAAAGTCCCCCTGAAGCACTTGCACCTGGCAAAATCGCACCACACCAGCCTTAACCGTGCTACAATAAGGCAGTAACAAGATAGAGGCTGACTACAAGCGGCTCGCTTGGTGTAGTGACTAGCGTCTCGGACTTCCACCCAGAAGGCCCGGGTTCGCGCCCACGCTCGGCGCATTAAAGATTTTTCACAAGCACTGAGTCGTTACCATCCCTCATGAGCAAAGGGATGGGGTAGTAGTACAGGACCCCAATGGAAATACGCCTAATCGGCCTTATTGAGCTATCCTTAGCTAGCTTAGCATGCGCTAGCTTTAAGAACTATTATTATTATTATTATTATTATTATTATTACACCACCGAAGTAGCAGGCGGTGGGGTCGCTGCATTCCTACGCCAGAGAGAGAATGGCCGACTTGTGCCAGTGGGCTGTGAGAGCAAGGCACTAGGGAACCATGGGGCACACCATTATGGCCCCACTGCCTTTACCACTCTCAGGAAAAAATATAGAAATAAGAATGATGAAAAAGGTAAAATCAGAACTGGCTATGGGAAGTAGGGCACCAACCCTCATTCTGGGGGTAGTAACAATCTAAGAGATCACCCAACCTCAGTCATCATGGAGTCACTGGGGTAATATTCCTCTGAGTTTAGTATTTAGTTTTACTCTCAAATATCTCAATATGGTATTACTAGTCTACTACCATAGTACCATAGAAGAGACTGGATGACTCCGTTGTCGACGCCTGCCCGGGATGTAACACAGCACCCCATACCATTAAACACATCATAAAAGACTGCATTTCACACAACCACTTACGCCCTAGATCTCAAGTGACGGCGTCTCTTCCGTGGATTGACCTCCCAATCTACCAAGATTGAAAGCCAAAGCGTTACATTTTTCCTTTGCCCCTCAACTTTCTCTTCATAATTGCTGAGGGGCACAGGGCCCTGGGTGGGGCTTTGGTTTCCCGGGCGTTTCCGCACCCTCCTCAGCTCCCCGCCATGGAGTGGCTTCGGTCACCCAGGCTTTATTGTGGTCGGCAGGGAGGGTTCTGTGGGGGTGCTCGGTTATGGCCTTGGCCTTGCTCGGGGCCTTGGGGCTGTTCGGCCAGGCAGCTTGGGGAACAACAACAACAACAACCACTTACGCCAACAACACAATCTACACTCAATGAAAGCTCTGTGGGAAAGCCCGATCGTGGCCATGGCCTTTCTCAGGGACTCGGGGCTGTTCGGCCAGGCAGCTTAGGGAACAACAACAACAACTACCCTAGTACCCATGAATTTCATATACAGTAATAATAAAACATTACAAAAATAAAAAGATAAACTAATCATGATCACTGTGGAATAAAGTATTGAAGATAGCAAATAAAATTAAATAAATACAACAAATAAATAATAAAACTCAAACCCACCACCATGATAGAGGTCTATAGAAGGTACACCATTATGTGAGCTTAGTTGAGCAAGTAAGTTTGATTAAATGGTTTCCCAAGCAAATTAGTTGCAAGATAAATGTTCAGTTATTAAGCTACAGTATCAAGTTTAACCCACTCTTGTAATAATGTAATTCAAGGGATAGATAAAGTAAGTTCAGACGAAATCTGTAATTCTGTATAAATAAAACTTCAATTCAAATTTAATGAAAATATCAATACAGTATAAGAATTCCAATAAGAGCCCTGTAGTTAACTAAACAAATCATCTTTAACCCCTACTCTACCTGCGATGGCATACAGCCGTCGGTAAAAAAGTGACTCCCCAATACCAGAGACGGCTCTCAGCCGTTCTGCTAGGCCTGCTAATAACTAGCTGGAGCTGTTAACATGACTTGGAGGCAATGCTGTGAGTAGTTGGCAACACTTGTCATGGTCTCTCTGAACTACTGCGAACCCGGCTGCCTCGGTTACCCACTAACGCTTGAGCTGAGAGGATGTCTTGTTGATTATGGCAACAAGTTTGGTACTGGAGGGTACACTTTTATCTATGCCATCGTACAGTAGGGGTTAACCCGTCCAATCCCAGCGACGGCTACTAGCCGTCAGTAGATAAGTCACTCCCCAGTCCCAGCGACGGGTAGGAGCCGTCGGTAATGTACTTTCCTTGTAACTGCCTGTATCAAGCTGTACCTGGTACCACGACCATTTGAGCACTGCTCTCGATATGGAAACACTTCTCAGCTTATATAAAACCTACTGAAGGGTGAGAGAGCCAGGCTTCCTTCATCTCTTGAGGTGGAAGGTTGTTCTATCTTGCCATTTTGGCTACATTGCTTGGGACTGGGGGGGGGGGGGGGGGCTTTTATTACTGTATCCTATGGTACAGTAGGGGTTAAGGCACATATTGTCACTATCAATAATTTAGTACTAATTAATACCGATCCACATGATAGAATAAATGTAAAATATAACCGCTTAACCCATGAACTGCTAGAAACTGCAAAAAAAAAAAAAAAAATCAAGTTTGAGGGAGGGGGGGGGGTATCAAGGGGGGGAGGAGTGAAAGATATGGAATGGAGATATGACACTACTTCTATGTGTCACCCATTTTTGAGACATTTCATAGCACTGGCACGGTATATGAAGGGTTGTTTTTACACGTTTAACAATCACGCTGCAGGCATAGTTGCCCAAAATTACCTTCATTCCATGCTCTTTTTCATGCATAAGCAAGAGCCAGAGCGTAATACAATTATATATCTGTGAAAGTACAATGATAGAGCTTTCCAATGACACCTGAATTATCCCTGCACGACATCTGGTTATCTTGCAACGATCTTACAAACGAAGGCCAAAATTGGTAAAAAAAAAAGGGGCCATTTTTGCTATGTATTTACCTATTTGTAGTTTACAGGAATTGAGCAGCGCTCGTGTTGTCCTGTCTTAGTTACTTTATAATTAATCCATTTTACTTAGACAAGTATCGTAATGGATATTCCCAGTTCCCAGTATTTTGGACTAATATATCATAACTTATGTTGCCCTATTTCCATATTTACTTTTATCCAACCTAGATTTGAACATGTTAATGTTCCTCGCTCTCACCACCTCCTCCTCCAAGTTGTTCCAAGTGTGACGCTGCACACGAGTGTGCGAGCCTTCTCTCACACTCAGTGTGCCCGCTGCCTGTGGCCATCGATTGGAGCCCCCCTGCGCTCCCATCAACAGCTGGCCTTTCTCTCAGGGCTCATAATAGCCTCAAAATGGTGCCAGTCATATGACGGGCTCCAGTATATATTCGCCTTCCAGATTCCTCCTTCGTAACCATTTCCTCCATGTATTCCTTCGTATCCATCTGCAGATGCTCCCATGTGACCATTCAGGTCCCCTCCCAGGATTGTTATTACATTCTCCGAGAGGCCTGAAATGACACTGACGGTGTCATTCCATAAGTCCTCTTTTATCTCTTTCTGTAGGCCAGCCTGTGGGGCATAATAATAATAATAAGCATGTTACTTATTTCTCATAAGCGCTAATTTTTCCGAAGAATTCACTAGCGCTCGAAAAGAGAAAGAAAAAAGAACAAAAATCAATGCATCAAAAGAAGGCTCATATACAACACACATTTAACAATCACCAGCAGTGGCAAAATAGCCTAAACTCTATAGCCATCTGTCATGACACCTCTCTCAAGATCATAGCTTCTCTCAAAGAGAAAAGTCTTAAGTTGTCTCTTGAAGCATTCAACAGAACTCAGTTGTCTCATGGACAGCGGCAACCTGTTATACAACCTCGGAGCCATGTAGGAGAATGACCTCTCAAAGAAAGAAGACTGCTGAAAAGCCCTTGGTTCATCAAGACGAAAAGGGTCATTGTCATGACGCACAACTACACCATGGTGTGCCGGTGGGCGCCTGAGCAGCTCCGCAAGGTACCTAGGCTCACCAAATTTGAGAACCTTAAAAGTCACCAAACACAACTTAAATTCTATTCTTGCTCTTACTGGCAGCCAGTGCAGTTCTATGTGAAGAGATGTAGTAGGAGTTCTAGGTGGAACACCAAAAATTAGTCTTGCGGCCCTGTTAAGAACAGACTGAACTTTCTTCAAAATATAATTTGGAAGACCCACCAACAGGGCATTGCAATAATCAACACGAGAGAAGACCAATGAGTGAACCAACGTCAGGAGGCAACGTCTGGTTATAAACGGCTTCACCAAATAGAGATTTCTGATGTGCAAGTAACAACTTTTAACTATCTGGTTTACATGCTCTTTGAAATCTAATCGGGAGTTCACATATACACCCAGATTTCGAACAGAGTTGGCCGGTCGCAGCTGAGATCCACCCACATTGATGGAGAGGGCACCTACCATATCATCAGCTCTTCTATTTCCTCGGATGATGAGAATATCAGTTTTACCATCATTTAGTTTAAGTTTTCTCGCTCTCATCCACTTCTTAATATCAGACATCAACAATTCCATCTTACTCCGTATATCAACTATATTTGTGATTCTCACATAAATCTGGATGTCATCTGCATAAAAGTGAAAGGTGACATTATGTGCACGAAGCAGAAGAGACAAACTGCTAATATAAATTATAAATAGGATAGGACCCAAAACTGATCCCTGCGGAACACCATACTGCAGGGGTGTCGAGTCCGAGACCACTTGATTTACCATCACACTCTGGGATCTACCTGACAAGTACGACCCAAGAAGCAAGAGAGCGGAGTCACGCACACCACAATCATAAAGATCACTCAATAACAACTCGTGATCCACTGTGTCAAAAGCCGCAGAGAGATCAAGCAAGACCAATAGTGAGGCCACACCATTGCAAATGTTCTCAACTAGATCATTATGTACTCTAATCAATGCTGTTTCAGTTGAATGATGCTGTCGGTAAGCAGACTGAAAAATTGGGATAGTTTCATTCTGCTGAAGTAGTGGTTGTAATTGGTCAAGTATTGCACGCTCTAATATCTTTGATATGAAGGACAGGTTGGAGACAGGACGATAGTTCAACATGTTCTCAACATCAAGTCCAGGTTTCTTTAGAGTAGGTCGGAGTAGTGCATGCTTTTCAGAATGTGGGAGGCTACCTTCAGAGAAGCACTTATTAATTATTTTGGAAATAAACTCAACTGTGTGATCATAGACTCTTGGTAGCTTGGAAACATTTATGGGATCCAACGGGCAAAATGTTTTATTGAGGTTTCTTATGTAGGACGAGATCATGTCCACCTCTACTGAGTGAAAGGATGAGAGGACATTATTAGGAATGTGTCGGGGTTGGAGTACAACTGAAAGTTCTTCACCAACAGAAGCATCATCCAATTCCTGTCTTATGCGAGTTATCTTGCCAGCAAAAAATGCCACAAAGTTGGCAGCCAACTCGGCATCAGGTACAGAAGGTCTTAAGCTGACTCTTGTTTTTCCAAGTAAACTGTTTACAATTGAAGCCAATATGCAGATATCACATTCAGAATTCTTTCACCAACTTTCAACTTCAAAACAATCGGCCTTTCACCTACTCTCGTAATCTGAAGCACACTTTCCGCCCACTCTTCAGCCACCAGAACACCCACTCCTCCTTTCGCTTTAACCCTTCAAACTCGGATGGTACACGTGTGTACCATTAAGTTTTGCCCCGAGGAACCCGGGTGGTACAACATTGTACCAGTGGTTGAAAGCCTGTGACCTTGGTGTGTGAGGCGTCGGTCCGACGCATGTAAACAACAGCTGGCTGGACCGACGCCCCGCATCTCCGGCCACAAGAAGGAGAGCGTCGCTTGTTCGTGTGTGCCTGTATGTTGTTAAGTATCGAAAAGTAGTGTAAAGTGACTGTTTTGGCTATAAAGTTATCTCCAATGAAATCATCATCACAAATCAACCACTTGACTTAGAGAGCTCTACTTAACGCCATTCTACAGGTAAATAACACAGCTACGCTTGGGGATGCGCAGGAATGCGGGAAGCAGTCAGCATAACAATGATACGGTAGCCTAGCCTAGACGTTTTTCGGCCAAAACACCCGCGTTTTGGGCAATATTTATGTAATGCGTAGCCGGGGCTGGAGGGTTAACAGTCTCAACCCCTTCCAGTAGATCCTAGATCATTTCTTTCTTCCATCAATCCACTGTGCCCAATACCCTTTCCAGAGTGTTTCCTGGGCAAAGCAGACGTCCACTCGCCTCCTCTCACACATCTCAGCCACTTCATTTGCACGCAGATTCAAACTACCAACATTCACACTAGCAAGTCTGAGACTGTGGGGGGCATTTGTCCGTATACTGTGCGGTTTTGGGCCATCGGACTTACTGTACGTTGTTTCTCTTTAGGTTTAGTCATAATTGGTGATTAGGCTGGCAAATGGGTATCCCCCCCCCCCCCCAGAACTCCGGCTCCAGTCTACCCCGGGAACCATTCCTAGCACCTTCCCCCAAGAGATTACAAGGGGGTAGGATCCAGTGGCCTCGGTGCGCCCCACCAGAACCTGCCGCAGGGACGCACCCTGTGCGCGTACACGGCACTACCACTGTTCTGGTATTTTTCGCCCAATGACAGGGCAGCCTCCTGGAGCGCTACTACCAGGTCCGGGCCGCTATACTGTTGGGCGGAAAGTGCCAGTCCGGGGAAACACTACGCACTGTACCCTTTGGATCCATTCCGTCCAGGTTGGGCCCAAGGTGCCAGGTCCGGATTCAGAAGGAGCGACTTGGACTAGAACAATGAAGCCCTGTCACAGCGCTGTCATGAAAACAATGCCAGCACCAATAACAAGGCTATATTGTATAGTAATGGCTGTTGGTCCGCAAATCTAACGCCATCCCCCCAGTAGTCGCCTTGTACGACACGCAGTAGGATGCGTGGGGCATATTCTTTTTTTTCCCTCCAGCATAAGTGAAAGCCCCCTTACCCCATGATGGCGCTCCAGACAGCCCTGTTCAGAGCTGCCTCACTTGTCAGGTTTCCTAATTTAAGAGCAAACCGTAAGGTCTGATTCCAAGTCTTTCTTGGTCTGCCCCTTAGTGCAGCTCTTTCAATGTTCACAAACTTGCATTCTTTTCATCCATCCTCTCCACGTGCCCAAACCATCCAAGCCTACTGGTACGCATCTCATCACTGATACTCTTGATACCTAAGTGTCTCCTCACCTCTTCACTAGATAACCTACCTAGCAGTTTGGCTCCACACATCGATCTCACCATTCTCATCTTGTTGGGTTGTTGTTGTTGTTGCTGTTCCCCAGGCTGCCTGGCCGAACAGCCCCAAGGCTCTGAGCAAGGCCAAGGCCATGACCGAGTGCCCCCACAGAACCCTCCCTGCCTACTGCTGAGGAGGGTGCGGAAACGCCCGGGAAACCAAAGCCCCACCCAGGGCCCTGTGCCTCTCAGCAATTATGAAGAGAAAGTTGAGGGGCAAAGGAAAAATGTGACGCTTTGGCTTCCAATCTCCTAACTTCTAGGTTGGCAGATTGGGAGGTCAATCCACGGAAGAGACGCCGTCACTTGAGATCTAGAAAATATATAAGTAAAAGGAACAGTCAGAGTAAGCTATGGGTATGGCAGAGATCGCTTAGCTCTCACTGATAGACCAGCCCATCACCACATCTTGTTGGGTTCCATTCTATAGATATCATTCATTTTTACAGGCCACTTTTCTGAAGCATAGGTCATGGCGCTTCTAATACATGAAGCGTACACCTTCTTCCTTCAAGGGGAGAGGGAGTCTTCTCATGGTTAGTAAGTACTGTATACTATAAAACTTGCAAATTAAACAAATCAAATCAGGGACGACACAATATAAAGACAGAAGAAGTTAACAAAATTGCTGTGTGGAAAGAATGTTTTAGCAAAATAAAAATGTTAAATAAAAGAACAGAAAACCACCACAAAGGGTGTACATCACTACATGAGCAAGCTAATATGTTTCCCAAGCAAATTAGTCGCACACATAATAACACACTCTCGTCATGTTCAAGGAATTATTCAATTTGGGAAGTTCAGGTCGTTCTGGTAAATTCTACCAAATTCAGTATGCATAAAATAAATACAATTACTGTAATGTCGAATTTGTATATTAAAGGAAATTTGCAATTTGACAAGATATTGGCAATAGTACAAAATACATACAGCAATCACTAACGATACCTGTCAGCATAGCATGACAGTTGACCCCTACCAACTGCTACCCTACAAACAACTTACATAAAGGCAAGCAATTGATCGTAAGTGAATACTGTAGATACAATATAATAAAGTATAATAATTGCAAAATATGAAGAAGCGACAACGGATTTGAACAAAGAGTAGCCTACTCTTTTAACAAGAACAATAAATATTATAAATAAATATCAATAACAATAGAAAAATATATACGATCAATAAATACAGATAAAAAGTAAGCAGAGAATATACATGAAACTTCAAAGTAAAAACGGCTTGATTAAAATTATTGATATCAAATTTTAGTAATGCCAGCACTTCTCTAAACTTTCCCCAGCCACATTTAATTCTGGCGATAGTGGCGGCCTCAGCTCCACCACCTGCAGTGATGGTATCTCCAAAGTAGCAAAACTTTTCAACTATCTCCGACAAAATTAATTGTTCTGGACTAAGGAAAGGCAGAATACAATTAGGCTATATATAAATTCATATTTTTTCACCAATCCACAAATTAACTTACAATAAGCCATCTGGCTGGCTCAGTCGATAGCGTCACTGCTTCCAATCTTGCAGTCTCGCGTTCAATCCCCGCTCAGATTGAAAAGTATTTCTGAGATATAGCCGGCGGTTACCATCTCCCCATGAGCAAGGGCGATGGGTAATGGTCTCTGGTTGATGAAAGAAGTGTCAAGCACTGGAGAATCCTCGAAGGAGGAGATACGGACGCTATATAAGTAACCAGACGATAATTATTAATGCAATCAATAAAACTAATAATATATGTGGTACTCCAAGGACTAGAACCTAAGATACCCACACCGAAATTCCGCCCACTAAGGAGTACAAAGGAAATCAAGCAACAACAGGTTTGGTGACCCTTCTAGGCTGCTTGTCCTCCAAAACACTGAGGATCAATTGTCCAAACAGTGGTTTAGAGTGGGTAAGGGAACATTGGAAAGGGAACTACTGCCCTGGAACTAATGTCCGTGGCAGGATTGGGAAGTTAGTAGGGGACAGATGGGTTAGTAACTGAGGGGGGGATAAAATAAAGTTATTCATTTACAAACGCAGTCAGTCGCGGGTTTGATGCAAGATATTTGTCTAGGCGAAGTTTATAAGAATCAACGGTGCTGCAGTCTATAACGTCTCGGGGAAGCCCATTCCACAAGTTGACAACTCGATTGAAGAAGGAATTCTTAGATTCGTGCGAGTTAAAAGATTTACCGATACAGTAATTTTGCAACCGTTTCCCCGTGTGTAATTAGATTGGTCGATAGTGAAGTACTTACTACAGTTCATATTGTCGATGCAATAAGCATTACGCTATCAAGACAGTTGTATATATGTACGTCCTGACAACCAATTCAGACAAAAATTCTGAAAGACTTGAGGTGCTTCACAAAACCAAATAGGGTGAGGTGGGGTTGGACCGTACTACTAGTGGAAAAATATTTATCTAAAATCACATGAAGGCTGGAAATGAGAAACATTATATGTGGTTGAAACTTTCATTACCTGCACATCCTTTGGCATGCAGATGATTACCAAATACAGTATGCTTGCAACACTGGAATATAAATTCAAGGGGGGTACAATTTGTACGGACCATCACTCAGGGGGTGATGTACCATACAGACCACCAAAAAATTGCTTGAGCTTAAATGGACACTTAGATATATATTATTTTAGCCCTTATACTTAAATAGTAAAATACAGTACTATAATTGGGCAAAATATTTGGCTGGAGGCCAAGTATTAAGCAAATAATACTTCAAATAATCATATAAAGAAAAAGAAGGCATATATTATCAGAAATTACTATCGCAGCTTATATAATTGCATGGATGGATGTATAAGTCATGTTAAGAGATCTTTTACAGACCCAGGAGTAACCTACCATACACGGAAATTTCCATGTACGGAACAACACCTACACTAAGTTTTGGGGAAAAAATTGGGGGAAATTTTATTAACAGAAATAAGTCTTCCAAATCTGGCCTATAACATGCCTTAGTGCTTATATTCACTTCATATCTCTGTGATCTACAATACCTTAAGATTATCATAAATATACATAGAAAGGCATAAAATTACATCAGACATGACAAAAAACAATTTAATGCCCTCACATACTCATTTCAATGCTCCGTCTGGTGTCACTCAGTCCGCCGATTGCTATGCATGCAGTGTTGCCAGTGCTACCAGGATTTTCTGCTACACCTAATTTCTAGCGATTTAGGGCTGTCGTACGGTACATCACCAAGTACGGTACATCACCAAGTACGGTCCAACCCCACCTGACCCTACACTGTATTTGGACTTTTGGACATGTTCTCTTCGTGATTAGTCCGATAGATATTTGACTGTACTGTAATTCAATTATATATACAGTACTGCAGAGTCGTGCTATTAGTATCATGACGCTCCCTCTATCTTCCTGAGCAGCAACTCTGGAGAACCGTCACAATGTAAACTCGGATACCATACAGTAGTCTCATAACTATTCGTGGATATCACCAACTTCTAATTATGAAGTATATCTCATGAAACACGTTTATTAAATTAATCTTCTATACATCAACTACAAAAATATAAATGCTATTTATTGAAAAGCCAGTTCTATCCAAACCTCAATCCAGATAATTATAATTGTACAAAGAAAAACATGGGGGCCACAAATTATTATAAGTGGGCTAAAGACTATGGCATCCTAGTATATATACAGCCAAAGTGTCTCATTTCTCCTTTGCCCCTCAACTTTCCCTTCATAAATGTTAAGGGGCACAGGGCCTTGGGTGGGGCTTTGGTTTCCCGTGGGTTTCCCTAACCTCCTCAGCTCCCTCCCCTGGGAGTGGCTTCAGTCACCTGGGTTTTATTAATGGTAAGCAGGGAGGGTTCTGTGGGGGCGTTCGGTTATGGCCTTGGCCTTGCTCGGGACCTTGGGGCTGCTCGGTCAGACAGCCTGGGGAACAACAACCACCACCACCAAATATTTGGACTTTTGGACATGTTCTCCTCCTGATTAGTCTGAAAAAGATATTTTACTGAACTGTACAGTAATTCAATTTTATATACTGTACTGTAGAGCCGTGCTATTATCACGCTCCCTCTATTTTCCTGAGCAGCTCTGGAGAACCGTCACAATGCACACACAGCCGGACTCTTGCTCATCTAGTAAGTAGCCTGTAACTGAACAACAACACACTACAGTATATGAAGAGAACACTTAAAATTGTTTTAAGTGGCCTGAAGGTTTTGGAAAACTATTGATATTGACTATATTAAGTTTCATAATTGGTTATAGTTTAGGCTCTGCTATGACCAAGGTGAACTCTGTCCATCCCTCACTGCAACCCAGCAACAGCACATCTGGAAACCCTGTAATAATATAATGTAGTCCATTAATATTAACTTGTCACCACATTGTTTACCTCTCGTGCAAGTGACCGAAAATGACGGCGGTTAAGGGGACAGGGCCGTTTTTCTGGGCCCCCTTCTTCCTCATAATTAGCCCCATTAGTTTTCAGATTTTATGACGTTCAGCCCATTAATTCGGCGATAATTAAACAGCAGGGCATGGAGTACCTGAAAAAATTGAACATGCATACATACATAATGTTAGACTAAATCATTAACTCCGACAGTTTAATATAATATGTAATTTACCTCGGTAACTGTATAACAATGAGTTATTAATTAAATTGTAAAACTTTCAAAATAAACAAACCAAAACTGGGACGACACAAGATAAATGCAAAAGAACTAATGAAAATCGCTATGTGGAAATAACGCTTAATAAAAATAAAATAAAAAATAAAAGCAATCCACCACGTAGGGTGTACATCACTCTATGAGCAAGTTAATCTGTTTCCCAAGCAAACTAATTGTTCATATAACGACGCACTATCGTCACATTCAAGGAATTATAGGTACCGCCAACGACCTTAACAATAATCTTGACCCCTTAACTTCTTATAACTCAAAATGAATTACAGCAATCGGGCTGAAATTCCTCTCATTTGGGAAGAGTCCATCAGGTAATAGGTGTGGATATTTACAGCCAGTTTGCCCTAGTCCCTTTTGAGTTACGAAGAGGTCAGGGATGGAAATTATTGTCAAGTGAGTTGGCGCTACCTATAGTAAATATGGGAAGTTACCAGAGTTAGGAAATTTAACATGCATACATACATATTAAACTAAATCATTAACTCCGACAGTTTTATATAATACAATATGTCATAAAAAAAGGGGGAGGGTATGTGCTAGAGTATACAGTATAGATATAGATATCTATCTATCTATATCTATCTATCTATCTATCTATATCTATATCTATCTATCTACAGTATATACTCAGGCCCAATCCCCACTTTTCCTTTTGTTTTCATAAATATAATCCTTATACAGTCCATCCTCCTATAACACGACTATATAGGCGGCAGAGCCCCTCGCGTTGTAGGAATAACACAGTACTGTATATGGAGATATTTCTATATGGGTCTGCACCCCACAATTTGGACCTTTTTTCCCAGATTTCTTGCTAACCAAACACCTATATTACCTACCAGATATCATCAAACCATTAAAAAATATAAAAAAACATCACTTACCTTAAAACTAATTAAGAAAAATGGGTCGATCCGACCCTCGCACTACATGAAATTCGCGCTATGCTATCGCATATACATACGGCGGTAAATTAAAGTGACCGATCGGTCCTAGGAAAGACCTAAAATATATTAGTTCCGAGAATATATCAAAATGTACAAATACATAATAGAGAAATTAGTTAAGACATTTTTTGAATCTACAATATCATGGCTACAATTAACTGAATAAATGTACTATTTATAGGGAACCCCCCTCGTGTTATAGGAGGGTCACGTTGTAGGAATTCGTATTAAAGGAGGATAGACTGTATGGTCAAGGTTCGGCTGTCCGTCAGCAGCTCTCGCCAAGGCTGCTGACGGACGGCTGAACCCCTCTAAGGTAACTCTGCTAACATACAGTACAGTATATATATTCATATTTGTTTTCACCAACTTACCAATTAATTTACAAATAAACCCAACTAATGAATACCTGTGGTACTCCAAGGACTCCAACCTAGAATAGTCACACCAAAATAGTCACACCAAAATACCTGTGGTACTCCAAGGACTCCAACCTAGAATAGTCACACCAAAATACCTGTGGTACTCCAAGGACTCCAACCTAGAATAGTCACACCAAAATAGTCACACCAAAATACCTGTGGTACTCCAAGGACTCCAACCTAGAATAGTCACACCAAAATCCCGCACAGTTACCAGGGTCAATACTTAAACCTGTCTGTGCCTTTATGCAGAGTTGATAGACACCACACCTACCTTAACACTTACGCTACGGGCATATTTCCGCTATATTAGGGCTCATTCAGGCATCGGGTGGATGGGCCTCGTTAGACTTGGTCGGCAACTCATCTAGGGGGAGACAACCTTATACAAATCCGGGTGGATGGGACTCGTCAGCCTTGGTTGGCAACCTGTCTAGGGGAGTAAACCTGATACAAATCCGTACTGCTTACCTAAGGGTAAGGCAGGTTAGTGGATGGATTAGCCGAACACCACTGTAGAAAAAGAGTGCTAACAAGATACACAGAGGGCCTTGGCGTCGGACGGATCCTAAATTGAGTGGTCAATCCTGCAAGTCCTTCACTAAATGTTGAGTGGTACTTGAAAAGTAGACAGAATGGATAAAAAACACCATCTGAGGAAGAGCACTTTATTGACAACGTTTCGCAGATAGCGATCAGTGACCTGATGAAGCTATCTGCGAAACGTTGTCAATAAAGTGCTCTTCCTCAGATGGTATTTTTTATCCATCCTTCACTAAACTGGCTCGGGTTGTCCCTCTCACAAGGAATAGGTCTGCTTGGGGGCATTCTGTGTATGGCCACCCTCGTAAGGGAAGTAAGGCGTCCAGCAATAGATAGATAGATAGATTCAGGCACTCCTGAATGATTGAGCAAGTGTATGAATGAAATTAAATGTATTCGGCCAAAAACTAGAAGAAAATAGCTTTAAAATGACACCAGAATAAGCTTTGTAGCGCACGGGCATTCGCTAATACTGAGCAATTATCGCTAATGTTGCGTTACATTTGCCTTCGGCAGTGCTCCTATGTATAGCGGGAATATGGCTCATACACCTCAAGTGTCCCGGCCGCCTGGCTGGAGAGTGGAAAGGGGCCTGCCGCGCTCCCGCTCACTCGGACTCGTCTCCACAGGCTTTAAAAGCCTGTAAATTGCTATACATTGCCATGGCGTTCCTGAACGTCTCCCGCAGTCAATGGGTTAAATATAATAGGTCAATAAAATCAATCATAACATTATTACACATTTTATTGAGTAATTGACACACAATCTCACCTTACTAGTGATGAAGGAGATAAGATGGAATGTGACCGGACAACCAAGGAACTTCCTCTTAAACAGCATCTCTCACAACTCTCTGAAGAAGTTTACACTGTACAGCCGGATTCAAGAGTTCACGCACAACCTAGGCCTTTTTAACATTAAGCATTTCCAGACACTAACAAAATTAAAGATGAAGGATTTTGAGACACTGGAATTTAAAGATGAAGTACTTAACCCCTTCTGTACCAGCGAAGTACAATGGCCGACAGTAAGAAAGTAACTCACCAGTACCAGTGCCGTACGATGTCCGTCAGTAGCATGCGGTCCTTGTACCGAGCGGTACCTGGCACCATGACTTGTAACTACTGCTTTGAGACCTTGGCAACACTTCTCAGAGTGTATATAAGGTCCCACGAGCAAGCTGGCTCAGTACACGTCCAGCTTTCGGGGTGAGGGGATGCTCTCTCTCGACTTTGAAGCAATTTTGGCCACAATGCGTGGTACTGGAGGTTACATTTATAGTAATACCCTCTGGTACAGTAAGGGTTAAGATAGTCCTCAAGTGTAATCATGTGTAATTTATCTGGATAGTTATTTTTTCCAGTCACCCATTAACCAGTTTTTGTTTTTCGCTTGTAAAAATGTCAGATAATTTGATTATTGTGGAATTTGATGATGAAGTACTTTAGATAGTCCTAAATTATATTCATGTGTAATTTTAGATGAAGTAGTTTAGATAATCCCCAATTATAATCATGTGTAATTTTATCTCAACAGTCCTCCCTTGCGTTCAGTTACCCGGTACAGGTCTCCCTCACTATCCGATGCCCCGGTTTACGATATTATTATAGGTTTTTAGGTGTTTGGGTTTTGGCTGGTCCCAGAACGCATCCCCATTTACTTCATTAATTTTAGGGTATACTATTTTTCTATTCAAGATCGGGTTTTCAGGAATGTAACCCAATCGTAAATCGAGGGAGACCTGTACTTGTCAATCTTTGTTTCATCTTATACGATCATCTGATATAAGTAGCACCCCGTTCTTAACATTAATCATCAATTACAAACCCCAATGAACTTGAATAAACTAATGAAAGCATATGGTCCTCCAGGGATTCGAACTCGAGACACCACACCCAGAACATAAGCATCTAAACTATTACACCACCAACACAGTTAAAGCGTTTCTGAAACCGAATGATCCTCAAAATTGTCGCAGAACTTTTGAATCCGATTGTAGCTAAACTAAGATCCAACAGTTAGGGTTTTGTCATCAGCGTCAATGAATGCTAAAGTTGCCACTGCATATATATATCACCACCTGGCCAAGAAATCCCCATCATAGTCGCTACTTGTCCTTACAAATTGCCAGTACAGTCGCCACTGTAGCCTACGTCATTATTTTTATATATATTTTATAATTTTTGAGAAGTTTAACCAGACCACTGAGCTCCCCCATAGAGCTGGCCTGAACAATTAGATTAAACTATTAACTAATAACTCCCAATTAAATTAATGAAAGCATATGATCCTCTGGGGATCCAAACCCAGGACACCACGTACAGAACTTACACACTTTAACCAATATACCACCAAGACCGTTAAATATTAAGTAAATCATGGAAACCTAAAATATAAATCTTGCAAAACAAACAAACAAACCAAAACCACACAAATACACACAAACATAAAATGAAGACAAATTAAAGGAAATTTCCACTTGAAGGATTTTTTTTCTTGACCCCTTTCTCCCTCATGTCTAGCCCCATTGCTTTTGAGATTTTAAAACGTTTGCCCCATTAGTTTGGTGATTTTAAGAATTTCCGCCCCATTCTGTCAAATTTTAAGACCTTTCGTGCCATTTAGGTGTCAATTTTATCCTGGCAAGCGATAGTGATCCAGTAATTTAAGAGTACCGGGACATTTTTCCACCGAAAAATTTACAAATTTATCTTGAAAGGGGGTCAAGGGGGTGAAATTTTAAGGTTACTGGAGGAGTAGATTTATTGGTCTCTTATAATAAATTTGCCGAGACCAGCGGGAAAAATAAAGATAAACAAATGCACAAGTCGGCCACACATCCCAGAGACACTTAGTTGTAGTCACAGGCCGTAGCTCGATTGGTAGAGCGTTCGCCTGCTAACCGTGTGGTTGACAGTTCGAGCCTCGGGCCAGCCAGTGTGTTATTGGCAGACGTCAGTGCTGTTGGTGAACGGTGCGGTCTAGCAATCTGTGGCAACTATTCACTAAGTCCCTGATTCATCAGGGCACCCACCCTAGCCTTGCTATTCAGCAGGGAGTGTATGGTGGTAAAAACTGTATCATCATCATCATCATCACTCCACATTCCTCGTACTGTGATTCATATATGTTTTCACCAACCCACCAATTAATTTACAAATGAACCTAACTAGTGAAATCAATTTAAAATATAATGTAAAACTTGCAAAATAAACAAACCAAAACTTGGACGAACATTTTATAAATATAAGAATACTAATGTGAATATATGTGGCACTCCAAGGACTCGAACCTAGAATACTAATGTGAATATATGTGGCACTCCAAGGACTCGAACCTAGGATACTCACACCGAAATTCCGCACACTAAGCACTAGGCTATCAAGACAGTTAAAGGTTTATGCACAAGCCTACGGTATATTATGCATTCTCGGACACTGCATATTAATCTTAGCCTGTACATAATACCCAACTACCCTACTAACTTCCTAATCCTGCCACGGATATTAGTTCCCTTTCCAATGTTCCCTTACCCACTCTAAACCACTGTTTGGACACTTGATCCTCAGTGTTTTGGAGGACAAGCAGCCTAGAAGGGTCACTAGAGCTGTTGTTGCTTGATTTCCTTAACTACACTCTGATAACGAAATGATTAGACGAATGGAAGGGGTAATCAATGGGGCACTTAACCACAAAGGAAGGCCTTGCTATAAATTACTCCTGAACGTGAATATCATATGGGGTGACCAGTAGCGACATTGGTAGAGCGCTCGGTTTCTAACCGGGAGGACCGAGTTCGATTCTCGGCTGGTGGAGATAGTTAGGCAATCTCCTCACACCCCTTGCCTCTGTTCTGATTGCCTAACAGTAAAATAGGTCTATACCAGGGTAAATAGGTTCCTCGTGACCTCATCCCTTTTAAATAAAAAAAGGGAAAAAAGGGAAAAAAATAAAAATAAATAAAATAAAAAATATATCAGCTATAATGACTGTTTAGAACAGGCGTGGACATTTCCGCAGTGGCAACTTCAACACAATTTACATTAGCACACCTTCTCAAATCTAAACGCTTCTCTTAAAAGGTACTGAAATTTGTCTAATTCTTATTTTATTATCTCTATGATTAATAATGTACAATCCAGCAAAGTAGGTCTGTCTTAAAGTACAGTACTGCCTTAAGGGGGTAGTACTCGCCTTTTATGGACCCCCTTCTCCCTCATGTTTGGAGGTTTTCAGACGTTCGTTCAGTTAGTTTGGCGATTTAGAGACCTGTCGCCTCATTTTTTATCAATATTAAGACCTCTCGTATCCTTTAGGTTTCGATTAGTTCCTGGCGAGCAATAGCGAGCCTCAAATTTTAGGAGGAACTGGGACATTTTTCTACCGATAAATGTATAAAAATAACTTGAATGGGGGGGGGGGGTCTAGGGGGCGTTTTTCAAAGCTTGATGGAGGGTCCAGCGAGGAAACTCAAAATGAATGAATAAATAAATATATAGACCAAAAACCCAAGCACGACCCCCTTAATATAAAACAACATGATAACCTAGATCTACAAATTATACTGGATGAGGATAAATGGTATGGGGCGGCACAGACACAACAACCAAAAGTCCACCACAAACCTTGATCAGTACCGGTATATTAAATTGTGTGTAACCTTTAAGGGATAAGGGGAGATTTCCACCTGGAGGATTTTTTTTTTCTGGGCCCCTTTCTCCCTCATCTTTAGCCCCGTTGCTTTTGAGATTTTAAGACGTTCGCCCCATTAGTTTGACGATTTTAAGAACCCTCGCCCCATTTAAGTCAATTTTTAGACCATTCGTGCCATTTAGGTGTCGATTTTTTCCTGGCAGAGCGATAGCGATGGCGAGCCTGTAATTTAAGGGGAACCGGCCTATGGCTGGAACATTTTTCTACCGAAAAATGTACAAATTTATCTTGAAAGGGGGTCTAGGGGGAGTAATTTTAAGCTTGATGGAAGTCTAGGGAATCAACTAAAAACCTCCCCTTAACCCCTCCTGAATGGTCGTTAAATTGTAAAACTTGCAAAATAAACAAACCAAAACTGTAATTTTTAAATTTAATTGGGTTATTATTGGAATATTTAATGCAGTTAACACGACTTGTAGGCACTGCTCTGGGGAATTGGCAACACTGCTCAGCTTGGTTGCAAGCCCCCACATGCTAGCTGGGCCAGTGCTTCACAAACTTTTGAGGTGGGAGGGTGTGCTCTCTAATCTCTGAAGCCATTTTGGCCACACTGCCTGATACTGGAGGGTACATTTATGGTACTATCCTTTGGTACAATATGGGTTAAAGGTCTTTTATTAAGCACCAGTTCTTCCAGAGGAATTCACTAGCGCTCGTTACCAGAAATTATTTACCCAGATTACGATAACAAATATATTATGCTAGCTGATATCAAACTTGTATTATTTAATTAAATTTTAAAAGTATTAACACTGTATAGTAAAAGGGGCCTTGGGTGGGGCTTCGATGTCCCAGGCGTTTCCGCACTCTCCTCAGCTCCTCACCTGGGAGCGGCTTCGGTCACTTGGGCATTCTTAGTGGTAAAGCAGGGATGGTTCTGTGGGGGCGCTCGGTTATGGCCTCGGGACCTTGCTGTTCGGTCAGACAGCCTGGGGAACAACAACTCCTTCTCTGTTGTACTAATGTGGTACAGGTAGAATCAAATTAAAGCTCTTTTTATGCTCGCTACGATGATGGATTAGAAGGGGCAAAGGTTAAGACAAAAATGTTAACAAGGCTGTCGGTGAACTTTTAATTGTGTCTGTACAAGAGAGCACAGTGATGTGGGTGATGGGGGAGGGGGTCAGCGAGGTGGGAGGGGGGGGGGACGGTGATTAGTGGGGGGGTCACCTGGCTAGACACAGAGGGAGGCAGGATGATGGCGGTGGCGGCGGTGATGGCATTATGGCGGGACAGAGATGGCAGCAGAGTCACTTCTTCCAGACATTCTCCGTCAGTCTTGTTCTTGCGTTGCCGTCTGCACCACCCGCCCGCACTATCTGTGAAGCCCAAACTAACATTACTTATAACATCCTCAATAACCACACCTCACTCACGGTCCGGTCCTAGTCATCAACTACATACTGTATTTCAAGATAGGAACACTATTCACGATACCGTACAGCAAAACTCCCTCTCTGTTCAGCCCGGCAGCCTAGGGAATGACTACAGGTCTCCCTCGATATACGATTGTGTTACGTTCCTGAAAACACGATCTTAAAAGGAAAAATCGTATAGCGAACCCTAAAATTAATGGGGTAAATGGGGATGCGTTCTGGGACCAGCCAAAACTCACACTACAAAAACCTAAAAACCTATAATAACATCATAAATTGGGGCATCGGATAGTGAGGGAGACCTGTGCTACTACAGTCTATTCGCTGTAAGTAGGCGAGAAATCATGACCACTAACCTCTGTAACTCAAAAAAGACTAGTATAACCTAGCTAATATTTCTACAATTTGGGAAGAGTCAGTCAAGGAATAGATGTGGAAATTTACAGCCAATTTGCTCTAGCCCTTTTGGAGTTACATAGGATAGAGGTCATGATTTCTCGCCTACTTACATCGAATATACTATACTCTCTCTCTCTCTGTTGGACTAATTGGTGCCTTAAAGTGCAAACTGAGATACTTTGACCTTGTTGTTTCAGACTTGTCATAAAGACCAAGGTTATAGTCCAAACGGAACTTGAGAGTCTAAAGACATTTACTGGAATCTTTAGGACTATTTCTGAGAGAGAGAGGTAATTGTCTGAACTGAATACCATTGTTCAAGCATTTATCTCGCTCTTATTTCCACATATCGATTTTGACAAGTTATTTTACCTTTATCTTGTATCGTCCCAGTTTTGGTTTGTTTAGTTTGCAAGTTTTAAATCTTAATTTCAGATTATTAACTTTCTAGTCCAAAAAAACAAAGAGTTTACAGAAAGCCATGGTCCTACAGAGAGGAATTTGACTGTACCGGAACATGATAAACTACAGCTGCTAACATGGACAGCAACCCTTGCAACATGATGATGCATGGGTTGTTGATTACAAAATACAAGTCAGCAAGCTGGCTCATACATAACAAAATTACTGACATCTGGTAATATTATAGATTATAAACTATATATTATAATGTAAAACTTGAAAAATAAACAAACCAAAACTTAGACGAACACAGTAAAAAGACAAAAATACTTATCAAAGCAAGTTATTTCCACATAGCGATTTTGAGAAGTTCCTTTGTCTTTATATTGTGACGTCCCTGTTTTGGTTTGTATAGTTTGCAAGTTTTACATTATAATTACAGTAATATAATGGATTGGCAAAGTTTTAATTTAGCTTCAATGTCACCAATGAGTAAATTGCAATCTATAGTTGTATTACTGTAGGTTAGACTAAATTAAAAATAAGTTGTTTCGGTATATTTAAATTATTTGTAATAACTTCACTAGACTTCAGTGTTAGTACAGTATGTCATATATAATTACACTATGCTAACAGCCAGCTTGCAGCAATAATAAAACAACCAAAATACTGATATTGAGGAAATCCCTAAGTTTAGAATAGACACAATAAGCTGTAAGTAACACCAACTAACAACGCAAATCTCCAAGAATGTACAAGCAACATTGGCCGTACTTCCCTATCATATTATTACACTCAGATATTAGGACGGTGACTACCCTAATTCCTGTGAAAGAAATGGCCAAGAATCCCGTAAGTTACCCTGAATGAAGAAGAAGGGGTGGAGGAGGAGGAGGAGGTTCCCAGGATTTTAAAGTGGATGCTGAGGGTATCACACCATCCGCCGAACTGCTCAACTCGGGACAGTTTTTTAAGGACACAAAAAAATGGTGTGGACTTATATACATGTACTCTAACATGAAAAGTTAATTTGTTTACTTTATTGTTTTAAGGACCTTTAATGGGAATGTGTCAATGGGGATCAAGTTTACCCAATGAGCTACACCCTCAATGAGGGATAAATATATACATCAGATTTGATATACTATATATTGTACAGTAAGACCTCTATTTCTTGGAATAATCAGGGGCAAACACTATCCAAAATTGCAACAATTCTGGAGGTAAGAATCATCAAATCTATCAGACTTTTATCTTGGTCCAAAGAACTGGATATCAGTTTTTGCCTGTATATTTACCTTGGTATTCTGGACTTTATCCAAGAGAGGGGTAAGGTCAGGACTAAATGCCCAGTCATAAAAAATGGCTTGAACCAAAGTTGAGAGAGTTAGTCGAGGTATGTTCTTAACTGAATATACAAGTCAACATTGTTGATGTATATTTTCAATGGTGAACATGCCTTTGGTGGTGTGATAAACCCATGTGTGGGAGTGTTGTTGTTGTGAGTGATTATATTATGAGGAGCACTTCAGTACCACTTACCTCCCAGTGACCAACTATAATACATATAGTGGTACACTCAAGCCTTGTTCGGCTACACCATTGTGGCTCGAGAGATACGCCTTTAGTTGTGCTCAAGAAAACCTGAATTGTTGGATCAGGACAATCAATATCAAACAAATTTAAAATTGTAACCCTTGCAAGCAGATGGTCACTTTTTCATATACTACAAGCTACCTCAACATGATTTAATTCAACATAGGAAGGATCTTTCAGTCATAGAGTAAATAATATTGATTTAAATTATTTTATTCCTAGAAGTTCATCCTAAGGCAGCAACACACCTGCTCCAAGCGTGTTTGAAAACTGTTCAAAACACTGCTGTGAACATAGTCGCATATATGTTTAACCCTTTCTCTGCGGGTATATTTCCGCCTATTTCCGCCATATTAGGGCTCATTCAGGCACTCCTGATTGATTAGGCAAGTGTCTGAATGAAATTAAATGTATTCAGTCGAAAACTAGACGAAAATAGTTTCAAAATGACGCCAGAATGAGCTTCGTGACTCGCGGGGTTCACAGCGCTACCATAGACATTCGTTAAAATGAGCAATTCTCGCTACATTTGCCTTTGGTAGCACTGTATATCTAGCGAGACTCTGACTCAGAGCCTTCAGTGCCACAGCTGCCTGGCTGGGAGAAGGACGTGTGGCCTGTCGCGCTCCCGCTCCCTTGCACTCGATTTTACAGGCTTTAAGAGGCTTTAAAAGCCTGTAGATTGCTGTAAATTGCCATGACGTTCAGGAATGTCTCCCGCAGGGAAACGGTTAAAGCATCCACTTGCATGGACAACCCAGGAAAAATACTGTTCTAGCATGTTTATAGCAATGTTTGAAGCAATATTTGAGGGCATGTCGGTCTGCAGCCTAAGTTGAATAAAATTGTCTGGTGGTAGCTAGAATATGATATAAAAAGGTAGCATCTGAATGTAAAATCTTAACACAATACAAAGGCACTAGCCTAAATAATGAGTTATGACTGGCACTGAAAATTTGTGAATATAAATGAGAAGTGATGAACATGATGCTTAAAACTAATTACTCCCTTACAACTAATGAATTCTCGTATCCATAATTTCTAAAAGGCTATTCATTTATTTATATAACAAAATTTTAAGACAAATGAAGTGTAATACTATACAGTAAGACTTCTCTCTATCAGACTAGTACATACACACAAGTTTAAAAACCTCTTCATCCACAGAGAGCGTGGTTTTAGTCTCTTTACTGTAGTACAGTACAATAAAGGTTTGCCACAACGCAGCCCCACCAGGTCACCACAGTGGCCGATGGTGGTATGGCGCTAACAGTGTCTCAGCAAGACTCAACAAAGTCCCCCTGAAGCACTTGCACCTGGTAAAATTGCACACCAGCTTTAATTGTGCTACAATAAGACAGTAACAAGAAATCACCATAACTGCTACAGAGGCTAACTGCACCACCGAAGTGGCAGGCGATGGGGTCGCTGCATCCCTACGCCCTACTACTAATCAGGAAGGTAACCTTGTCCGGGTGCGAAACAATCCAGTGTTTCAGATATAGGCTCATCATCCTAGAGCATTCATTGTTGGTGGTTAGCAGTACAGTAGTTTTGCCGTATTCCCAGCCAGTCAGAAAGGTACGCTGTTTGTTGTAATTTTGCAATGAGAGTATTGTAATAATGTTCTAGTACTTCTCCTTGCAATAACAATAACTAGCATATCATATTGACTATCTACTATCTATCTAATGCCAGACGCCATGATCCCCAAAGGGGTGGCCACGAATGAATCGCCCCCATGCACCTCTGTCCCCTGTCAGCCTATGCCCCTCCTCCCAACCTGCCTCTCAACTACATTTTAACACACCCACAGACACCAAGGAATATCAAAACAACACCCAGCACACAATATCACACACAAACACTGTCTTCTCTCCCTCCCTGCCCACCCCAAACCAGCTTCCAGAAGCACATCCATACTCATATCTCTTGCCGTTCAATACAATCACTCATAGACAACACACAGCTGCAGGCACGACCTCCCAAAATCCATCCTTCTGAATCCTCCCTTCCTCGCGAGGACAGAGTCCACCTGGCCACGCTAAGATGTGGGCACCATCCAGCTCTTCTGAGCTATCAGAAGATACTGGATGACTCCGTCGACGACACCTGCCCAGGATGTAACACGGCAACTCATACTATTAAACACATCATGGAAGACTGCATTCTACACAATCACTTGCGCCAACATAATCTACACGCCTTGAGAGCCCTGTGAGAAAGCCCGATCGTGGCCATGGCCTTCCTTAGGGGAGTCCCTACGTTTATCAATGACTTACATTTATGGTATGGTAAACATAGAAATGTCAACATACATCATATTCTTCCTGTTTGGAAGGCTACTCAGTTGTGGATAAAGCCAGAGTAGGCTATCAACATTTAAATGTCCAGAGGGCGGGAAAACAGCGGCAATCTGCTGTAGGGGCCACTTGTGTTGTTACATTGGTAGGGAGAATTAAATTAGGGTTGTTGTTGTTGTTGTCGTTCCCTAAGCTGCCTGGCCGAACAGCCCCGAGTCCCTAAGGAAGGCCATGGCCATGGTCGGGCTTTCCCACAGAGCTCTCAAGGAGTGGAGATTGTAAATTAATGTTTTGTATTATTGTTTCAGTACTTCTCATTGTAATTACAACAAGCGTATCATATTGACCGGCTAGTTACACGGCAAAACTATAATTACTATCGACAATGATGTTGTTTGTCTTAGAATGCGATCCTCTATCCGAAACAGAGGCAAACTCCGAATCAGATATCTAGTTCAAAATTCGCTTCTTTCCAGAGACCCAGAGGCCCCCCTCCCCCAAATAGAGAAGTTTTACTGTACCCCGTATTTAGCTTCTTGTCAAAGACTTTGATTGACCTTGGAATGAAATATGTATGGAAAAATATAATGATGCAATAATTTGTTTTCATTCCTATTAATAGTTACAGTACAGTTAATGCTAGTTATACAGGGTGCAGCATTACTGATTCTCCTGTTAAATAAGTGGATCCAAATAGGTATGCTATACAATAATGCTCAAATAATTAATAACACCAAATTACAGAACAGGACAATTTTGCTGTAAGTAAATGGTTATGAATTTAGCCAATGGATGGTCAAAATAAATACAATATAAAAACAAAACAAATATTCATACTAATTTTGCATACGGTTTTGTAAGTTTTACATTATAATTTATGGCATGGCAAATAGTGTTAGAGCGATGAAACGCATTTGGGTCGTAATATAATAAACCCTTGTATTCCCTTACAGTGCCACACCAGCGAAGCACCTTTACCAAACTTTATCCATAACTATTCAATAATTGTCCTTAGACGGCCAGCCCTGTGAGAGTCTTGTTCTAGACTCAGTGGTCTGGTTAAACAAACTTTTAATTAATTAATTAACTCGAGAAAAGATATCCCTGCAAAATTTGCTCGAGTAAAATCGAATGCCCTCCACAAACCCTGGGCATGCTACTATAGGACAGTAACCCCTTCTGAACCGGCGACAACATTTTAGTCGGGCATTAAACATTTCTAGGACTGTACAAGTATCTAGTAATTCCAAAAACTAAACTGTAAACATTTGTAATGTCACTTCCCCTCTTCTGCTTTATTTATTTCTTTTTCTTTTTTTAGGCAGTTGTTGTTGTTGTTGTTGTTGTTGTTCCCCAAGCTGCCTGGCCGAACAGCCCCAAGGCCCCGAGCAAGGCCATAACCGAGCGCCCCCACAGAACCCTCCCTGCCGACCACAATAAAGCCTGGGTGACCGAAGCCACTCCATGGCGGGGAGCTGAGGAGGGTGCGGAAACGCCCGGGTATGGTACATACTGTATAATTATACGGTATTGCCACTTTTGAGAATAATTGGCTCTTTGTAGCTTCCAAATACAATGATAGTGAAGTTAACTGGCTCATCCTGACAGCACAGCTTCAAACCCTGATAATATTTACAAGCATTCCACCATTAGGACTACCATCTCTTCAATTACTTCTATTATCCTAAACAGTACTATCCTTAACCCCTTCACCACCATGATGTAATTTTCATCATATTCTGGTTACCATTAGACGATTTTCTTTAGTTTGTAATCTACAAATACAACTCAAATGGATAAAAACAATCTCAATAAACCCTCTTAGTAACATAGGTCCTTCTTAAACTTCAGAAAAGCATCTAATTTTAGCCAGAATCAAAGGTAATAAGGTGTCATGGTGCTGAAGGCATTAATGCAGTACCTTGTTCCCCCCTTGGGAAGCCCTTTGCAAAAGGATTGCTTCCTGATTATTTTGTCCAAACATGTCTCTTTGCCCGTGCCACAATGCTCGTTCCACCCTGTGCAAGTTTCTCATCAATAAGCTTTTCCATTTTCTTCACCTAAACGATTGGTGAAGTTCGACTACCAGCAGTCTCTCTCACAAATGTTCATGTTCTTGCTTATCACGAGGTAGTTACTATACCTTACCCGACCTTATAGCTAACCTAAGTACCGGATCTCAAGCGTGGCCACTCACCTTGCGAAGAACCTGTTAAGAGGGAAACGATTTAAGTGAACCTAAAACCAGCGGCCACTTACCTCATCAGGGGTTCACTCACTGCTTAAGCTTTCGTCATGCCCCCCGCCTCTCGCTCTGTGTATGTAGCCGCGATCCTCCTGCCTCCCTCGCTTTGCCTCACAATGACCCCCACTACTCCTCGTTCTCCTCATATCACTGTGCTCATCCTGTTGGTGTCCTGAAGTAAACAACACATACGATCAGTCGGTCACACACCACTACATACAAATTATAATGTAAAACTTGCAAAATAAACAAACCAACACTTGAACACACAGTAAAAAGACAAAACAACTTATCAAAATAGCTATGTGGAAACAACGCTTAAGCAAAATAATAATTAATAAATAAAAGAACACAATCCAACACATAGGGTGTACATTAGTACACGAGCAAGTTAATCTGTTTCCCAAGCAAACTAATCACACATATAGCACATAAAATCAACAGGAAACCCCTCTCATATGGGATGGTTAGATAGAACAGTAGATTGATTCAGACAAGATAATCAATCTAGAATACACCTCTACATAAGATCGCAAGTTCAAGACAACTCAACAATGCGAAGGAAGTGACTGGCATTCATTCAGTCTGGACATTTACCCCTCTATTTTGGACCGAGGTAAATGTCTGAATACCTGACATTTAATTCAAAACATCACATGTGCTGGAAAGTGTGAAAAGGAACAACTGGAGATGGTTCGGCCATATGGAACGTATGGAAAGCGAGAGAATGACTAAGAGGGTGTACGAGAGCGAGGTGGAGGGACAGAGAGGGAGAGGTAGACCGAATGAGAGGTGGAAGGATGGAGTGAGGATGTACATGAACGAAGGCGGTGCTGGTTGGGGGGAGGGGCGTCGACTGACTGGGGACAGAGGTGCATGGGGGCGGTTCGTTCGTGGCCACCCCTTCGGGGATCACGGCGTCAGGCAATAGATAGATAGATAGATAGATAGATAGATAGATTACTTGTCTTCCTGACAAATCCAAATACGGAGGTAAAAGTTTGAAAGAAACTGAGGTGTCTTGCACTTCCTATCAGGGTCTCCACACTATTAACCCATGGGATCCGGGGGGCCTCATATGAATTTTGGTAAAATCAACTTTATAATGCAGTAGCTACTGCTTGAGACCACCTAGAGCAGTCAATGTTTTTGCAAATTGTAGAACTTTTTGTTGTCTGTAGAATGCCGTAGAAATGACGTCGCTACAACGCGTGGTTGCCGAGTTCCGATGATTATAGCGGCGATTTTTATTTGACCATTTTGCCTCATATGAGGCCTCCCGGATCCCAAGGGTTTAAACTTTGAAAATAACAAACTTATAATACCAATATGAAATTGTTTAGTGAAAGCCTGAAATAAATTAAATTGCCATCATCTTACTGTACGGGTTAATTAAGACAAATATAATACAAGGAAAACGAGTCACGCACCCCAGTTTAAATTCACTAAAGATAAATAAGGAAATGCCAGACCTATGAGAGTTCCGTATGGAGCTCAGTGGTCTGGTTAATCTGCTCTACATAACTAACTATATTCAACAAGAGGTTTACTCTACACTATTCACTATACATGTGCAACTAGTTTGCTTGGGAAACATATTCACTTGCACATGTACACTCTACATGGTGGTTTTGTGTTTTCTTACATCATAATATTATTTTGCTATCTCTTTAATGTGTTAGTTCCACATAGTGATTTTGATAAGTTCTTTTTGTCAAGATATTGTGCAGTTTCAGTTTTGGTTTGTTTTGCAAGTTTATATTTGAATAAGTAAACAGTTTGCTTTATCACAGCTTGAATGCTGAGCTGAAACAAAGTGTGGAATTACAATAACATTTACAAAGTATACTGTATTAATAATTTACAGTACTTTAATAATGACAAAGAATAAAGCAAAAATTAAAAGTTCCTAGATACTAACCTAGTAGCTCCCATTCTCCTCCCTGTGTCTCCGACGGTCGTAGTCAGAGCTTTTGGAACGATGCTGTCTGCTGAAAGAGAAAGGTGCTCCGATTAGAATAATGAGAGCTCACGACATTTCTAAATATTGTATTTTACAAGACTTAGTGTCCTCATAGATTTACAAGTTGAAAATTCTATTTCCTATATTAATTTATGATGCTGTTTTTAACGCCGAGCACTCCCTTGATTGAGAGGGCTAGGGCGTGCCCTTGTTACAGAGACTTTGCTGGATATTTACCATGAATGGTTAGACCTGAGTGTCCAAACTCTTGACGTCTACCAATGGCACGGTGTGGGATCGAACTGCAGACCCTTCAGCAGTCAGACGCGCTACCGACCATGCCACGGCCCACAGCATGGGGTTTGAATTAATTTGACTTTGATAATCTATCAAATAGGTTACACAATGATAGATAGACATGACAATAGGTTAGATGAGAGGGGAGGTAAAGTGATTTGCAATAGGATTGAAATATCTTTCATTCAAAACAATTTGGTACTTTTAAGATTATAATCTGGATTCCTTCTCCAAATCGCATTATGTTACTTAACCAGTGAAAAAAGAAACAGAAAATAGAAAACAAATAGGGAATGGGCATGAGCAAATAGATATAGATAGGCTACTTAACCCCTCAGACCCGGCTATGTATTCCATAGCGAAACCCGGGGTTTTTGGCCGAAAAACGTCTACGCCTAGGCTACCGTATCTTTGTTATTTTGACTGCTTCCGCATTCCTGCACATCCCCAAGCGTAGATGTGTTTCGTACCTGTAGTATGGCGTTGAGTAGAGCTCTCTAAGTCAACTGGTTCATTTGTGATGACGATTTCCGTGGAGATAACTTTGTGGCGATATCAGCCACTTTACACTACTTTTCACTACTTAACAATAACATACAGGCACACACGAACAAGGACGCCTCTCCTTCTTGTGGTCGGAGATGCGCGGCGTCGGTCCAACCGGCTGTTGTTTACATGCGTCGGACAGACGGCTTTCAAAACAAGCTTACAGGCTTTCAAGCTGCCGGAGCCTCAGAGCCCTTCCGGGTTCCGCGGGGTGTTTTTTATGGATGCCTCAGAGCCCAACCGAGTCTGAGGGGTTAAAGCACTAGTGTTCAGTGTTCCTACATCACTTTCGTTTTCGCCAGTTAAAAACATAAGCTATCCTAACTCCAGGGTTTTCGCATATTTCATCTAATATTCCTTTGTATCGTAACTCAGATCTCTACATCTCAGTATTCACAATATACATATCCCAAAATAAATAATATAGACTATTGATGATTTAAATATGTTAGCTCATGAGTGGATTCGATTAGGATTTGTGAAAGTTGCGCAATTAATAGACCTACATCCAGTCGATCGATCGAATCTCGCCAGGTCTTCGAATATTTTTGTTTACCTTTAACCCTTCAAACTCGGATGGTACACGTGTGTACCATTATGTTTTGCCCCAAGGAACCCGGGTGGTACAACATTGTACCAGTGGTTGAAAGCCTGTGAGCTTGGTGTGCGAGGCGTCGGTCCGGAGCATGTAAACAACAGCCGGCTGGACCGACGCCCCACATCTCCGGCCACAAGAAGGAGAGCTTCGCTTGTTCGTGTGTGCCTGTATGTTGTTGTTAAGTATCGAAAAGTAATGTAAAGTGGCTGTTGTTGCCGTAAGTTATTTCCACTGAAATCATCATCACAACTCAACCAGTTGACTTAGAGAGCTCTACTTAACGCCATTCTACAGGTAAATAACACGGCTACGCTTGGGGATGCGCGGGAATGCGGGAAGCAGTCAGCATAACAATGATACGGTAGCCTAGCCTAGACGTTTTTCGGCCAAAACACCCGGGTTTCGGGCAATATTTATGTAATGCGTAGCCGGGGTTGGAGGGTTAAGCAATATTTATTAAGTAATCTTTATTATCGTCTTCCTTAGCATTTTCACATATCAAATCCCATAATCCCTTCATATTAATCCCATAATCCCTTCATATTAATCCCATAATCCCTTCATATTAATCCCATAATCCCTTCATATTAATCCATAATCCCTTCATATTAATCCATAATCCCTTCATATTAATCCCATAATCCCTTCATATTAATCCCATAATCCCTTCATATTAATCCCATAATCCCTTCATATTAATCCCATAATCCCTTCATATTAATCCCATAATCCCTTCATATTAATCCCATAATCCCTTCATATTAATCCCATAATCCCTTCATATTAATCCCATAATCCCTTCATATTAATCGTCTCTCCGGGCCAGGCGCCTGATGGACTATTATCTAGTCCAAATTGTGCCCGACCCCTTATTGTGCCTGGAAGTGTGGTGGGAGGGCTTGTGGCTTTGGCTCCGGTGCATGTCTGCCTGCCGAGATCGGAACCTCTCCGGGTGGTCGGGGGCCGGGGGAGTGCTGGAGCAACCTTGGTGGCCCTGGTCTCTGGGTCTTCTCCTGGGTGACCTAGATGTGTGTGAATTTGTGTTTTTTATCTGTGTTTATTCATTGTTTTATGTTGTTTTTGTGTTTTCCCTGTTCTTGCTCTGTCTTGAGTCGGCTACCCCCAAAAAGGGGATTGGGCCTGAGCATATAGATAGATAGATAGAAATCCCATAAAAAAAAGAGAACATACCACGAAGGTTAAACTATAACTGCCTTAGAAAAATGGTCACAAACAATGAGCCCGGCGAACCGCATCTTAACTCCCAACCGGAGGAGGGGGTTCATGGTAGTGCCTGGCAGGTATATTTATAGAAAATGAGCTTCATTCCATGCATAAGCGTAATACAATTATATATCGGCGAAAGGGCGATGATAGAGCTTTCCAATAACACCTGAATCATCCTTTTACGACATCGGGTTATCTTGCAATGATCGTGAAACCGAAGGGGAAAATCACTGAAAATTAGTGATTTAAAAAAAAAAAAATTCCTTGTTTGAGAGAGAGAGAGATAGGAGGCGAGGGCGGTATACAGTAGACCCTAGTACAGTACGTGCCACGCAGCCGTGGCGACCATACCAAGCCCGCCTGTCATCCCTGCAACGCTCGGTCTCTCTCATTGCTCATAATGGCCTCAAAATGGCACCCGTCATAAGTTTTGGTTTGTTTATTTTGCAAGTTTTGCATTATAATAAGACGGGCGCCGCAGGATTGGCCAATATTCTCTCTCCCTCCATATAACGCTCTCCGCGAGTTGAAGGTTAAAATGGATGATGATTGACTGCACGGAACTTTTTTCATCACTGTTCGAATCCTTAAAAAATACATATATATTTTAGCAACTTTTTCATACACTATATAGAATTCTTCCACTACCGTACATAGAGATAAATAGGGTTCCATGTCATCTCAACCAGTAGACCATTTCAACCAGTAGCTCTCAACCAGTGCCAAATTAACCCAGACCAACCAAACCAGTGCCAAAATATAGTACTAACCTAACCTAACCGTATTGGTTGATTTGGTACTGGTTGAAATGGTCTACTGGTTGACTTGACCGGTCACCATAAATAGGGGTAATTTTTCATCACACACTATTGAGAAATCCTTGTTTAGAATTGCGAAATACAGCATAGATGGTTCACTGTAGCGCATATATAAATACCTGTATGTGTAATCAACTTTATTACCCGTATTCATATTGGTTTTCACAAACTCACCAATTAATTTACAAATAAACCTAACTAGAGAAATCAATGAAAGTAATGAATACATGTGGTACTCCAAGGACTCCAACCTAGGATACTCACACTTCCTTACAACCCCATTTTTTTGTTTTCTATATTCCAACTACTCCCTCTCGGGCATAGGCTGAGAGCCTTTACACTACACCGCTGAACACGGTGAGGCCCGTGAGGTCTTGTTCCAGTCTAGGGAGTGAGACATGCGAAGCACCTCAGCTCGAAGCAACTCTATCTCTGCGCCTCACCGTCTCATCCCCCACACTCGGACCCTCACTCTCAGAACGCCACCTATTTAGCAATTAACTCACTAGGCATTGTCCCCCTGTAGCATATTTTGAATATGGGAATATTCATACAATGCTATTTAATCAGGGAACAATGAGGGTATTTTTTTGACATTTCGGTGTGCTGTGGTAATGCACTGAAACTAGGTACAGCACAAATTCCATCCCAATAATATCTTCCCATTGACATATTGGGATTCGAACCTGGGTCCATTGGATTACCAGTCCAATGGCAAGACCACTCTGCCACACCTCCCCTAACCTGTAAGTAGTTGATTGGTAACACTTACCTATCTCTATCCCGGTCTCTGCGATCACTCTCCCGTGAATGTGTACTTCTGGAACTCCTCGCACGATCACGGCTGCGGGATCGCCTACGGTCACGGCGATCACGATCCCTGTTTAACAAGTTTATTATTAGGTTCTGGGTTTTATGATAAAATCACAAAATGTATTCACAAAAATGAAGATGTATGTATGTAGAGTATGTACTCATACATACATAAATATATAGGCTAAATGTATACAAATAAGATATGGATTTAAATACGACAGATTGGCCATTGCCAAACACTCGACTGATAAATATTTCAGACTCTCAGTGCCAGATCACTGTACAGGGATTTTACAGTACTGTATCAATCAGGGTGCCAAATGGAACTATTCATACTCATTCCTAAAACTAAGTTTCTTGTTTTTGAAGTATTCATTATTAAATAAACAAAGTTAAAGTTATGAGATGAGAATGGTAAGATGGATGTGTGGGGCCAAACTGCAGGATAGAATAACTAATGATGAGCTGAGGAGATGCTTAGGTATAAAGAGTATTAGCGAGGAGATGCGTACAAGTAGACTGGGATGGTATGGGCATGTGGAGAGAATGGATGAACAAAATTGGGTGAAAAGATGCAGGTCTGTGATTGTGGAGGGAGCTGCACCAAGGGGTGGACCGAGGAAGACCTGGGATCGGACTATACATGCCGATTTCGAATCCAAAAACTTGACAAGTGAAGCAGCCCTTAACAGGGTTGCCTGGAACGCCGCCATTAGGACAAGAGACTGAAACTGCACGTATGTGTGGAGCACTCAGTCTTAAAATGTTATATATGTATGTGTATGTAAATGGCCTCCCAAAAACAAGAACTTCATTCAAATTTCCTTGTATTTTCTTTCATACTCAATTCAGTCCCAAAACAGCATTGCTCATACTGACACCCTGGTACCAGCACTTACAAACATCAACAACTTTCAAGAATAATAGTTACCTGTCCCTGTCCCTGTCCCTATCCCGCCGGTCTCTGCTCCTGTCGCTCCTGTCGCTCCTGTCTCTGCTCCTGTCGCTCCTGTCTCGCCTCTCACGGTCACGCTCACGGTCACGCTCACGGTCACGCTCACGGTCACGCTCACGGTCCCTCTCTCGCTCATGGCTGGAAGAGGTAAACATTCCAAGATGACTATACAGTACTGTATACAGTATTTTATTGAAGGTAAAGGAGAAGATGACATGACATATCTATAGATTCATATTTGTTTTCACCAACACACTAATTAATTTACAAATAACCCTAACTAATGAAATCAATGAATATATGTGGTACTCCAAGGACTCGAACCTAGGATACTCACACCAAAATTCCGCACACTAAGCATTACGCTATCAAGACAGTTAAAAGGTTTATGCACAAGCCTACGATGTATTATGCATTCTCGAATACTGCATATTAATCTTAGCCTGTACATACTCCTAACTGTACCCTGATTACCTAATGTTTAGATGAATGGAAGGGGTAATTAACACTCAAGCCGTGGGGCCCGACATATGTATCATTATTGTATTTATTTATTTTGTTTGTAAACTAAGCTTACCATCCTCATATCTGTACATCTCATGTTCATCCACTAAATTGTAAAATGTGTATTTTCAGCTCATGAGGCTGCCATTCTTTAATAAACCGTTTATTATTATTATTATTATTATTATTATGTCGTATGAGCGATTCATGGCCACCCCTGCAGTGCCCGACATATGCCGAAAGGGATTGTGAGCAAATTATCGGCTCTGAGAGAGAGTCCACGCGTTGGGAGGACGATAGGCGGGCTCTGACCGTTCGGCACGCCGCGACTGACAGTACCTCTACAACATTCCACACCCACGGCCTCGCGAGACCAGGAAAAAACTCGGGAAATTACCGTATTTTAGGGTTTTTCCCCTCATGTTGCGCGATCGCTACAGGATAACCCGTGGTCGTACAAGGATGATTCAGGTGTCATTGGAAAGCTCTATTATCGCCCTTTCACGGATACATAACTGTCTTACGCTCTGGCTCTTGTTTATGCATGAAAAAGAGCATGGAATGAAGCTCGTTTAGGGCAGGTAGTAGAAACTACAAACATCCCCGTTCGTAAGGGGTTAATGGGGCACTTAACCACAAAGGAAGACCTCGCTATAAATTAATCCTGAACCTGGATAAATTCATAACAGGAAAACCACAATTATCCATAAAAACAAATTATGAAAACTTCAAATACCACGCTACTGTAAATCAGAATGGATATTAGAGAGGTATGGTACAGTATTAGATATCTTAAGTCTCCTCTCTACAGGGATCAACAAATCTGACTTAAGTTCTCTTGCAATTTAAGTTAGGTTAGGCTAGATTTCAGGGGGGAGTCATGCGTATGAAATAGAAATGATAAAATTCACAGAAAATACAAAAACTAGAAATAAAAACATATTTTCAAGCTCATTATCAGAGAACACGGTAAGCTCCTGTGTAGCGAGGAGAACTGTTTTTCAGACGCCTATTTACTAAGAAATATTGAACAATATCTTTAACCTAACCTAATCTAGTATATTAGTGGACTATTTATGAATGTAAAATGTAAAAATATATTGTGTGGACTATTTATGAATGTAAAATGTAAAAATATATTGTAAGTTGTAACATTACCAAATTATTGAGATATAAGTACAGTCTGGCCTGCCAATACGCGAGCTTTTAATACGCGATTCACCTTATATGCGAGGAGGGGGTCGAATCATACCCAAAACTTTCAAAACATGTATTGTATCTTTAAAACGCGAATCCGGGGCCGATATAAGGGCAATTCCGGGGAGTTCAGCTAATACGCGAGGCCCCCCACCATTCCGCGCAGGGACGCCAGTCTACCCTCAGTCCACGCAGTCCGACTCGTGTGCAGTGATATAGTTTTTTGCCCCCATCATCATGCCCCCTCGCAAGAACAAACTTATTATTGTTATATTTTCTTATGATTTGGATGTTTATGTATACATATATGTACCTTTTGTGGCAATTGACGGAGATAAAGAGGCCTAAAGTAGACAACTTGGAGTCAGTGCCACCCATATCGATTTATTCCCATATAATACTCTATTGCTAATACGCGAATTTCCATTCCGCGCCCTCGTGTGTCGCCCATATACTCGCGTATTGAGAGGCCTGACTGTACAGGTCTTTCTGATACACAGGATTATACCGAAAACACTAATTAGTCATAGAAAGAGGCCCAAACTGACCTTTTTCGTCGCTTCTCTTCTTCTTTCTTCTTGCGGTCTTCCTTCTCCTTCTCTCTCTTCTTCTCCTCCTCCACCAGTGCCTTGCGACGCTCCTCCCTCTCCTTTTCTCGTAGCTGTTCACGCTCCGTTCTGGCTTTCTCTCTACTCTAGAATAACAACATTGCTATTATACACTATTCTACTCTTGCATAGTATAGGCAATATCACACAAGCACTTTTTATCTTCAACCTTATTTTCAAAACTGGTCCAGAATATTCAGTTACAAAAATAAATCCATCTTTAGTCTAGTTATTATAATTTTGCGAGTGGCATAGTGGCAAAATATTACAAGCTTTGCTTGCTAGCTTGCAAATATTTCCATGGTTGCAGCCTATACTTTACAAGAAAAATGCCACATTTCTCTTAATTGTGGTGTAATTAGTTCCAAGCACTAGTGAATTCCTCCGGAAGAACTGGTATTTTCGAGAAATATTATTATTAACTTACATCTCTAATCTCCTGTATGGCCTGACGCAGCTTGGCAAACCCCACGTGTTGTTTACCGGTGAGGTGGTCATCAATACGTTGTTGTGCATCTCCCACGATCAGAAACGCTCCACACACTTCACATACCTCCATCTGTTTCTCCTGTGATGCTGCCATTTCTGCTGCCTATAAAAGAAACAAGTTAGCAACAATGAATTCCTCTAGAAGAGCTGCTACTTTTGAAAAATATAATACCAGACTATTTGCTACTTTTGAAAAATATAATACCAGACTATTATTTTCCATTACATAAATTTTAACGGCTCAGACAGGGTTGCCTTTCCACAGTTGGAGTATAATACAATAAAGTCCCGCCACAACACTGCTATATCAAGTCATCACTGTGGCTGATGTTGGTATAGTGATAACCATGCCTCGGCAAGACTCAACAAAGTCTCACTGCAGCACTTGTAGTATCTGCAAATCACACCAGCCTCAACAGTGCAACAAGACTTTACTGTACATTAGGCAACTTGGACTTTAGAACAATCAAGTCCTGCCACAATACTGCCCCACCATTTAAACACTGGCCGACTCTAGCGTGGCACCAAACAGCGCCGAGGTAAGACTAGTAGAGTCCCCTGTGGCATTTATCTGCTCCTCACTAGCCTTGGCAGTGCCATACCAAAACAGGGCCAATAGCAAGGCATGCATGGGGCATACTCTTTTTTTTCCTCCACCATAAGATGAAGTAAGCCTTGGTAAGGTATAATTGAATAATTCAAGATACGTATGGTTTCTAGATTAAGTATAAGAGTTTAAAATTTATAATTATCTAATTTATTAATTTCACTCCCAATACCAAACACCTCCCGAAGAAATTAATGAAAAAATGTGATCCTCCCGGGATTCGAACCAGGGTTACCACATACAAATCCTAAACACCCTAACCATTTCCTATCTCACTGACAGCTTTTTCAATTTGAAATCAGATCGTAAGATATGATCCCACATCTAGGTCTCCTCCCTAGTGCAAGCCCCTCCACGTTCAAACATATTTCTTTTCACACTCGGTTTAGATAATCTATCCTCTCCATTTGCACAAACCATCCCAGCCTGTTTGTTTGTGTCTTCCTTAATACCCTTGATACCTAACTGCCTCCTCAGCTCCACATTTTTATATCTAATTACTAGTTTAATCCCACACATCTCACTGTTCTCATTTTGTCATGTTCAATTCTGTAACTCTAACTGGCATTTCATATTACATTTTGGTCAGTCTCTCTCTCTCTCTTGTTACATACCTGATGCCATACAGAGTTTTCACTGGATCGCCTGAGTGTATCTCGTTCCTCGCGCAGTTGATCACAGAGCTTCAGTAACCCCTGGGCATCCTCCACATTACCCTCGGACCCCAGCCTCTCCGCCTCGCTCACCAGACCCGTGATGCGTTCCGACAGAAGCTCCAGCTGTTCGTCCACACGTCCATCACCCGTTGTGCTGCTCTCCTGATGGGGATAAACAGAGAAGTCATTTAGCGTTATACAGGTCTCCCTCGATTTACGATTGGGTTACGTTCCTGAAAACCCGATCTACTGCTCTCCTGATGTGGATAAACAGAGAAGTCATTTAAGCAGGTATCACACGAGCGCTTTTTCACTCAACACTTATCCTTAACACTGGTCTGGCAGCTTATGAGATCAACATTTAATATTGTTCTGTTACTTAAATGCATCTATTATCAGTCTACTATCCAATACCAGTGCAAAATATTCCAGAAATATTGCCAGAAAAATTTTGATCATCGAATGTTGACTATTAAATCTCTCGTGTGATACCGGCTTTAGCGTTATACAGGTCTCCCTCGATTTACGATTGGGTTACGTTCCTGAAAACCCGATCTTAAATAGAAAAATCATATAGCGAACCCTAAAATTAATGGGGTTGTTGTTGTTGTTCCTCAAGCTGCATTCTGGGACCAGCCAAAGTCCAAACCCAAACACTTAAAAACCTATATCATCCTAAATATTATAATGTAAAACTTGCAAAATAAACAAACCAAAACTTGGACGAACACAGTAAAAAGACAAAACAACTTATCAAAATCGCTATGTAATGTCAAACGAAAGCCATAATGTTCAGTCTTTATTATTGTACTGTATGTGTATAGCTAATATTATTGTTGTTTATAGATCAAATTATATATATTATTGTTGTTTATAGATCAAATTATATATATGAACTTATCAACATTTCTGAGCAATGATTTCTAATTTCTGGCTATTGTAATTGATGATTAATGTTAAGAACGGGATGTTACTTATTATTATTATTATTATTAACCTAAGGAAATACCTGTCACAGTTAATGCATTGAAAAGTATCTTAATTCCAAATTATATAACGGTATTTTGTTCTTTTCAAAATTGTATTATAGTTAATGTATGATCTTATTCAGCTTAGGAAGGATCTTTTAACTAATCTATCTATCTATATACTCTGGCACATTCCCCATTTTTTTTTTCTTTTTTAAAGCTGGGGATGGCCGACTCAGGGAAAAGCTTAAAAACAAAAATTCTTGTAAATACAATACAGTTGTTGTTGTTTATCCCCAGGCTGTCTGGACGAGCAGCCCCAAGGTCCCGAGCAAGGCCATAACCGAGCGCCCCCACAGAACCCTCCCAGCTTTACCACAAAAGAAAGCCCAGGTGACCAAAGCCGATCCCAGGCGAGGAGCTGGGGAGGGTGCGGAAACGCCCGGGACACCAAAGCCCCTCCCAAGTTATGTAGTGAAAGTTGAGGGGCAAGGGGAAAATACAGTTAAACATACCAATTAGAACATATTTAGTGATAATGTGAGTTGCTGCTTGCCCTATCTTGTCATTCAGTATACACTCGGCATATCTCATTAAGTATTCTAAACTTAGGAAATATGCTTTATGGTTAATGCATTGAAAATTCTCCCTACCAGAAATTCTTGGAGCTGCCGTGCCAGACAAGTTGTTTTGTACAGTAAGCGACCTGGGCCCTTTAAATGGCAATATCCCGCAGTTCTTCACCCTCCCTCTCCATCAATCATTCTTAATTATAAGCTATATGTCGTACTTTCTATAGCTGACACATTAACCCCACAACTACCATACTAAATAAGCACTTAGTGTAGCCATCTAGTACTGTATATAGTAAAAACATGCAGAATCAGAAGAAATCGTGATAAACTTTGCATAGTCTAGGACCCTAGGTATTGAGTATTGTTTATGTCGACAGACGTAGCCCTGGCGCTACTTCGGAAGCGTCCACCAGAGGTCTCCGGTGAATTCCTGGTATGGAGAATTATCTTAACCCCTTCATTATGGGTGACATACTCTCCTTATATTCTGGCAACTATTGGACTATTTTATTCGGTTTAAGAAGGGCCTCCAGCAATTAATAGGCTTCTATCTAAGCAAAGAAAAACGAACGAACAGCCTCGGATGCGGACGGAACCTACGTTAACGAACCACGACCGACTAAGGACATTCCTTCGGACATTCTGAGAATGGCTACGTGGAATGTTAATAGGCTTCAAACTCTCTTAATTAACCCTTTTTACTACCACGTATCCTTCTTAAGCTATAGAAAATCATTACAATAGAGCTAGAATGAATAAAAAAAAAAGAGGTTGTCGGTACAGAAGGGGTTAAGTACCAGTAACAAAGTAGCTAAAACCCTTGGTTCTGTAAAAATCTAATCAACTAATTAAACCCATTCTGTACCGGCGATATCGTTTTTAATCTTATTCTGGCTATATTTAGAGGACTTTGTGCAATTTAACCCTTCCTCCCCGGGCTGTCTTACCAAATGACGGTCGCCCCAACCCGGGCGATATGGCTGAAAAACGTCTAGGCCTAGGCTACCGTATTTATGTTTATTTTCACTGCTAGAACTTTCCCACTCATCTATAATCGTAGTGCGGTTTTCAATCTGTATTTTGGCATTGAGTAGAGCTCTGTAAGTCAACTGGTTCAGTTGTGATGATGATTTCAGTGGAGCCAATATTGCAGAGATGTTGCCAATATGGGGGCTTTTTAGACACTAATTTCGTCATGACATCAGAACAATAACATTGAGGAGTCTTCTCCTTCTTGTTTTCGGAGGTGCGGTGACGAACGCTTGGGTTTGTTGACATACGTCGTACGCACGGCGTTCGGACCAAGCTTAATTAGGCTATTAAGCTCATGCCTTAGATAAGGCATACCGGGTAGCGGCCCTTCTTTCGTGCTGTCCTTACCTAAGGCAGACCGGGTAGGAAGGGTTAAGAAAGATCTGTGGTTGCTAAAAGGGTTAAGCGAGAGTTTGAAGCCTGTTATTGGTGGGTTGGTGAAAACAAATATGAATTTACTAGAGGCCCTTTGGAAACTGAATAAAATTGTCTTGTATTAGCCAGAATAAAATTAAAAGGACATCACCGGTCCAGAAGGGGTTAAAAAAAACTATGAGGCAACTAAAAAAAATGGTTACAAATACAAAACAAACACTTACAAGAGTATCATGTTATTCCGCTGAAAAAGAAATCACATAATTTTTTTTTTTTAATTAAATACAGTACGGTAACTAAAACACTTGGTTCAGTTACAATCTAATAACCAACAACAATAAAGCAGTTAAAAAAAACTGGTTATAAATACAAAACAAAACACTTACAAGAGCATCTTTTACTGATAGAGAGAGTCGCTGCTTGCCTTTTCTTATCCTTTTATCCACATCGGTCAGCATAGACTCGGCGTATCTCACAAACTCGTCCTCGAAGGCCGTCCGTCGGTAGGAGTTGGCCTTCTCAAACTCTCTCTTCAGGTCTTCATCGTGGACTGGCTGCAAAGAAATGGAATAAAAATGGTTCATTAATCACTCTGGTATCCAGTATCGTTAACCTATTAATTTCATACTTTTACCCCTTTCAACACTTTTTTTTTAAATTCTAGTTACCATTGGATAGACAGACAAATGAGGAAGTAAGAGGGAGGTGTGTTGTGGAGGTAGATGTGCTGGAAAGTGTGAACACCTTGAGATGGTTCAGCCATATGGAATGTATGGAAAGCGAGAGAATGACTAAGAGGGTGTACGAGAGGGAGAAGTAAACCGAGAGAGAGGTGGAAGGATGGAGTGATGAAGTACAGTATATGAATGAAGACGGTGCTGGTTGGGAGGAGGGGCGTCGACTGACTGGGGACAGAGGTGCATGGGGGTGTTTCGTTCATGGCCACCCCTTCGGGGATCACGGCGGCAGGCAATAGATAGATAGACCATTGGATGATTCTCTTTAGCTTATAATCTAGCTCTATGACTCAAAGGTGTAAATGCATAGACCTAACAATAAACCTCTACATATCATAGGTCTTCTTTCTGTGAATATGTGGATGTATTATACTTGTTCAATTCAAAACTTTTATTGACATGAACATTTAACATAGTTTTACAATACTTTACAATCATTAACTCCAAACAGTCCATGGCAATTATGAGTGATACCTATTGGTATACTGTATATGTTGGTATACAGTATATGTTTTATACCGGTTTTGTTAAGAAGTATATGAGTGAAGGCGGTGATGGATGGGAGGAGGGGCGTCGACTGACTGGGAACAGAGGTGCATGGGGCCGTTTCGTTCGTGGCCACCCCTTCGGGGATAACGGCGTCCGGCAATAGATAGATAGATAGAGTACGATATGCTTGTAATATTCAAGTCATCGCCAAGGGTAAATGAAGAGAGCAACTAAATATTTATGTATTCCAATTTGACGAATTGATACTATACATCATCATACACTACAGTACTGTACTTATATCCATCCATATCCCTCTCTTCTAGCAGGAAAACATGGGTAATAAAATATGAAAAACACAAAAAAATTCGACTTTAACCCATCAGACCCGGAAGCACTCTGAGACACCCATAAAAAACACCCCCCGAGCTACCCGGAAGGGCTCTGAGGCACTCATGAGCTTAAAGCCTGTAAGCTTGGTGTGCGAGGCGTCCGTCCGACGCATGTAAACAACAGCCGGCTGGACCGACGCCGCGCATCTCCGACCACAAGGAGTGCGTCGCTTGTTCGTGTGTGCCTGTATGTTATTGTTAAGTATCGAAAAGTAGTGTAAAGTGGCTGTTTTTGCCATAAAGTTATCTCCAATGAAATCATCATCACAACTGAACCAGTTGACTTAGAGAGCTCTACTTAACGCCATTCTACAGGTACGAAACACATCTACGCTTGGGGATGCGCGGGAATGCGGAAGCAAACAAAATAACAAAGATGCGGTAGCCTAGGCGTAGACGTTTTTCGGCCAAAACCCCCGGATTTCGGGGAATATATATGGAATACATAGCCGGGGCTGGAGGGTTAATGAGTCATATCTGCAAAAGAAAGAAAAAAACTAAAAAAGCCCAAGCCACTAAAACATTTTTTACGCAGAATGAAAATCTTTAATTTTTCTAAGTACAGTACTGTATCTGACAAAACTCGCAGGACACCCTGCATAGTAAGAAATATAGGTAAGAGTTGTGTTAGCGGGCGTACCGCCGCTTTGTTTACATAGTCGCACGCTCGCAGCTACATTTGTGTCTAATTTGACTGCTGTTACTTGCCCCTGCTGGTAATATATATGATGATGACAATAATTCATGGGGGGTGAGGGGAGCAAAGCCCACCTCACCCCATTATTGTATCCCACGGCCAGGTGTTGGGTAAATTGTTGTGTTACCGGCCGTGAGATACAATACTGGGTTGAGGAGGGCAAAGGTCATCATCGTATATATTACCAGCTGGGGCAAATAACGGTATAATCCTGTGTAGCGGGAGGACCTGTACTTATATCTCAATAATTTGGTAATGCTATACTTTATTTTTACATTTTACACTCATAAATAGTCCACTAATATACTAGGTTAGGTTAGGTTAAAGATATTCAATATTTCTTATTAAATAGGCATCTGAAAAACAGTTCCACCCGCTACACAGGATCTTACCCAAATAACTGCAGTCAAATTAAACACAAATGTAACTGTGAGTGTGCGACTATGTAAGCAAAGCGGACGGTACTCCCACTAACACTTACCAAAATATTTATCTAATACAGTATACAACCATTATAAAGAAATACAAATTTACCACATAAAACTTTGGTAGACTTACCTTTTCACATGGGCCCAGGTCAGACTTGGTGTTGGTGAACAAATCATGAGGGCAAAATTTGACCAGGAAATGCCGACACACCTACAATCAGAAAAGTGGAAGTTAGAGTATGGTATATTTTATATATTAAAACGTACATCTATCTATTTATCTATTGCCGGACGCCTTACTTTCAGTTCAGCATTTATCTTCTTAACCCAGGGTGCCAAACTGTGACCATTTACTGTTAAGAATGGAATGAATATCAGAAGAAATACAGAATAATTAGCATGGATAGGGATTGCTTTGGCCATTTTATTACTTCCAAGGTCATAAGAAACACTTTAACCCATACTATACCCGCCTATTTTCCAATACAGGTATATATCACCCTCGGTACCAGGCCTATATGAAAACAAACATAGTGACACTCGCGAAAGACAGCGAATAACTAACTCAAAAGGGTTCGAGCGGGCCTCTCTGTGCTTGAGCAGTGTTGCCAATAGTTAGCAGAAGGCCTATTCTTGATCTTAGCGAAAATCGCTCGAGAACCGTAGAGAAAAATAGGTGTAAATCGATCGTAAATCAGAGACGAGACTCTTTCGTGGCTGGTACTGGCGTGTAACTGTCAGGGTGACTAGACTCTCTCGTCGCCGTTACAGCTTGGGTTAAAGCATAAATCTCACGGTGTATACTGTATATCGTTACGAGGACTAAAAATTTGGGAATTGGTCTCACGTTTTACACCCTCTAAATCACCCTGTAAATCTTAACCCAGTCAATCAAACAACAATATATTTCTAACATATATATTCATATAATATATTTCTATTCCAAACTAACAATAAAATACAAGAACAACAAAAACTAAATTGGAATAACTTCCTACAAACACTTGATCACAAAACAAACCCCAAAAAACTATACAAAACACTAAACAGCATCACACTTTCCAACAGCAACACAACACAATCACATGCTGCAATCACAACAACAGACTCTACTCCTTCATGTAAACAACAAGCAAACACTCTCATCAATCACTTTTCACATGTCAGCCACCTAAAACCTCACAAAGACGACCGACGTGTCATCCGACGTAAGAGACAATTCCCCACAGACCCTGACTATACACCCTTCACCAATCACCAGACAAAGCATATCATCAACAATCTCAAGCACTCACCCGCCTGTGGCCTAGACAACATAAGCAACATACACCTCAGACACCTGGGACCACAAGGCATACAAGCACTCACTAACATATCAAACTACAGCTATTCACACAACACAATACCAGACATTTGGAAGCATGGTATCATCATCACTTTCCCCAAACCCAACAAAGACCCCACGCTACCCTCCTCGCACCGCCCCATCACACTCCTTTGCTCCCCCTCCAAAGTCATGGAACGCCTAGTATTACAACTAATTACACCTGACCTACCCCTAGCTCCAACACAACATGGCTTTAGGCCACTGCACTCCACAAACACTCTTCTCACAGACCTTACACAAAGAGCTTTCGACGGCATCAATTCAGCTAGACCACCACACAGATCACTATTAGCCACACTCGACATTAGTAAAGCCTTCGATGCCATCCCCCGCCACAACCTAACAAACAAAATCTACAACACAAACATGCACAACAACACAAAACGGTGGCTGGCCAACTTCCTAGCAGGCAGATGTGCACACGTATCTTTTGCCGGTCAGTCATCTAAAATCAGAAACTTTCCAAACGGAGTCCCACAAGGATCCGTCCTATCGCCCGCACTCTTCAATCTGTACATGCACGATATAACTACACCCAATACGCCCCAAATAAACTTAGCCTCCTATGCAGATGACATAACACTCACATGCACACACCATGACCCAAAAAGAGCAACAGATCTCCTTCAACCCTATCTCAACACACTACATGGCTGGTGCACTACAAACAGACTTAATCTAGCCCCAGCCAAATCCACCACAACCCTGCTCACAAGTTGGACAGGAGAACACGAATACATCCCTCAACTCACCATAAACAACACACCCCTAACACATACACACACACCCAAAATCCTAGGAGTAACATATGATACTCATATGACATTCAAACAGCACACCACAAACATTAAAAAGAAACTGACACCCAGACTTAACGCCCTCAGGTCACTTGCTCACACAAAATTTGGACACAACAAAGAAACTACCACCACAGTATATAAACAATACATAAGATCAGTGATGGAATACGCAAGCCCAGCCTGGGCTTCTAACCTAGCTGAAACACATCATAAGACCTTACAGACTATTCAAAACAAAGCCCTGAAGATCATTACAGGCTGCACAGCTACTGCACCCACAGATCACCTACATCAAGAAACCAAAATCCTCAAAGTCAAAGACCATCTGGACATGAGAGGTACTCAATTCCTGGCAGCAGCCTCCACGAACCAAGACCACCCACTAAACTACATGGCAACACACCCACAGACACCAAGAAATATCAAAACAACACCCAGCACACGGTATCACACACAATTATTGTCCTCTCTCCCTCCCTGCCCACCCCGAACCAACTTCCAGAAGCACATCCATACTCATATCTCTCACCGATCCATCCACTCCCTCCCAGACAACACAGCTGCATGCACGACCTCCCGAAATCCATCCTTCCGAATCCTCCCTTCCTCGCGAGGACAGAGTCCACCTGGCCAGGCTGAGATGCGGACACCATCCAGCTCTCCTGAGCTATCAGAAGAGACTGGATGACTCCGTTGTCGACGCCTGCCCGGGATGTAACACAGCACCCCATACCATTAAACACATCATAGAAGACTGCATTTCACACAACCACTTACGCCAACAACACAATCTACACTCAATGAGAGCTCTGTGGGAAAGCCCGATCGTGGCCATGGCCTTTCTCAGGGACTCGGGGCTGTTCGGCCAGGCAGCTTAGGGAACAACAACAACAACAACAACAATATATTTCAGATACAGGGACGTTCCTAGGAAATCTCAGTCTCATTAGGAAGAGGACAACTGAAGACTTAATAAAACATAATCTTTATTGACATTATTGAGACATTTTAACAGGGTGGCAAACTAGGGCAATGTTTTTTCAAGACTGAAATGAGTGTGAGAGGGAATACAAGAAAATGTGAATGAAGTTGTATTGTGTTGCTCATTCAATCGGGTAGGATGTAGTGAGCGGGCGTACCGCCTTCTTTGTTTACATTACGCGTAGTGGCGTCGGACCTTTCCCATCATGTTCCCGTCTATTTTAACCTAACCTAACCTAGTATTCATGTAGTAATGACAGGGGGCAAATAGCAGAAAATATAGCGTCGAAATAGACGGGAACGTAAGTGCGACCGCGGCGATCGCCCTATGTAAACAATGACGACCGTACGCCCGAACTCTACATCCATCCCATTCAATCACTTCCAGGAACATACAGTAATGGGAACAATGGAGCATAACAATCACTTCCAGGAACATAATGGGAACAATGGAGCATAACTTTAACTTTGGGAACAATGGAGCATAACTTTAACTTTGTATTATAATGTCAAACTTTCAAAATAAACAAACCCAAAACAAGGACGACACAATATAAAGACAAAAGAACTTATCAAAATAAACAAACCCAAAACAAGGACGACACAATATAAAGACAAAAGAACTTATCAAAATAAACAAACCCAAAACAAGGACGACACAATATAAAGACAAAAGAACTTATCAAAATAAACAAACCCAAAACAAGGACGACACAATATAAAGACAAAAGAACTTATCAAAATAAACAAACCCAAAACAAGGACGACACAATATAAAGACAAAAGAACTTATCAAAATAAACAAACCCAAAACAAGGACGACACAATATAAAGACAAAAGAACTTATCAAAATAAACAAATCCAAAACAGGGACGACACCATATCAAGACAACAGAACTTATCAAAATAAACCAACCCATACAGGGACGACACCATATCAAGACAACAGAACTTATCAAAATAAACAAACCCAAAACAAGGACGACACATATAAAGACAAAAGAACTTATCAAAATAAATAAATCCAAAACAAGGACGACACAATATAAAGACAAAAGAACTTATCAAAATCGCTACCGGTATGTGGAAATAACGCTTTAGCAAAATAAATACAGTACTGTATGTTTAACCCTCTCACGACCATATGACGCAGAGGTTGCCAGATTAGCAATAAGAAATAGAGTTCTCTCACTCTTATAATGACCTCTCCAAAATTAGTTTTCTGCCCACAGCTAACTCAAAGACAACTGCAGAGGTTGAAGTAACTAAACTAAAGGTTTCTAAATACCCCTGATGGCAATAAAGGCTTTAAAGTATCCCTAATAGGCTCAAAATTGCGTCAAGAACGTGAGAGGGTTAATAACAAAAGACTTCGTTTTGAGACTACAGTACAGTACTGTAGTTATGAAAAGTCTCTTGTATACCAGTCTCCTGATGATGGCACAGAAAACGTTGAATCGTCTGTCACGATATCAATAAAGAATATTTTATTAAGGTCTTGGTTGTCCTCTTCCTACCAAGATACTTATTTCCTGTACTTAATTAATGCCATTGCCAGATATTTGTACACAGCCTAGCAATTATCTCTCATGAAAAAAAAAAAAATTCAAACCCCTAAAAAAATAACCTGTCCTTCCTTTGTTGAATAAAATTGGGTAAATTGATACGGTGTGACAGTCACGAGTTTTAGCATGTGTGTTTTTTTTGTTTTGCATTTTTTCTTTGATATACAGTGTTGTTTTACCTAACCTAACCTAACCTAAAAATAATACGTGGATAGAAACTAACCTAAAATGTACGCAATTACCAAAGCAGCACTGGATCGCGCAACTGTAAGGTCCCCCGAGTAAGGTAGGAGGGGAAAAAAAAATCTATAAAGCAGAAATCCCGTAAAACAGGACTTGTCATTATGCAGACAAGACTCTGTGTTTTACCCTATATCTCCCTTATAATACATTTGCGACGGGAAGGACATATATAGGACTGAAGACTATTATATAACATACCTATAGGCTACACAAACATTGATGGGGCTTGTAACTGTCACACCGTAAAATCTTACCTAAAATTGTCTGAAGGTTGCTACTATACAGCACAGCATCTTAAAAAATTACATCAAATGATCAACCAATGGCATTGGATTTCCCTAGTAATTCCTCAACTACGTGAGATTTAGGAAATCACTGCTCACGCAAGCCCGCAATTTCCCACAAGGCCACAGTGCTCGGAACTCTCGGGAGTGAGATGGTGGTTGCCGGCTATAAGGCAGCTGTCATTGTGTGATATGGCATCTGTGTTTGTTTCAAGCAACCTTTCACACGCTCTGGGTCACGACCGTTACATTCGCTTCTAATTTGACCACTTTTGGGTTGAGTCATCCCCCCCCCCCACACCAGGGACTTGATCGTCATCATCATAATTATACAGTACAGTATATTGCCAGATAGGGATAAATAATTTCGGGGAAAAAAAAACCGGTCAAAATTGACATGTAATGATTGTGACGAAGACCAAATTCCTGGCACTATGTAGGATTATACCGTCAACTGGGGCGAATTCGGACTTTACGTCAATTAAAAGTTAATTAAATTGATAAATACATAACTAGGCCTAATAAACATAATAGAAATCGGTTTTCACTCGATTGTTCGAAATGCTTTTATTAAACTTTATTGCTTAAATAGTTTTAATGTATAATGCGATATGTACCGATTACAAATTATAAACGGATTTTTTTTTTTGTAAATCGTAACATCGGCAAACGTGTTGATGAGTAGATGCAGGAAAGTCTACAGTGCCAAGATGTACTTTTGGGTAATTAGTGTGAAAGTACAAATTAATTGATTGGCATTATCTTGTATATTATTCCCGTGGTAACGTTCAACATCGGCCTATTTACCATGTGTTTTGTTTTTTTCTTCAAGGAATAAAGTGTTTCATAGTTGTTTCGCATGGTTTACATAAGAACATAAGAAAATGGGAGTCTGCAGAAAGCCGATTGGCCTAAGCAAGGCAGATCCCTGTCCCACACAACCCCAATTCAATTACAAAGCCCAATTATAGGCTTCACACTCTAATACCCTGAGGATCATCTTACCAAAACGGTTAGAGATTAACGCAGGATTATGGAGGTCTGCAGAGCGCTGATTGGCCCAACCCGGCTGATCCCCCTTCACACCCAACCCTTCTCGTCCATATGCTTATCTAATTTTATCTTAAAGCTCCCTACAGTTTTAGATCCCACTATAGCACTTGGTAGTCCATTCCACCCATCTACAACTCTGTTACCAAACCAATACTTGCCTATATCTTTTCTGAAACGAAATTTATCTAATTTGAAACCATTGGTACGAGTTCTTTCGTTTGTTAATCCCACTAACCCACTTGAACACCTCTATCATATCCCCTCTAACTCTGCGTCTCTCTAACGAATGTAGTTTTAAGATAACATCAGCAGTTCTGTTACTCACACTCCTAGAGATGAACCCGAGATTGGTACCATTTATGCTGACTCTCTGCTTCCTACCAGTTTGAGTGGAGGATTTGCATAAACTTACCCATTATCTATCAATCTGAAGATACAGCGTCAAATTGCTCCATTTATTGGGTGAATCGCGCTTTTACAGTAGGTAAGGGAAATTGTGGGGTACATTGGATACTCGATGGGTTGCCGTTATTTCGTTTTTGGGTATGATTTTAGTTTCTGGACACCTATTTGACAGGTACCGCCAACGATTTAATACATACTGTATTTTTTTTCGGTTTCCACGCAACCAACACCAAGCTACACCCTTTTCTGGTGTACGAAACACTAAAAAAGCAATGGGGACACTTTAATAATGATAATATGAGACGAAATATAAAGACAACTCTGTTGCGTTCGTGGAAGCAGCGTCGCTTTGTTCACTTTACGCTCGGAGTAACTTCCCGGCGCCATGGCGGTCGACTTAAAATGGCTAAGCTATAACCAGTTGTTGGGTAATTTTTTTTATAAAGACTTGCGTTATAGGCCGTGGGTTACAGGACGGGTTGAGGGGGAGCTCTGCCCCCCCCTCACCCCCCCCCGTGAATTATAATAATCGTCATTCATGTTGCCAGCAGGGGGCAAGTAAAACAGCTGGCCGTAACCTCGAGCGTCCTGGGTAAACAAACCGACGATCCGAAACGACGACGGAGTCCCGCCGATTTTTGGCACAAACGCGCCGTTTTATTCTCGTCGAAAACCACATTTAAAAAGTTATTATATAGTTTTCAATACTAGGCCTATTACTGGACCAGAAAAAGGTGTAGCTTTGTGTTGGATGAGTGGAAACCGAAAAAAAATATGTATTAAATCCTTGGTGGTACCTGTCAAATAGGTATCCAGAAACTAAAATCGTACACGTTTTGGTGAGTAGCCTAACGCTCACGCCATTTATTGGGTGAATCGCACTCACCGCATCTTTCAAAAAAAGAAGAAGGACGAAGGATTCATTGTGCGCAATGCTTTGCTTACGGTCGGGACTTATTATTTTTGTGTTTTTTTCGGTGTAATCGGGTTTTTTCAAGTGTTGATAACGAAATTCCTCCATGCGGACTAGGCTACAATGAGAGAAATATGGCGAGTCTATTGGTCCCTATTTTCCCTAATAAATTGTTTCTAATAAGGCGGATGTAGTGTCCTTGAAGATTATCCGGTCAATATTTACGAGTCACACCACAGCTGGAATCTCATTTCTAATGGTAGTTTTGGGTTCCTATCATTCTATGTTTCATTACTATATACTTTTTATCCACCGGAAAATATTATTTTTTCTTGTTTTTTTATTTTTATTTTTTTTATTTTTTTTTTAGCATTAACCTAACCTAACCTAACCTAACCTAACCTAAATGTATTTGGGGGCTATTAGGTTAGGTTAGGTTAGGTTTTTTGGTTAGGTTAATGCTAAAAAAAAAAAAAAAAAAAAAAACAAGAAAAAAATATATTTTCCGGTGGATAAAAAGTATATAGGCCTAGCAATGAAGCATAGCCTAGAATGATAGGAACCCAAAACTACCGTTAAAAATGAGATCCCAGCTGTGGTGTGACTCGTAAATATTGACCGATTATCCTTTATATAGCCTAGGCTAGTGTACATAAAATGTATCACCGGAGGTTGAAACACATTTAAATATGATCTTTGCAACATCCATATTCTATAATAGGCTAGCATTCAAATATTGAGAAATAATTAGTGGTAATTTCGGTAATAAGTACCCATGATACATAGGCCTATATAGGCTATACCATAGCCTATTTAAAAAAAAAAAAAGAAAAAAAAACAAAGCCTAGGCCTAGATGCTAAAACTCTTGAGTCAGACACTCAGACTGTCAGCTCATCCATTTTTACCCATATATGCTATAGGTCCTACACCTTTCCTTCTGCTTGCCTTTATGCACAGGCAGAAGTGGGTTGCACAAACAAACTCGAGTCAAGCAAGGACTCCCAAGATTGCGAAAATGTGCATGAAAAATACCGTAGCAAAATGCTCCACGACCACATCGCCACAGCACACCAGGGGACATTTAATCATTACTCTGCCATGCTACTAGTTCTAGCAAGGTGAATGTTATATCTGACTTATAAGCATGACTCCAATAATTGCGTATCTATGAGGATCAATGACTGGCGCATCCACGTTCGTACACGCCTCATTTAAGCTACCCCTAGGTGATTTTAAAGGCTGTGAAGGTTACAATATAATAATGAGTGTCTTACGTCCGGTGCGTCCCAGCTGAGGGCGTTATTTCGTTCTTCAGGAAGGACATTTCGGGTCCTTCCCATTAACTCGTCGAGAAGCGCGGCCGCCGCCTGGGTCGCCATCTTGTTCTTGTCCCCGTTACAGCGTTGCCAATGTCATATATGTAACACGGCTAACCGCTAGATTTGTATAACATCATGGTTAGTAGCCAATAATAGGCCTATATATATATGCATAACATACCATAACAGCAGAGAACACAACATAACAATATAACACAAGTACAGGCCACTGAGGCCTAAAATGGTCATCTAAGGTGTGCATAAAACGCAATTTATGTGTTACATGTTTGCTATTATTAGCAAACTTTGTACATGGACCAATGGGTGTTGGATAGGTAAATGAGAGTTTGTGGTGGTAAGATTACGTTGGCGAGTTTTTGCCCTTTTGCTGCCCAGAGATCCTGAAAAAACTTGCAACTTCCAGGCAACTACTTGGAGCTATCAGTCTCGATATTTACTGGTGGTCTTTATAAATAACCCAAGGGCTGCGACGTACGTTAATCTCGGAATGTTTTACTGAGCGAATGTGATGTTGCGAATCCTGTCATATTTACCAAGCGAGAGAATGACAAAGAAGGTGTAGCCCACGGTATAGTAACATATGTTACTATACCGTGGTGTAGCCTACGAGAGCGAGGTGGAAGGACAGAGAGGGAGAGGTAAACCGAAAGAGAGGTGGAAGGATATGAAGTGAGGAAGTATATGGATGAAGGCAGTGCTGGTTGGGAGAAGGGGCGTCGAAAGTGTGGGGGGAGAGGTGCATGGGGCGGTTTGTTCGTGTCCACATAGGGGCGGTTTGTTCGTGGCCACTCCTTTGGGGGTCACGGCGTCAGGCAATAGATAGATAGACGTGATCAGTTTTGCGAGCTTATCAACAGTTTATTAATGTTATCCATACAATGTTAATTTTCTGTCTGACACAACAACATACTGGTAATGAGACTGAGAGGAACCAAAGAACCCATACACCGCACCAGGGAAATGACCAAGGAGCAACAGCTACAACACCCAGCCGCCCTCGACCCAACACCAGTACCGGTACCAGTACTTGTAGGTACTATAAAAGGAATACCTGCAGACACGGCATTAGTGGAGCTGGATGCAAATACCAACACCCAAAACCATGCCGTAAACTAATGCAGCATGGGCTAAAAGGCGAAAAAGGATGTAAGCTTGGGAGACGATGCACAGAATTCCACCCAAATATATGTAGACAGTCCCTTCACAAACGTGAGTGTTCCAAAACAAATTGTAAATACCTACATGTAAAGGGCACCAAAAGACCTCAAGAAAATAAGGAGCCAGCATCAGAATGCCCAGTTACTCCACCACCAATGAAGGCACCCAAGAATAACACTCGCCAGCGAGGAAGCCACCACCCCCACCAGGTACCGGTAACCTCAACCCCACAACCACCACCGCCAACTTGGACCCCAGTCACTGAAAACCAAACTCCAGGACAAGCTGAAAAAACTACTTTTTTAGAGAACCTTCTAGAAAAGCTCCTGGTAATGGAGAACCAATCCCAGTCCATGATGCGCCAACTCATGGAGCGGACAGACAGACTGGAGATGAGGAACAAAGGCATCTTCGGATTCCACTAACCAATTTCTACACAGGGAACATCAGGGGCCTATACCCAAGAAATAACCAATCAAAGGTCCCTATGTTAAAAGAAATGGCATTAAAAGAAAATGTGGCCTTTCTCACCTTAACAGAAACCCACTTAAATGAAAGCCATCTAGATGCAGAGATTAATATGCAAAACTATACCCTATTCAGAAGTGATAGACAAGGGAGGAGCCATGGTGGAGTAGCAGCATACATCAGGGAGGACATAGCCGAAGGTGCCAAAACACTACATTCCTTCTCCAACGGCACCACGGATTTGCTCTCTGTTTATGTGACAAAGCTAAATCTAATCCTTATCACCATATATAGGCCACCCAACACCAATCTAGATCTCTTCAGAGAAATCCTAGAAAAGTTGCAAAATACCCTGGACAACCCCCCAAATCTAACCACTGAGGTACTGATCACAGGTGACCTAAATTTTCCATTCATATCATGGCCAACAATGAACATCAGCAGCGGCCCAACAATGGACGACAAACACCAGGCAGAAGAGTTCATCTACTTAATTGAAAACAACTTCCTAACCCAATTTGTAACCGAACCCACCAGAGGAAACAATATCCTAGATCTTATACTCAGTAATAATTTCAACCTCATACATTCATACGAACTAGAGAGTACGATAATGTCCGACCACAAACTGATCCTATCAAAGGCCAACATAAATACCAACATCTCCCCAAGTGTGCTCCCACCACCTGATGCACTACTGGTACCGGAAATCTCCCTCACCAACCTGAACTTCCATAGCCCAGATATAAACTGGGACACCATTAAAGAAGAACTGGGGCGACACGACTGGTACAGTACTTTTAGGGGAAAAAATGCTGAAGAAATATTCAATATTTTTCTAAGCGCTTGCCAACAGATCTGCAGCAGAAATATACCGAAGAAAATCCCAAGACATGAAAGAAGGAAGAGACAGATCCCCCGGGACAGAAAAATCCTACTGAGAAAGAGGAGCAACCTAAACAAAAGGTTACATAGAGCCAGTTTTGCACCAGCGAGCGAAAGAATAAAAGAAAAAATCTGTGACATCGAAACCAAACTTCTCCGTTCCCATGACACTCAGCGAACAAGAGATGAACAAAAAGCGGTGTCACATATCAAAACAAACTCAAAGTTCTTTTTTAGCTATGCAAAAAAGAAACTAAGAAATATGTCAACAATTGGCCCACTCGAAAAGACCAATGGAGAACTTGACGGAGATCCAAAAAACATGGCACAAATACTAAGCAAGCAATATGAGGACACTTTCAGCCAACCGGACAAGAACAAAATAGTGGAAAACCCAACCAACTTTTTCTCGGAGCCCACCCCAACAGCCCGACAAGAACAAATCCCATCTGTAGAAATTTCGAGGAAAGACATCACAACAGCCATTGACTGCATAGCATCAAACTCGGCAGCCGGACCTGATGGATTCCACACACTTTTCTTGAAAAACTGCAAAGACCAACTAGCAACACCCCTACAACTACTGTGGTCAGAATCCTTAAATTCTGGCTTGATACCATCAGCACTCAAAGTGGGAATAATTACCCCTATACATAAAGGAGGCAGCAAAGGGTCACCCAAACAGTATAGACCAGTGGTGTTAACTTCCCACCTGATAAAAATCTTCGAACGGGTCCTGCGTGACAGAATGACTGAACACCTAGAAAAAACCGGTGCTTTCAACGAGGGACAGCATGGATTTAGGAGGGGGCGATCCTGCCTCTCCCAATTACTACTCCATTATGAATCCATTCTAGAAGAAATGCAGGATGGGAACAATGCTGACGTGATCTACCTGGACTTCGCGAAAGCATTCGACAAGGTAGATCACGGGATCCTCCTCCACAAGCTAAGATCTCACGGGATATGGTCAGCGGTGTACCTCAAGGCACTGTACTGGGTCCTCTCCTCTTCCTCATAATGGTTGGCGACATCGATGCCGGCCTAAGACACTCATCAGCCACTTCATTCGCCGACGACACGAGGATAAAGAGGCAGATAGAGACCGAGGAAGATACCAGACTACTCCAACAAGACCTAGAAAGAGTCGTAAGCTGGGCAAAAAATAATAACATGGCTCTCAACGGAGAAAAGTTTGAACTCTTAAGGTATGGGGGCAAAGAAATTATCAAAAGCTCGACCCACTACCAATGTGATCAACAATTAATACCGGCCAAAGACCACACTAAGGATCTTGGGGTATACATGAGTAATGATGCCACCTTCTCCTACCATTACTCCAAAATCACTCTAGCAGCACGACAACTTTCAGGATGGATCCTTAGGACCTTCAACACAAGAGAAAGGGTGTGTATGCTGACCTTGTGGAAATCTCTGGTGCAGCCCAAACTCGAATATTGCTGTCAGTTGTGGTCCCCACACAAATCAACAGACATAGCAAAGATCGAGGCATTACAGAGAACTTTCACAAGCAGAATTTCAGGAGTCAACCACTTAAATTACTGGGAAAGGCTCAAAGAACTGGGGCTTTACTCTCTCCAACGTAGACGAGAGAGATACGTTGTAATTTACGTATGGAAGATACTAGAAGGAAGGGTTCCAAATGTGGGATTGGTTGAAAACGCAAATCCAAGAAGAGGACGCCTATGCTACGTCAGAAGCACTCAAGCCTCCACACAGCGAATGAAGACGCTAGTTCACCACAGCTTCCAACACAACGGGACCCGACTCTTCAACAGCATCCCTAGAGAGCTTAGGGATCTAACTGGTGTAACCGTTGACACATTTAAACACAAACTAGACAAGTGGCTGGTTAGAATCCCAGACCAGCCACCAACACCAGGCTACCCAGGCTCCAACAACAGTCTCCCATCAAGAGTCCAAGACCCAGAGATGAGGAGGGGAGCGCTGCCCGGAACATGCGGAGGTCCACCTTAGCTGCGTCGCTCCCAGACGGAATTCTTCAAAGGTAATCAAAGGTAGACACGATTAGGAGAAAACGGGTATATTGAAACGCTAACTTTATTATAAGAATTATAGGCTATATTTCTTACCAAAAAATACTTATACAGTATATTATTTATGCAAACCATTCCTATTGTAAATATCCAAATTATAGGTGAAATATATAACTACAGGGATGAACGAAAAAACGAAGATTAATGCAGGGTCATAACTTGGCATGAATATTCTGTAATATATGGGCAATGTCGATATAGTTCCATTAAACTCCAGAACAAAATACTAATATATATATATATAGTCGTTGGTGACGAATTGGCATTTTCAGCCAGCTGGAGTGACTCCATTGTGTAGAGACGCCGTTTGTAAACAAGATATGCAGTCCTGAACAGTGAGGTCTGTTTTTTGTAATTAATACCTTTCAATTCAATACTCAATCTCTGCAAAAGATCGACCAACGTCCTGATGATGCGGCAGTGCACATCAATAAATAATCCCAGCTCGCCAGCAATTAACATACATGCAGTGTTTATGCATGTTTAGCCTGGTCCAGAGTTGAGGGAACTCGGTTCTAAGGCCTATTTCGTAATGATAATATCGTTTTCTGTTCAATTTATATATCGCGGTCCCTTGACCAGACAGTGGTGAAGCAAAATGTTGAGCTGTAAACATGCATAGGCCTACAAATTATAAGAGTTTCTCAAATAAAAAAAAAACAGATTCACCCATTTCCCATGTCGAGAGTTCCCGCCACTGGCTACAGTTACGTCATGGTAAACACGCCAGTTCGCGCCACATAAAATAACTTAGATAAGCTATATTTCTAAATTGTTAAAACAAATTGATGAAAGTTCTTCAGTAGGCTATTATGTACCTAAAACCAAGCAGATCCCAATGGACATTGTGGTTTGAATAGGTTTCATCCCTGGAATTCACCTTTAACAAAATACAGTTACAGAAACAAAAATAAAGCATCTCTATATTATAATTCTTATATGCACGCGATGGTTAGATCAAGTGGTTAGATTGCTCAGGCCCCCAGAAATTATAGACGTGTGTTAGTTTGTTCTCCCAAGCGTCTATTCGTAGTTTGTAAAGTTTGATTATTCCTTGTAGCATAGACTACAGTAGATCTACTGTAGTCTATGCTTATATACAAAACATCACAAAATGACCACCAAGGTATGTGTGGTGAGGGAGGGGGTGAACAAACTACGGGCAACAGTGCAGCGAAAAATCAAACTGCACCGAGCGGGACACTTAACAGTTCAAACTTGATAACCCAGGTCAGCCAACTAGTGTCTCGTTCTGATGCCGATATCAAGGCCCTTGGTCGGTTCTTCTTCAACACATGGAAGGTTTTGATGCTTATTAAGTTTTTGGTGCCTTCTTGTCCTATTGAGCTGATAAAGCTCTGCCGATGGATGGACAACCATCCAAAGTACAGCAACTGCCGAAGGCCTCACTTGGCACATGTCCTTGCCAGTCTAGATTGCTTCATTGATGGACCAGGAAAGGCTCCCGCTCTCAAGTTGATCCAGCCAGATCAACTACCAAGCCAAACTTTTTCTTATGAAGAGCTCAGGCCACATCTTGCAGATAAATGTTCTCTCAGCTCTGGAGCGACTTGCAAAGCCTTTCTGCTTAGGTACAAGGGTAAAACATCGGTATTCAAGAGGGAGATGAGGAGAGTGATTCCGATGATGAGGAGAGTGAGTCTGATGATGAGGAGAGCGAGTCTGATGAGGAGAGCAAGTCTGATGATGAGAGTGAGTCTGATGATGAGAGTGAGTCTGATGATGAGAGCGAGTCTGATGAGGAGGAGAGTGACTCTGATGACGAGGATGAGTCTGATGATGATGAGAGCGATTTTGATGACGAGGATGAGTCAGTCTGATAATGAGGATGATTCCGGTTATGACGAGGAGTCGGATGATGAGGTTCAGTCAGAAGATGAGGATGAGTCGATATTATTTATAACAGAAAATTCTTAATTTTAAGATTTAATTATTTGAAAGGATCTTTTATTCTGGATATTATGAGATGTTTATATTCACATTAGGATGGGTATGAAGTCAGAGGGTTGATGGAGTTAATCCGTACCCTTTTAACTCTCACAGATTCTTCCTAAGCTGTATAAGATTGTCAAATGATAGCTATAATAAACTGTGTACACGCGTCATAATCCTCAATGGATTACATTATATTAATTCCAAGAAGTATGTGATACAAAATTCTAGTATCGTATTTTGTCTTGGCGAGCAATAGCGAGCCTGCATGTTAGGAGAAACCGTCCTCTGGTTGAGACATTTTTCTATAAAAATATGTACATAATTAGCTTGAAGGGGGCCTGGGGAGATTTTGTAATTTATATTTTCATTTTTTGAAGGGGGTCTTGGAAGGATGTATTTTTGTTTTAAGTCTAATAGGCAAACTAATTGTAGATTACTCAACGATGGCAAAGAAAAAAAAAAAAAAATATAAGGGGGGTCACCGTTTTTGTTTTATCTTTCTCTCCTTTTCTCTCTTTCCCTGGCCATTTGGCCCCATTCAGCCAACTGTTTTAAGATGTTTCTCCCCATCCAGGTGTGGATTTCTTCCTGGCGAGCGACAGCGAGCCAGAATTGTATGGAGAAATCCGGCTCATAATATAACATAACTCTAATATAAACTGAAACACATTTTTAGGTATTATTATAAACATATCTCTGAAGTGAAGCCTTTGATTCCGGGGGCTGATGAGTGATTGGTGCTTCTGAATGCTTTGTGTGCTTGCTTTTTGATGGTAAACTGTTCTTCTCCTGTCAACTATTTTTCCTTTCTCGTGTCTCTTGCTGATCCTCCCTACCCCTTGTGGGAGTAAGTAAGTAAGTAAGTAAGGTATCTATTTCTTTTATCCTCCCCTTTTCCCCAGCTAACCTAATCCCACAAGGACCCCAATGGAAATACGCCTAACGGCCTTATTGGGCTATCCTTAGTTGGAATTATGCAAGGTTGGTACATGTCATATTTGTAACATACTATGTGGTACCAACTCTGTAAATTGCTAACTGAATAAATATTATTATTATTATTATTATTATTATTATTATTATTATTAAGGGCTGGCTACTGACTGACTTATAAACATATTGCAACAAGCTTCACCACTTTGGCATTCATTATAGAACACATAGGTACGCCAGCGAACTTGGCAATAATCTTGATCGCTTAATTTCTTATAACTCAAAATGAATGAATGCAATCAGGCTGAAGTTTTTATCATGTGGGAAGAGTCCACCAGGGAATAGGTGTGCATGGGTATTTACAGCCAGTTTGCTCTAGGCCCTTTTGAGTTATAGAGAGGTCGGGGATCAAGATATTTGTCAAGTTCGTTGACGCTAGAAAGTTCACCGTCTGTATGCTCAAAATAACAACCAAGAAGTGTTCGCAAGACGATTATTACACTCTTATTATGCATCCTATTTTGTTTATAAAGTTGGGTTGTACATATTGCGTACACTAAGGGGAATCGGTTATTTTTTGGCCTATATATTTAATGATAGGTCAGGTCAGGTGAAGGTATTGAGGGATAAGCCTTTACAATGGCACCTCGTTTCTATATTTCTTTTTTGCTTCCTCGCTAGACCTTCGAACATCAAGCTTTAAAAAAAAAAAAATACCATAGACCCCCTTTCAAGATAAAGTTGTAAAAAAAATTGGCAGAAAAGTGTCCCAGCCGGTTTCTCTTAAAATTACAGCCTCGCTATCGCTCGCCAGGAAAAAATCGACACCTAAATGATATGAAATGTCTTAATATTGACAAAGAAAAGGAGTGAAAGGTCTCAAAATCGCCAAACTAATGGAGCGAACGTCTTATAGTCTCAAAACTAATGGGGCTAAACATGAGGGAGAAAGAGGTCCAGAAAAACGAACCATCCTCCCTTAATTTGACATTGTATCTCCAGTAACTAACACCGACTCTCACAAGCTCTTCCCAACTGAAACACAATCATTTATAAACAACCAGAATAATTATTTCTTATCGTGAATTTTGCTAACATGTTTACGCAGTACTTACATTTTACGTTGCACACATTTCTTAAGGGGAGGTATTTAGTTTGGTCTCTAGATATCCATCAAGCTTAAGATTACACCCCCTTGACCCCCTTTCAAGATAAATTTGTACATTTTTCGGTAGAAAAATGTCCCGGCCGAAGGCCGATTCCTCTTGAATTACAGGCTCGCTATCGCTCGCCAGGATAAAATTGACACCTAAATGGCACGAAAGGTCTTAAAATTGACAGAAATGGGTCGAAAGTTCTTAAAATCGTCAAAATAATGGGGCGAACGTCTTAAAATTAGAAAAAGCAATGGGGCTAGACATGAGGGAGAAAGGGGTCAAGAAAAAAGTCCCTCAAGTGGAAATCTCCCCTTAAGGCACAAGGAATGCACTTTTGACACTTCAAGCGATTCATAGGCATGTTTCCCTGATATTCCATGTGTATGTATTTGTTTGTTATGTCCGTTAATTTATATTTAGTAGTTCCTTTTGCCATGATCTATATTTTTCAGTATTCATTACTTATTATTATCATTAGACTCCTTTTATATAGTTTAAAGCACAAACATTTAAGGAACACAAATAGTAGGTTTTACAACAGTTTAGGAAGCGTAAGTCTAATTTTGTTTTTTCTAATTTCCTTGATAGTTGTTGGTATTTCCTGAACCCGTGTAGTGCCGGGTATCCATATGGTTACGTAGAATATCAAATACGGGCTTGTTCGTAGGGAACCACAGTTTCAGAAGGAAAAGATGAATGGGGGCTTTCACAAACAGTCATCTCTATTGGCGGCCAGTTTAAGTTTTGGTTAACTTAGAATCAATCGAGGTTCATCACACTATTTAAAATGTTCATCAAATAAATTACTTCCTTTCTAATTAGGATTTTGTGATTTTTTTAGATCCACTGAACATGGCATGAATGTAATATGTCGAAACGTCTGGCCGTAAATAGAGATGACTCTGTTCGTGAAAGCCCTCGTTCATCTTTTCCTTCTGAAACTGCGGTTCCCTACGAACAAGCCCATATCCGAGATTCTACATAACCATATGGATACCCGGCACTACACGGGTTCAGTAAATATCAACAACTATCAAGGAAATTAGAAAAAAGAATATTAGACTTACACTTCCTCAACTCTTGTAAAACCTACGTTGTGTTCCCTAAATTCTTGCGCTTTAAGCTATATATAAGGAGTCTAATGAACACTGAAAAATATATATCATGGTAAAAGGAACTGCTAAACATAGAAATTAACGATCATAAGAAACAAATACGTACACACGAAATATCGGTGAAACATGTTTTTGAATCGCTTGAAAACTTGTTGTCGAAATTGGATTCATTATGCCTTTAGAAATAATAATAATTATAATGTGCAACATCGTACTGAAAGGGTTAACTCGTCAAAAAGTACCATAAGGCTGCATGTTGGGGTACCACCACTAATGAGAACCCTATTTCACAATCAATTCAGTACGGTGTGATTATATTTTGTATGTAAGTTCAAGTATATATATATATATATTATTCATCGGTTTATTTCAAGCCGGTAGCCAATGAAGCTGAAAATACACAATTCCTTAACCTAACTTATCCTAAGTAGTCAATAGAATTGACTCTGGCTGTCACAAGGGCGCCTACATATCCCCAGAAGGGGTAGGATGTGGGCAGGGAACCAGGTGGAACCCAGAGGTGGCGCATCCACACCTAATCTCCAAAGCCCGGAAGGTTTTTGACTGAACATTCACCGACAGGTAGCTGGGGTCGAACCCACGCATAGCCTACCTGGGTCAAGCGACTAGAGTATGGGGACTTTGCGCTCGGTCACTGGGTGGTAAGAATGCAGACAAATAATTATATTTAATAATATGAATATATTCCTTTGAAGTAAAAGACTAAAAGTAAAATAAAAAAATCCCATATTCCATTCTTCCATTATATACAGTATATTCAAAAATATTTATATATATTTTATGAAGCGCAATATTTATTTAATAACTAACTTATTCTTAGCAAAATCTATGCTAATTATTTCTCCCTGGTATGAACGGTTAAATAGTTTACCCGATTCCCCCTCCACAATTATATCGTGGGGTTCATCCGGTGTGAGGTATTTTGCCTTAAATACATTTATATTATCTTGAGATACAATCTTTTGATAATAAGTTAGGGGGAACCTGATACCACATACTAACTGTATTAAGGTTATGAACTGAATTTATCATGGTCCAAGATTTTCGTACAGAGTTCCTAAATAGTTTTGTTTTTATCAGCCAAAACAAGTTCAATACCTTGTCTTACATCACATTTAGCTTTAGAAATATAGTTTTTAAAATCTTCCTTTTCGATCACATATGTTTATTTTTCTACCACTTTTGTTTTTCGACGTAATTTTCTTTGATTTGGTTGGATAATTATGTAACAACCTGATATTGTTCCGCAAATTTCTTATTCAAAGCAATCAATGAATGTTGAAGTTGATGAACCAAATCATCACGGTCCGAGAGTTTTGCAGACAGATCCCGAATAGTAATGTCTTTATCAGCTATAATATTCTCAGTTGCAAACTTATTGGCTTCTGATTTGAAAACTTCTTTTCTGAAATTCTTCATATGATATTCTTTTTCGGTCACACATTTTTCTATTAACGAACTATTTTCACGAATCTTATTTTGTAGCATGTGCACTTCTACCTTATATTTGTCTTTGTTAATAACATTTTGATTAATTTCATTATTTAATTTTCTAACCAACTCTTCATTTTGTTGCTTGGACAATATGAGTGAATTATGTTTTAAGGCCGCACTATTTTGTTCCAACTCTTCTAGTTTGGCTATAATATTTTGAAGGGATGAAGTTGATTCTGAAATAGCTTCAGTTTCATTAAAATCCGCACTCGAGAAATCGTCAGATATATCACTGTCATTAACACTTAGTTCTAAATCGGCCTCAAGTTGATTTATTTTCCCCACCAGTGATTCTATTAAACTTGGGTAGTCTTTTGTTTTTCCACCCCACTTCACCCCAATAGAATCCACCAACTGAACTACACGTCGCAGTTTTTCCTTTTTCGTCGCCTTAACCATTTGGATGAGTTTAGTTATGAAACCCATAATATAGTCTAATAGGTTTATTAAACTAACGAATATATCAATTTAATGAATGACCTTTGTATCTCTAGTTCACCAAAGGGTTATTCAACAACTGTTCTTAAAGCGTATACAGATAAATCACGGAAGTAATTAATATACCTCCGTCTTCCAGTGAGAGATCACGAACAATGAATCTGAGAGAGACTGTGTCAGAGACATCGAAGTTAAATATATACATCACAGTCTATTGAGTCTAACCCCTTAAGTTATATATTTATAGCTAGCAAATATGATATAAAAGTGTATGTTTACATAATAACACATTGTTCTATGTATTTGTCATTATATGCGGCCATAATAAAATAAAATAAATACAAATATTTTTACATTTTTAAGGTATTAATTGTTATCCATATCAAACATCCATTTTCTTTTATTGAGGCAATAAAGAAAATGATCATTTAAGCATATACTATTTCATATTTTTACTGCGCACATCTAAAAGTATGCGTTTGCAGTTTTCACATAAGAACACACCCTCATAAGTACATAATCTTCAGTTACAACGTTATGCAGTGTTGGGGCTTGTACTGAAGAGGGCAAATAAAGAATAAAGCCTTGGCCAGTTACTAAAAATGAAGCCTTTATACTCAACTTATTTTATTATTAGAGTTTATTGCCGTGTTTTAAGCTGTCGATGTTATCGACCATAATAAGTGTAATACCCTCTACCCGCAAAAATCCTGCAACCACAAAACTACCTGAGTTGACCTATAGGCCTATGCTACCTGCCTATATGTGTCATTCATGCCGGAGATGTGTAGAAACAATATAAATTATAACGTATACAGTTGTTGTTGTTGTTGTTGTTGTTGTTCCCTAAGCTGCCTGGCCGAACAGCCCCGAGTCCCTGAGGAAGGCCATGGCCACGATCGGGCTTTCCCACAGAGCTCTCATTGAGTGTAGATTGTGTTGTTGGCGTAAGTGGTTGTGTGAAATGCAGTCTTCTATGATGTGTTAATGGTATGGGGTGCTGTGTTACATCCCGGGCAGGCGTCGACAACGGAGTCATCCAGTCTCTTCTGATAGCTCAGGAGAGCTGGATAGTGTCCGCATCTCAGCCTGGCCAGGTGGACTCTGTCCTCGCGAGGAAGGGAGGATTCGGAAGGATGGATTTCGGGAGGTCGTGCATGCAGCTGCGTGTTGTCTGTGAGTGAGTGGATGGATCGGCGAGAGATATGAGTATGGATGTGCTTCTGGAAGTTGGTTCGGGGTGGGCAGGGAGGGAGAGAGGACAATAATTGTGTGTGATACCGTGTGCTGGGTGTTGTTTTGATATTTCTTGGTGTCTGTGGGTGTGTTGCCATGTAGTTTAGTGGGTGGTCTTGGTTCGTGGAGGCTGCTGCCAGGATTTGAGTGCCTCTCATGTCCAGATGGTCTTTGACTTTGAGGATTTTGGTTTCTTGATGTAGGTGATCTGTGGGTGCAGTAGCTGTGCAGCCTGTATTGATCTTCAGGGCTTTGTTTTGAATAGTCTGTAAGGTCTTATGATGTGTTTCAGCTAGGTTAGAAGCCCAGGCTGGGCTTGCGTATTCCATCACTGATCTTATATATTGTTTATATACTGTGGTGGTAGTTTCTTTGTTGTGTCCAAATTTTGTGTGAGCAAGTGACCTGGGGGCGTTAAGTCTGGGTGTCAGTTTCTTTTTAATGTTTGTGGTGTGCTGTTTGAATGTCATATGAGTATCATATGTTACTCCTAGGATTTTGGGTGTGTGTGTATGTGTTAGGGGTGTGTTGTTTATGGTGAGTTGAGGGATGTATTCGTGTTCTGTCCAGCTTGTGAGCAGGGTTGCGGTGGATTTGGCTGGGGCTAGATTAAGTCTGTTTGTAGTGCACCAGCCAAGTAGTGTGTTGAGATAGGGTTGAAGGAGATCTGTTGCTCTTTTTGGGTCATGGTGTGTGCATGTGAGTGCTATGTCATCTGCATAGGAGGCTAAGTTTATTTGGGGCGTATTGGGTGTAGTTATATCGTGCATGTACAGATTGAAGAGTGCGGGCGATAGGACGGATCCTTGTGGGACTCCGTTTGGAAAGTTTCTTATTTTAGATGACTGACCGGCAAAAGATACGTGTGCACATCTGCCTGCTAGGAAGTTGGCCAGCCACCTTTTTGTGTTGTTGTGCATGTTTGTGTTGTAGATTTTGTTTGTTAGGTTGTGGCGGGGGATGGCATCGAAGGCTTTACTAATGTCGAGTGTGGCTAATAGTGATCGGTGTGGTGGTCTAGCTGAGTTGATGCCATCAAAAGCTCTATAGCCCTATAGGCTAGACCAACAGTATTGTAGGAATAGGTTTTTACACCATACCCGAAAGAGGATTTATGGAGCTCCGATCTTACTCTCAACCATCTTAACAATTTCACCAACACACCTAAACTTCGTTAGATGCTGAAATAGCCCCCCGAAAATATTCCATGGGATGGGATTGAACCCAGGACCCTTAGGCTATGAGGCAGTCACTCTACTAGTTAGACTAAGAAAGATATCTCACTTGGCCTAGTCAGCTCAAGTTATTTCCGCATCTGGTTCTGTTTAAGCTAACATATTTTTACTGACTTTACAGTAGAGGTATATAGACTCCTTCACAATAATGTATTGTTCTATAATACCAATTTAGACCTCACTTGACCTAACCTAGGATTATAGACAATTATTCCTTACTGTGAAGGATTCTATAGCCTCTATAGGATGACTACTGTAATTTTTATATTAAACCTACGCATCTCTGGCATGAATGACACACATAGGCAGGTAGCATAGGCCTATAGGTCAACTCAGGTAGTTTTGTGGTTGCAGAATTTTTGCGGGTAGAGGGTATTACACTTATTATGGTCGATAATATCGACAGCTTAGGCAATTAACAATACATACAATGTGGCACACCTACTGTATTATGGTTGATAGCATCAACAGCTTAAAACCCAACTAATATACGAGGAAAAGACAGCAAGAAGAGAAAACCGGAGACCAAGACATATAGATAAACCTGTTGCATATGCCGCTAATTCTCTTACTAAAACTCATCAAAACTATGCTCAGATATAGAAGGAATGGTTGGCTATTGTATTTGGGGCAGAGAAATTCCACACATATGTGTATGGTAAGAGTGAGTAGGCTACATACTAGTAGAAACTGATCGCAAGCCTTTGGAAAGTATATTTAATTTAAGAATCCATTGTCTTCTGCTCCTCCTAGGTTACAAAGAATGCTTCTCAGACTTCAGAAATACTGCTGGAGCTCCCTCTAATTAATATAATATCAGGTAACATAAGGGGCCTGTATCCAAGGTGCAATCAAAACAAAGTCCCTCTACTGCAAGAAATAGCCACCACAGACAAAATATCCCTACTTGCCTTAATGGAAACACAGGGTGCTAGGGCCCCTTTAAAATTTGTTTCTGATCATGATCGGAGACATAGATAATGAACTCCAGCACTCTCAGGCCATATCATTTGATGACGACGCAAGGGTCAAGAGGAAGGTCGAATCAGAGGATGATGTGGCTCTGCTACAAGAAGGCCTAAATCGTCTTCTCGACTGGGCTGATACCAACAACATGAAAATGTATGGAGAGCAGTTTGAACTGATGAGGTAGTATGGCCCATTACAAGACACCAAGCAAGGCACTGGCTACCTGGTCCACCAGCAAAACATCGCATCAGAAGAACATGTGCGTGACCTGGGAGTTACTATGAGTGTATATGGAACTTTCTCCCACCATATAAATTATATCTTTAAAACAGCCAACAAATTGACAAGGTGGATCCTCAGGCCCTTTCAAACAAAAGAGAGGACCTGCATGTTGACTCTTTGGAAGGCCTTGTTTCTCCCTAAACTAGAATACTGCTGCCAATTGTGGACTCAATTTTGGACATAATTAAACTGGAATCCCTATACAGAGTACGTTCACTAGCAGAATCTGGGGTCTCCAACATATGAATTACTGGGAGCGGCTGGAGGAATTGAAGATGGGAACGATACCAGGTGATCTACGTTCGGAAGACCTTAGAAGGGCTTGTACCGAATGTGGGGATGACAGTTAATATAGCCACATAAGAAAAGGATGACGGTGCTACATCAAGAGGACAGAGGGCCAGAGAACAGCAACAATCTTACACAACTCCTTCACAAGAAATGGAGCTCGTCTCTTCAACGCTGTGCCGAAAGTAATCAGGGAGCTGGCAGGAGTCACGACTGACTCTTTCAAGCGTCAGCTGGACAGATGGTGGGCAACAGTACCCGACGAGCCCCTAACACAGGATACCCCAGCACTGCAAGCAACTATCTGGCGAACCTATGGAATACTAGAGAAGCAGAGCTGCCTGGTCGCTGCAGAGGTCTACCTTAGCTGCGCTCACAGAGGGCGAAATTCTACAAAGTAAACAGAGTAAGTATGAGAGCGGGAATTGTATGGGCTAAAGAGAATGTTTTGTAGGTGGTGCATTAGCTTGGATTTAAATTGGGTAAGGGAAGTGGAGTCAACTATTTCAGCTGGGAGGGAGTTCCAATGTTGGATTACACGTCAGGAGAACATTTTCTTTCTGCGGCTTCAGTTGTGGTTTCATAGGTGATAGCCTGATAGGTCATGGCATATGTTGTAGCACTAGACCATAACAGCCCTCAACAGTCTTCCTTTAATCAATAACAGGTTTAGGCTGGATAGTCATTCTAGATAGGAGATATTTGAGTGATTAATTACTTGCTTATTCCACTAGCACTGGACAGATATGAGGTCTCCCTGGAATCAAGTGTTCCAAACAGGGGAGGCAAAGTCTAGTAGCGGTCTATCATATCGGAAATGTGAATAGGAAAAAAATACAATATTCACCCTATAGAGACCATGCAGAATCCTTCACAAAATGGAATATTGTTCTATAATCCTAGGTTAGATTATTCTAACCTAACCTAACCTAGTATTATAGAACAATACGTACCTTATTGTGAAAGATTCCCATGGTCTCTTATTCTATAGGATGACTATTGTAATTTCTATATAGCTATAATATATTTAATGACTATATATAGTCTATTCACTATACTTAGGCAAATATCTTGAACATTACCCTCCTGTAGCTTAAAAAGGGTTAATTAGAGCAAATAGGCAAACATTATCCATACCTATTCTCTGGCCGACTCTCTCCAAATGGGCAAACATTATCCATACCTATTCTCTGGCCGACTCTCTCCAAATGGGCAAACATTATCCATACCTATTCTCTGGCTGACTCTCTCCAAATGGGCAAACATTATCCATGCCTATTCTCTGGCCGACTCTCTCCAAATGGTACAATTATTAGCTTGATTACTCTGATACTTTAGTAGCTATAGAGGTTAGAATTCAAGAAGTTTTACCTAATTATAATGAATAGACGTCTATATTAAATGTGTATGTTGCCCCAGACGTTCTCTCGCGTGTAGTTCTGTGGTTCAGGGATATTTTGGGTAGCTAATTATGGGCAACACAGAAGTTTTATGAATGATCTAATTATCAATTACATATTAATTGAAACATATAAGGCTAACATTAATTCAATAGGTTAAATTTCTCCGTTATTATGCATATGTTTGTAGTTAATGGGAATTCTTTGACCACTTGCGAGTTTCAGGCTATAAGGAAGTTGGATCTGTAGACATCCATATTTAGCACAATTAACAACTATAATACGGTTTTATTACATCTATTAATAATACATAGAGAAAACTTAATCATACTTTCTATCAACCAGAAACCTACATTATTATTGCATTTCGATCTCTACTGCTCCAACTTCCTTATAGCCTGAAACTCGCAAGTGGTCAAATTAGTTTGAAATTACTCGGCATAGATGTGTAATACATTGCTTCATATATTGTTTCGTGGTCTCGATATTCTGGACTATCATTATTAATGTTACTTTGGCTGATAATGTTTGCTTCATAATATACGTCCATAATTCGTACCGAAACTCAATATGCTTTGGAGTATCATGATTCGAGACTTTAGTACAAAGATTCATCTGTTTCAATGGTTCATATGCTTTGATCTCTAAGTTTCATATCATAATCATAATTGTTTTTATAGAGAACAACAATAATATATAGTCGGTTGAATTGTAGCAGTCGAAGGAATAACATCAACCACCACTATAATTATATTACTACCTCGTGTACCCTTATTCCTTCAACCAAATACTACAAATGCTATATATTATGTATCAATAACAACAACACGTAAATGTATAAGAGTGTAAACAAAAGGTGACTAATGATAACATAGGTAAATTGTCTCCGTTTTGATGCATAGGTAGTGAATGGCAAGGAGTAACGAATACTAAAAATACACAATTACTAGACGTTTAAGTAGGGAAATATACATAACAGAAGGTAAATAATAAGTGTCAAAGGGATATGAGGATTAAAATAAGGTAAATTCCTCCGTTTTTGTGCATAGGTAGTGGTTGCCTTCGCGCATCGCATTGCGCATCCACCAGGCCACCATTGCTTGGCAGGACTTGACGCGAGCTACACCTCCGTCTGTATAACCCACTATTACACTGCTCCCACTTCTCCCACTTCCCCGCCCAAACCTCTACACCGCACAAGACTCAGAATGAAGTTAGAGGACACAAAAGGCCTATGAGGTGAGTTGAGGGGGGAGGGGGAGGCGGAAATAATGACCTGGACATCTTGAAGCCCATTTTGTTTAGAGTGGGAAGAGGGAGAGTGAGAGAGAGAGAGGGAGCGCTAGGGATATATATATATATTAGCTAGTATCTTTATAGTGATCTAACTGCACCTATAATATAACTAGCCTATGATCTATCCTGGGTTAGGGGTGGCTATGGCTTACGTGGTCTTATAGCTAGCTTAGAACCTATCCCGACTATCCTGATCTTATTGCTATCCTAAAATGTTGGCCATTATTTTGTTGTTAGGATAGACTACTATTCATGCACTAATTTTATGAATCTATCGTTAGTTATTGGTTGTTTTATCTCGTGTGGTAGTCTTATAGCTAGCCTAGAACCTTACCTACAGTAGCCTACCCTGATTCTCACTCGATCTTATTGCTATCCTGAAATATTGCTATTGCCTTTTACTTGTCACACTAATACTAGGCTAGCCTATACTCTGTTCCAAGTAGGTCGGAAATTGGAAACTCTAAGCATTGCAGCAGGCACTATTAGGCTAGGCTATATTGTTGCTTAGGCTATACTATAATCTTAAAACAATTCCGGGGGATGATCACATCCGCCACTCCCGATTCATGCAAAATTGCGTTCCGTAATACTAGGCTAATAACCATTAAAATAATAGGTTCAATGTTATTTTAATACCACAAATTTTGTTGATATATTTGAAGATAAATATTGAATCTATATGCTCTAAAGATCATAAGAAAATTTGTTTTAACCCTCGGCAAAACCTAATAAAAAAGTATGGTACTAAAAAAAAAAAATCGTAACAAGGTTGTCAATACGTTACTTTCAGTCATCGATAGCTCTAAAGATCATATGAAAATGTGGTAAACCCTCGGAAAAACCTAATATAAAAGTATGGTACTAAAATTTAATTTTCGTAACAAGGTTGTCAATACGGTACTTTCCCGTTATCAATGTACAATAAAGCTGAAGATTGCAGAGTAAACACCTTAGACTTCAATGACTTTTCTTTCACTTTCGTATAATCGACAGCCAATTTTTTTTTTTTTTTATTAAGGGATTAGTACTCAACCAGCGGGGGTGGCAGCCCCCACTCTTAATACTAGGTTAGGTTAGGCTAATGTCTTTTCAAATCACTATAGAGGGGCTGTCTCAACATCGATCGATAGGCCTAATGGGGAAAATAGGTTTTCCCGAGATTTCTAATTAATTACAAACACTATATATTGATGCAAATGACCAATTTTGTTTATAAAAAACACTCGGGAAAATTTGTGGTATTAAAATAAAAAAATTCCAAATAATAATATAAAAATACGTAGATTAGGGATAAAATGTCGTTATCATTACCGTATACATAAAGTTAATTTGTGCGTTAGCCTATCACACAAAGAACGGCGTTGTTTGACACCCTGGCTACTACTGTACATTACTAAATGAGCAAGTTAATCTATTTCATAACTGAAATAACTTATAAATGGCAGAGTAATAAAATATTAATGTCACGGTTATCACAAAAGGCCTTTATTTGTAGTTGTTGGTGAGAAGTTAACAGGATGACAGTGGAGTGTGAACTGCACAATGTTGACCAGACTATTCTTACAATACCTAGCTTTGATCCAATAATTAATATGAAACTTTGAAGCACCTCCCAGACAAATATGAACCATGAAACATTGTGAAACAAAGCATTACAAAACATGAAGCAATACCTTAATAATAACTTTGTTTGAAATATGATTCATGAAGCAGTAATCGAAACTCTCAACAATACCTACTGTCTGATGGTGTAATGGTTAGAGTGTTTAAAATCTGTATGTGGTAACCCAGGCTCCAATCCCGGTGGATCACATGCTTTCATTAATTTCATTGGGAGGTGTTTGATGTTGGAGTGAAATTAATAAAAATAGATTATCTGATCTTGCTAGCCTAGAATATTCCCTATCAGTTATTAATTTTATCAGTTACTATCTTTACTAATCTTACAGCTAACCTATGTATGTTTATACTCAGGTCCAATCCCTTTTTTTTTTTTTTTTTTTTTTTTTTTTTTTTTTTTTTTTATAAACCAGTTAGGCCTACTACCTTTACTAAACTTACAGCTAACCTATCCTAACAATGTCTAGTCACCGACATTCCTACACCAATAGATCATGGAAAATGCTGTAGTTTTAAAACTAATTTGAGCTATGAGGATTAAGATAAGAAGTAAAGGTGATTTAGATGTTCAACCTAAATATATTGTGACATTGAAATTCAAATTCACTAAACACTTTATCAGTTTTGTATACTTGGTAATAATTGTACTGGTATTATATATAAACCAAATACTGGTACAGTACTGTAGAAATATATACAGTATATAATATATATACTGTACTGTATATTATATATATATATATTACTGTGCTTCAGCAGTGACGTATCAAAAGGTTAGACAATTTGCTCTAGCTTGTATTCTATCTTTAGGATTCAAAGGGGCAAATATTATCCCAAGAAACCCTTTAAATAATATATATACAACCTTCATAGACTGCATTTTTGGTAATACCCTGTGTAGTGGGGAGAACTGTTTTCAGATGCATATTTACTAAGAAACATTGAATAATATCTTTAACCTAATCTAGTATATTAATGGACTAGGCCTATTTATGAATGTAAAATGCAAAAATATATTGTAACATTACCAAATTATTGAGATATAAGTGCAGGTCTCCTCGCTAGGGATATACCGATGTATCGGTATCGGCTTGTTTTAGGGGTATCGGTATCGGTGAAATATTGGCCGATACTGCCGATACTTTAAACTGTATTTACGCTCTGTATTTTTCCCTCTTTTATAATTTGTTAATTGTTGTTGTTCCCCAAGCTGCCTGGCCGAACAGCCCCAAGGCCCCGAGCAATTCCAAGGCCATAACCGAGCGCCCCCACAGAACCCTCCCTGCCGACCACAATAAAGCCTGGGTGACCGAAGCCACTCCATGGCGGGGAGCTGAGGAGGGTGCGGAAACGCCCGGGAAACCAAAGCCCCACCCAGGGCCCTGTGCCCCTCAGCAATTATGAAGAGAAAGTTGAGGGGCAAGGGAAAAATATGACGCTTTGGCTTCCAATCTTGGTAGATTGGGAGGTCAATCCACGGAAAAGACGCCGTCACTTGAGATCTAGAAAATATATAAGTTAAAGGAACAGTCAGAGTAAGCTATGGGTATGGCAGAGATCGCTCAGTTCTCACTCTGATAGACCAGCCCATCACCACATGACTAGAACCCAATCCTCTCAGCATCAGCTAGGAAAGGCCCTAGAAAGCCGCCTTTGGCGGGGGGATAGCTCCCCTATTTCAACCCCTTTCGGGGTCGGGCACCCGCCTAGGGGGTTATTTTAAGATACCTTACATCCTATGGTAAATATCAGTAATCATTTCAGTTTGGTTTGGCTATCTCTTATGTCGTATTTAGTAGTAGCTTGGTGCTCCCTTCTCGCAGCTGTCCGGTTCAGGTGTTCTTTCAGGCTACGTCTGAAGGAATACAGTGTTCTCTTTTCACGGACTGACTGGGGTAGGTCGTTCCAGTCTTTGATGGCAGTGAAGAAGAATGTTTGCTTACCCTGTCCTTGGATTCTCGGGACCTTAAAATTAAACATCCTGTTCCTTGTATTATGTCCACTCCTCTCATTTGCTTTAACAAAATCATTCTTTAGATACTCTGGAGCTCTGTCATAGAACATTTTGAAGGCATTAGTGAGCCTGATTTGTGTGGCCCTGTCAATTTGTTGATCAATCCTTTCCCTGTTTAGGGACTTGGAGTCACTTCAGGATTGGCTATTGACTGACTTAGTTCATGTCATGGGTGTCAATGAGGTTAAGATTTAAGATATATGATTATGAAACTAATTTTATAGCCTACTTACATTCACAATTGAAAGATTATGAGACTAATTTTATTGTCTACTTACATTCACAATTGAAAGATTATGAGACTAATTTTATTGTCTACTTACATTCACAATTGAAAGATTATGAGACTAATTTTATTGTCTACTTACATTCACAATTGAAAGATTATGAGACTAATTTTATAGTCTACTTACATTCACAATTGAAAGATTATGAGACTAATTTTATTGTCTACTTACATTCACAATTGAAAGATTATGAGACTAATTTTATTGTCTACTTACATTCACAATTGAATTTTATAGAAAAAATATCGGTATCGGCTCTAAACTGAGTATCGGTATCGGGCAAAATATTGGTATCGGTACATCCCTACTCCCCGCTACACAGGATTATACCACATCTTTGTACAATCTTTAGGACTAATAGATTAAGTTCTTAATTCATTCTGTATCGTGTCATTCACTCCTTTTGTTTTATGGCTATTGCAATTTTCAAATGTTTATTATTCCTTGCTCTCAACCTCTCTTCCAACCACTTAACACTTCATGCCTGCCACTCCTATCTCTACTTGATTCTCTCTCTCTTTCTTTCTACTTGATTCTTTCTCTCTCTCTGTGGTAGTTAAAGGGGTTGGTGAGATGGTTTGAAGCCTTATTATTGCTAGAGGTCCTTCCTAAGCTGAATACTATAGTCTAATCATTGCCAGAACATAATGTAAATGATGCCACCGGTACTAGACTGGTTAAATGGCCAAAGTAATGCAACATCATGCACATTTTCCTGTACAGGTCTCCCTCGATTTACGATTGGGTTACGTTCCTGAAAACCCGATCTTAAATAGAAAAATCATATAGCGAACCCTAAAATTAATGGGGTAAATTATGATACATTCTGGAACTAGCCAAAACCCAAACATAAACACCTACTAACCTATAATAATATGGTAGTTCGGGGCATCGGATAGTGAGGGAGACCTGTATAGCAAGCCCTAAAAATAATGGGGTAAATGGGTATACGTCCTTGGACCAGCCAAAGCCCAAACATGAACACCCACACCCACTAACCTTTAACCCCTTCTCTACCGGCGACATCTTTACTATTTTGTTTCAGCTACATATAGACGTTTTTATGAAGCTTAGGAAGGATATATGGTAGCTAAAGGGATTAATTGGTTTGGTAACAGAGTTGTAGATGGGTGGAATGGACTACCAAGTGCTATAGTGGGATCTAAAACTGTAGGGAGCTTTAAGATAAAATTGGATAAGCATATGGACGAGAAGAGTTGGGTGTGAAGGGGGATCAGCCGGGTTGGGCCAATCAGCGCTCTGCAGACCCCCATAATCCTGCGTTGGTCTCTGGCCGTTTTGGTGGGATGATCCTCAGGGTATTGGAGTGTTGAGCCTATAATTGGGCTTTGTAATTGATTTGGGGTTGTGTGGGACAGGGATCTGCCTTGCTTAGGCCAATCGGCTTTCTGCAGACTCCCATTTTCTTATGATATAGTTTGTAGCCTTTTAATGAGTAGACGTCCTTTCTAAGCTGTACACAATCGTTTAATAGTTACCACAATATAATGAAAAGTACATCACCGGTACAGAAGGGGTTAATAATATGGTTAATTTGGGCATCGGATAATGAGGGAGACCTGTATTCTCTCTTACACTGGACTCCATCTAGAAACATCATTGTCCCGGTGTGCCACAATATTTCGTCCACCAGGATGTCAAACACGGTCAAGTTGGCTGAAACATAACTATTTGCGAAGGGGATTTTTATGAGTTCTTTTGCGTTTATCTTCTATCAATGTATACAGCACAACTATGGTGGAACTATATAAGAAAATGACAGTGAATAGACTAAGTATCTCATATCACAATATCATGAAAATGTTTCTGGGGCTCTCAAAATATGAGAGTACAAGTACGCTATGTGCCTATATGAACTTACAATGTTACCAATCACTCATTAGAAAGCTAACATATAAATTCATTCAGCGCCTTAACACTTCTGAGAACAGTATCATTAAAATGCTACAAACTCCAAGCATAGTGTACACCTCTAGGATCCAGACACACTGGAGGAAGTTGCTCTATATTTAACCTTAAGTAATGATTTCAGGTCTCCTACTCTACAGAATTAGCATACCGGTACTGAACCTCATAGTGCAGTACAGTACCGATATTCCTATACTGTACTGTAGCAACATACTGTACCGGAAGCTAAATGATGTGAGGCATGGTACTGTACACAATTAGGACAGTGGTTTTGGTAACACAGTAGTTTGATGACCACTGTTTTGGGTTGAGGCAGTGCTGTGAACTACATGATAGCAAGCTGGGTATTATTATTATTTTTTTTTTTTATGTAGCCTATGTACAGTAGCTTATATATATTTATGTTACTGTAAGTATATGGACCCCAGTATGGTCCCCTCTGTACTGTGTGAGTCTGAAATAAATTATTATTATTATCGTCCGAGTTTTGGTTTGTATATTTTGCAAGTTTTACATTATAATAGAGGAATGCTGGAATATGTGCATGAATTTGCATTTTATAATTGTCCATTTCATCACTTCTCTAAAGACATAACCAGAACTGTAGATCATAACTTAAACTTTGTATATTTTTTTTACAATGACTAGAAAAAGGCAAAAATGTGTGTGAATTTGTGTTTTTTGTTGTGTTGTGTTGTCCCTGTTCAGGCTCAGTCTCGAGTCGGCCACCCCCAGCTGAAAATAGAAACAAATAATGGGGTATGTGCCTGAGTATATACATTAAATTGATAGATATATAGAAAGACAATGGGTTTTAGGACTTGGTTTCAATAGTCTCTCATTTGCGAGCTTGTATGCTACTTTATGAAAGTTTTGTTTTCCTCTTTTCTTGTTTGCCTTTTATCTAACCATTGGTGGTCTTACATCTCTAACTTTCCCTCTCGCTTGATTTCAGCAGCGCGCCCCCAATTAAATAGCCTTACTGTCTCCACAAGCTATGTCATCCATTTAGATAATATACTGGAAAGTGTGAAAAAAACCCATAAAAGACATTGGATATACTGTATACAGTAAAATTAAGTAGTTATTTTTGTATTCATATATATACAGTATATATTTTTAGTTGAAGGTTTAATTTTGATTTATTTATTTCAGATGGAAGTGACGTAGGTGGTGATGATGCGAAAGGCGGGGAAATCTCGGTCCACTGAGAGCTCTGCCGCTGCTGAACGTTTAGCAGACTATAAGGGAGATGTGAGTTCCTATACTGTTTGCTATTATTGTTCATAGAAAGAGAGAGATATACAGACACATGGCTAGAGAGAGAGAGAGATACAGACATATGGCTAGAGATCGAAAGTCTATAGAGATACAGACACATGGCTAGAGATCGAGAGAGAGAGAGAGATAGATATACAAACACATACTGTAGTTAGAGATCTAAAGACTATATAGATCTATACAGACACATGGTTAGAGATCGACAGACTAGAAAGATTGACACTGACAAACGTTAAGGGAGATTAATAATGACATATTAGAGAGAGAGATTGACACTGACAGACTAGAGAGAGAGAAATTGACACTGACAGACTAGGGAGAGAGAGAGAGATATTTGTTATATAGACTAGAGACAGAAAGAGATAAAAACACACCAGCAAAGAGACTAATATATACATGCACTAGAAAAGAGTTAGACACACCGGAAAATAGAAGAATAGATACACACTCTCACTCTGACACAGTGATGTAGGTGGAGATGACGATAAAGAGCCACGGTCCACTGCGACCTCTACCACTTTTGAACGTTAGCTGATTATAAGGGAGCATTTTCTACCACTTTTGAACATTAGCTAATTATAAGGGAGCATTGACCACTTGCGAGTTTCAGGCTATAAGGAAGTTTAAGCCGTAAGCATCAATAGATTATAATGTAAAACTTGCAAAATAAACAAACCAAAATTGGGACGGCGAGTTTCAGGCTATAAGGAATTTTAAGCCGTAAGCATGAAAAGCCATCAATATATTTAATGTAAAACTTGCAAAATAAACAAACCAAAATTGGGATGACACAAGATAAACGCAAAAGGAACTTATCAAAATCACTATGTCGAAATAACGCTTAATAAAATAAAATTTGAAATAATAAAAATACTGTACAATAATATTGTAGGTTTCTGGCAGATCGAAAACATATTGAATTTGATTATGTGGGTTTATATATTCACTACGACCGAAACTTGCAAGTGGTCAATTGTATGGCTGTGTTACCTGTTGTTATTATTGGTAGTTATAATGTACAGAGAGAGAGAGAGAGAGAGAGAGAGAGAGAGAGAGATGGAGATGGGAAAAGATAATTACACGCACTAGAGACATACAGGTAGAGAGACCATAGACAGATTGAGATAGATGGGGAAGGCAGGGAGGACTCGGTTGCTACTGAACTATTAGCAGACTGTATAACTGGCGACATACCAGCACCTGAGCGGCTCATATTTTCCGAGTCATTGTATCAGAACAAGAAATATTCAGCGAATTAATCTATTATAGGACTATTTTCTCTTCTATTATGATGGTACAGTATTATGAATCTTACTAGTGGTGTGAAATACAATAACAAATAATGTAAACCCTTCAAAATATTATTAACCCACGAAATCCGGGAGGCCTCATATGGGGCAAAACAAAATAATAAAACAAATTGCAGAAATCCGGGAAGCTTGAATATGCGGCTAAACCGCACCACTAAAATCATCGTAACACGGTAACCACTTGTCGTAGCAATGTCATCTCAACGGCAGTCTACAGGCAACAAAAAGTTCTACAATTTGCAATTGAGTTGACTGCTCTTGGTGATCTCAATCAGTAGCTGAATTATGAAGCTTGCCTTTACCCAAATGGCCCTGGACACACCGATCGGGATCATATGAGGCCCCCCAGATTTCGTGGGTTAATACTTACAGCGGATATCTTGCTCCGATACAATTCGGTAATAAACGTTCTTGTGTATCGCCAGGAGATAAGTTGCTAGCAAACTCCTTTTTGTAATTACAGTAAACCCTTCCCTTTCAGACCCAGGGGCTCTGGAAACCCACAACTTCTGGACTTGCTACAATACTACAATATCGGTTAGGAATAGTTGTAACATTTTTGAGGAATAATTATATATTGATACTTTATTTTGAAACACTAGCTGATCTGGAAAGGCCAAACAACTGGTTTCTCAGGTCAACACTCACTGTCTTATTTAGATGCTTATGTGCTGGGTGTGGTGTCCCGAGTTCGAATCCTGGGAGGACCATATGCTTTCATTAGTTTGTTCAAGTGCATTGGGATTTGTAATTGATGATTAATGTTCAGAACGGGGTGTTACTTATTTCATAATGAGGTTTCCATGCATCATGAGTGACACTGTACTTGGTCCAGATTCTATTGAACTCTCTTGGGATAGGATTGCCGGTAAACATTGAAAAGACCCCGGACAGCCTTTTTACTAGTTATTTTGTGTTGTTTTGTTAGGTTAGGTAAAAAGGCTGTCCAGGGTCTCTTCAATTTTTACCGGAGTGCCTCATAATTGTTCTGAAAGAGAGTGTATAATTTTTCATATAACATGGCTACCATCTATGAATTAAATTAACAAATTATCAATTACTGTACAGTAAATACTAGTAGTTTACTGAAAACCTTGATGGTAATACAGTACATATGAAATCTAGAGAGAGGGACATTAAATAGACACTTCTACAACATTAAACAAATAGTACTATAGGTAGCGCCAACAAACTTGACAATAATCTTGATCCCTGTCCACTGTGTACCGGTATCTCAAAAGGGCCTAGAACAAACTGGCTGTAAATATCCACACCTATTTCCTGGTGGACTCTTCCAAAATGATAGAAACGTCAGCCCGATTGCTTTCATTAATTTTGAGTTATAAAAAGTTAAGGGGTCAAGATTATTGTCAAGTTCGTTGGCACTACCTTTAGTCACAGGCTATTAGAAATATGAAGTTTATCAAGGAAATATTATAATTTTAAATTACAGAGTTTATGAGCAATATTTTTGGTGAACTATTAATTTTGGCGGTACAACTACTGTAGATGTAAATAATTGTGTTGTCTATCCTCAGACCGGGAGTGGGGGAGGGTGTGTGGGTGGGGAAGATCAAAGCGGTGGTGGTGGCGGTGGTGGCTGTTGTAGCAGTGGTGGTGGTGGTGGAGGCAATAGCCCGGATAGTCTGCCAGCATCCAGTCCTTCTTCCAATAGTTCAGTGGGGTATCGGGGTGGGCAAACAGCAGCATCTGGATCTACACACAGAGACTCCCCACAGACAACACAGCCTACAGCTACCACACATCCACCACCACCTGCTACTAAGGAACCCAGCACTAAAACCATGAGGGTAAGTCACAATATTTTGATTCCTTATCATTTTGTTGAAGGTTATAGGTACCAGCCGGTTAGGGAAGTACCATACTCCCAATGCGAGATTTAGGAGAGGCATAGTCAGTAGAGGGTCGGTGGATTAACCCTCCAGACCCGGTTGGGCTCTGAGGCCTCCATAAAAAACACCCCCCGCGCTACCCGGTAGGGCTCTGAGGCTCCGGCAGCTTGAAAGCCTGTAAGCTTGGTGTGCGAGGCGTCCGTCCGACGCATGTAAACAACAGCCGGCTGGACCGACGCCGCGCATCTTCGACCACAAGAAGGAGTGCGTCGCTTGTTCGTGTGTGCCTGTATGTTATTGTTAAGTATCGAAAAGTAGTGTAAAGTGGCTGTTTTTGCCACAAAGTTATCTCCAATGAAATCATCATCACAATTGAACCAGTTGACTTAGAGAGCTCTACTTAACGCCATTCTACAGGTACGAAACACATCTACGCTTGAGGATGCGCGGGAATGCGGAAGCAGTCAAAATAACAAACATACGGTAGCCTGGGCGTAGACGTTTTTCGGCCAAAAAACCCCGGGTTTTTGGCAAATTATAGAATACAATAGCTGGGGCTGGAGGGTTAAGCCCTCACTGTCAATATTTTATTGGTAGATGTCAAGCCCGGGCAACTTGACCTAGCGATTTGTGACAAATGCCCGATATTCATGGCCACCCCTTCTCAGGAAATACGGTGTCTGGCAAAAAAAAAAAAAAATCTTACCTTTGATATCTTGGCCACACTGACGAGCGCAACACCCCTTGTGGTTGGTTATGATCTGGTGCATCAGGCTGTTTGAAGGGGTGGCCCTTCCCTCTGTGAAGATAGGCTCATCTGGCACCTTTTGTAGTTTGGCATTGAATGCTCTCTTGAAGTTGTCTAAAGAGACGCCTCTCATGTCACTTAATCGCCATGGAAGTTTGTTGGAGACCTGGACCAAGCCTCTCCCGAGTTCATAGCACCCCAATTTATTTATTGAGGGAATATCGCATTCCCATCCTCTCTTATCACTGAACTTCAAGACTATCGGTACATGGATTGAGACATCCTGTTTCACCTTCTGTCTTAAAAGGAATGCAATTAGTAATAGACAAGTCCTAATTAGGCTGCTCGTTTATAGGTAAATGGAAAAAGTGGCACATACAGGTATACCAATACATGTAGCAGTATTGATAATTTCTCACAATAGTTCTTGAGGAATCTGAGCCTTTGGGTCTAAAGTTCTCCTGGACTAAGACTAAAGTTCAATCATTTGGTAGCCTATTCTGTTGGGTGAGACAGTTTGGTTTATACATGCATATGGTGAGAACATAGAGGTCTTGGATAAATTCACTTGGTAGTGAGATACATAATAATATTAGGTCAGGTCACAATGTTTTTTTCACCTTGGTATAATATTTAGGGCTATAGACAATCATCAATTGTACGGTCGTGCTAATAAGTCATGTCCCAGCTGCCAGAATAGGCTTAAAGGTGAATTACACAAAGATGATAAAAAAGTGAGATAAGTTATCTAGCAGAACGTTAAATGCTCTAGTAATACACCATTATCGGGAATATCCTTAAATTTGCCCCTAACATATAAAATAAATTGGGTCAAATTAAAGGTAAATTTCTGTTACTTGACAACTATCGGATTCTGTGACGTCCTCACAATATTCGAAGGTGCAAAATTTGCAAGACAATCAACTATCAGACGCCGCCAGATATAAAACTGTTGAATACTGTATTTGCAAGACAATCAACTACCAGACGCCGCCAGATATAAAACTGTTGAATACTGTATTTGTTTTCTTTACTAACGTAAATTTACTTTATTATACACAAACCTGAGCAGCCGTAACCCTGAATTCGACACCTGAATTGCACAAAAGGTCTTAATATGGGGTGAAAGTTCTTAAAATCGCTAAACTAATGGGGCAAACGTTTTATAATATCAAAATCAATGGGGCTAAACATGAGGGAGAAAGAGGCTCAGAAAAAAATCCTCCAGGTGGAAATCTCCCCTTAATGCTCTCTTCAACTGAATCCGGTGTTCATTTCTGCCAGGTTGTCTTATCAGTAATCATTATCTACAAACAAACGTCTCTGTGGCTTCCATAGGGATTGGGCCCATACGGAATTGGGCCCACAGGATTGGAACCTAACCTAACCTAAGTGGGCCCAATCCCGTGGTCACCGTCTCTGTGGTATGTGTCTAACCGTGATTGTGTCTATTGAGTCACTGTCTATAACTTCATTATGGAGTTTATTCCACTCACTAATCATATTGTGGGTGAAGACGTTTTTAGTTGTATCTAGGTTCGCTTTCCTGCCTATTATTTTTAACCCCTTCAGACTCATATGACGCAGAGGTTGCCAGATTAGCAATACTAAATAGAGTTATCTCACTCTTATAATTACCTCTCCAAAATTAGTTTTCTGCCCACAGCTAACTCAGAGACAACTGCAGAGGTTGAAGTAACTAAACTAAAGGTTTCTAAATACCCCTGATGGTAACAATGGCTTTAAAGTACAGTAGAGTCACGCATCTCACGCATTTCGATCCCACGGTACTATCCAATGGCTACCTGAATTCTCATCCCACGAAAAACCACACGATTCCCACGGCTTTGGCGGCGACGGTGGGGTGACGGAGAACGAGAGTGGGGCCACGGAGGGTGGTATCTAACATCCGCCTCTCGTCTATCACCACATCCATCACAATATTCACCTCATCAACTTTTCTAAGTTTTTTGTTTGTGTTTTACTTATCTTTCTTTTCATAGCAGCTTGAAAGCCTGTAAGCTTGTTTTGAAAGGCGTCCGTCCGACGCATGTAAACAACAGCTGGTAAGGCGTCGCTTGTTCGTGTGTGGCTGTGTTATTGTTAAGTAGTGAAAAGTGGCTGACATCGCCACAAGGTTCTCTCCACGGAAATCGTCATCACAACTGAACCAGTTGACTTAGAGAGCTCTACTCAACGCCATTCTATAGGAACGAAACACATCTACGCTTGGAGATGCGTGGGAATGCGGAAGCAGTCAAAATAACAAAGATACGGTAGCCTAGGCGAGACGTTTTTTTCGGCCAAATCCCCCAGGTTTTGGGGATATACCTTACCTTTTGATGTGTTCGCCGCTCTTCTAGCGGCACCAAGGAGCGCGACGCCCCTCGTTATGGGTGGTGATCTGGTGCAGTAGACTGTTTGAAGCGACAGCTCGCTCCCTTGCGAGGATACCGGTATTATAGAATGCGTAGCCGAGGCTGGAGGGTTAAAGCAACTTACTTTTGATTATTGGCATGTAAAGTGATGGTCAATAGTCGCCCGACGATAGCCTCCAGTCCCTTTTGTAATTTTCCCCATTACTTTAATACTCTGCATCCCACGAATTCCGGTCCCACGGTAATATTTCGGTACCAATAAATCGTGGGATGCGAGATTCTACTGTATCCCTAATAGGCTCAAAATTGCGTCGAGAACATGAGAGGGTTAATATGTTTTGATGCATACAAAATATACCTCTTACTATACTGTAGGTAGTGCCAACGAACTTGACAGTAATCTTGACCACTTAACTTCTTATAACTCAAAATGAATGAAAGCAATCGGGCTGAAATGTTTATCATTTGGGAAGAGTCCACGAGGAAATAGGTGTGGACATTTACAGCTAGTTTGCTCAAGGTTGTTTTGAGTTTCGAAGAAGTCAGCGGTCTAGATTGTTGTCAAGTTCGTTGGCGCTACCTATAGGTATGCAGCTTATGTAAATTATGTAATAATTAATGAAAGGGTTAAATTATCTTTGGCTTGTCTGTATTTAACTATTTATGTGTGAAAGGTTATTATATTTGTTTAAGCTACAATATAATTATTTATGTTTCTATAATTTCAGCCTGGGTCAAGCGAGGGCCAACAAAAGGTGGTGCGAGTTATTGTGGACGATAACAAGCCCAAACCCACCACCAAGAAACCCAAGTCCATACAGGCCGATCTAGATGTGTCCAAGGAGTTTAATAGGTACTTTGATTATCTGTTCATCCACACGCTATAATTAACCTGACAAGCGCGATATAGACGTAGGTGCTAGGGTAGTTATTTGTGCATTTCTAGCCCTGGATTCTGACAGAATTCGTTATATTTACAATATAAACCATTATTTGTTTTCGGTATGCTTTTATTTTACATATATGATGTATATATGAACCTTCAAGAGTGCTAAAATAAGTGGGAAAAGCATTTGGGTGGTGAAAAACGAAGATATTGGCCACCCGGTCATAATCTCAGGCGAGAGAGAGAGACAGGCAGCCCTCCCCTCTCGCTGTCTGGGAGTCAACTGAGACGAGCGAGGCGGTGTGTGCCGGTGTCTGGGTGTTGCATAACGATCTTTTATGCAACCCACTTGTGCTACATTATCGCGGGAGAGAAAAATAACCGATAAATGATGATAATAAGAGGAAAAATAGGTGATAATTGAGGAGGGGAGGGAGGGGGGAATAAGGTGGGGAAGGAGGGGAGGGGGGTGGGTGAGATTTACATGGATGAGTACTGGAGGGGAATTATCTCACCTAGAGACAAATTCCTTTGTTTTGATAGGCCCTTTTTTTTTATGGAAGGCTTTTTTTATGGTCCTGCTTCCGTGAGGCCTATCGCGTTCCCTATAGGAAGCCTTCTGTGAGGCCTATCGCGCTTGCCGGGTTAATAAAAAGCCATAGGAATTTTTTGACAAGAAAAATAAAAAATGCCTTGACAAAGATTCTAGTAATGTCTTTTTAATTTCCTGGTTTTGCCTTGACATTTCATGGTGTTTCTTTGTATTAATGATTGGTGCAATTGAGTTTCTTTGTATTAATGATTGGTGCAATTGAGTTTTTTGTTTTTATCGGCATAACCTAGTATAATTTTCAAACTAAAATGTCCCAGTTTATGATATCTAACCATTTAATAAGGATATAAACAGATGAACGGAAATATTTGTAATGCCTAAATCTAGTTGGAGCCACCACTAGAATTATACCAATCTCTTAAATATTTGGAATGATATATAGCATTGTAGCATCATCTTTAATGTTGATACTAATTCAGATGTTTTTATGCATATGGGTTGTGAATGAACCGTTTAGTTAGGTTCTTGTCCAAGCTGAGGATGTTAAAATATTTATGTATACAGTACAGGTCCCCCTCGATTTACGATTGGGTTTCGTTCCTGAAAACCTGATCTTGAATAGAAATACAGTAATCATATAGCGAAGCCTAAAATTAATGGGGTAAATGGGGCATGTGGAACGTATGGGAAGCGAGAGAATGACAAAGAGAGTGTACGAGAGTGAGGTGGAAGGACAGAGAGGGAGAGGTAAACCGATGAGAGGTGGAAGGATGGAGTGAAGGCGGTGCTAGATGGGAGGAGGGGCGTCGACTGACTGGGGACATAGTTGCGTGGGGCCGTTTCGTTCGTGGCCACTCCTTCGGGGATCACGGCGTCCTACAATAGATAGATGGGGATGTGGGGTAGAATGTAGAGTTCGGGCGTACCGCCAGCCTTGTGTACACTATGCGGACCGGCGTCGGGACGCTTGCCATCATGTTCCCATCTATTTTTACTGCCTTTGGATACAATATGTTGAGGGGGGGCTTTGCCCCCCCCCCCCCCATGACATAATGTCATCAGCATGTATATTGCCAGCAGGGGGCAATAACCGGAAAAATCGCCGTCAAAATAGACGCGAAGTTAACCACAGCGATCGTCCCATGTAAACAATGACGACCGTATGCCCGGAATGTGTTCTGGGACCAGCCAAAATCCAAACACAAACACCTAAAAAACAATAATACTGTAATATCGTAAATCGGGGCATCGGATAGTGAGGGACACCTGTACTGTATATAGTTTAATTTTTACCATTTTATTTTGTATTTATTTGTTTTTGTTTCAGGTGTAAGGATGATGGCGCCCAACGACTGGACCTTAGTAACTCCAGCATCAGCCAACTACCAACATCCATGCACAACCTCACGCATCTGCTGGAGTTCTATCTTTATAGGTTAGTACTACAAACACACACTCTCTCTCTCTCTCTCTCACACACACACACACACACACACACATCTGGTGGAGTTGTATCTTTACAGGTTAGTACGCTCTCTTCTCTCGCTCTCTCTCTCTCTCACACACACATCTGGTGGAGTTGTATCTTTACATGTTAGTACACTCTCTCTCTCTCACATCTGGTGGAGTTGTATCTTTACAGGTTAGTACACTCTCTTCTCTCTCTCTCTCTCTCTCTCTCACTCTCACATCTGGTGGAGTTATATCTTTATAGGTCAGTCCCTAGACTCCGTAAGGGCTCTCAAACTCCCATCCTTTATCTGAATGATCAAGGTAAAAGTGTCAAGACTAACGCCGGTATCACACGAGAGCTTTTATAGTCAACATTCCATGATCAACATTTTTCTGGCAACATTTCTGGACTATTTTGCACTCGTATTGGTAGATGAATTTAGGTACCGGTAACCAAAATATTATAAAGGGTGACCTCATTAGTTGCCAGACCAGTGTTGAGGAAAAAAGTGCTTGTATGATACCGGCTTAAGGGGGGATGGGCCGGTTTTCTGGACCACTTTCTCCCTCATGTTTAGCCCCATTAGTTTTCAGATGTTAAAATGTTTGCCCCGTTAGTTAATCGATTTTAAGACCTTTCGCCCCATTTCTTCGTCAATATTTAGACCTATCGTGCTATTTAGGTGTCAATTTTTTCCCTGGCGAACGATAGTGAGTGTCTAATGTTAGAAGAATCGGCCTTCGGCCGGGACATTTTTCTACCGAAAAATGTACAAATTAAGCTAGAAGGAGGATCTAATGGATGTTTTTTTTTTTTAAATTTGATGGAGGTCTAGGGAGGTAACTAGAAAAATAATGAATACATGCAAAAATCGCTCAAAAAGTAAGGTGTTTCACGGTTTCAGACAGGACCTCCCTCGGATTAGTTTATATAAGAGTGTTTTTTACCGTACCGGTACTTTATTCTATTATTCTATATAGGTTTGCATGTGTTAAATTAAAATGTAAAACTTGCAAACTAAACAAACCAAAATTGGGACAAGGACAATATAAAGTCAAATTAAATTATCAAAATCGCTATGTGGAACCAACACTTACTAAAATGAAAATTATTAAATAAAAGAACAATTCTATCTCTTCTTTGTTTCCCCCCCCCCCCTACAGCAACCGACTGGTGACGCTGCCACAAGAAATAGGTTGCCTGGTGAACCTACAGACTCTGGGACTATCCGAGAACTCCCTCACATCCCTGCCGGACACCCTGGCCAAACTGGAAAAGCTGCGTGTGTTGGATTTGCGTCACAACAGACTCAACGAGATCCCGGATGTGGTCTATCGTCTGACCTCCCTCACCACGCTGTTCCTTAGGTTCAATAGAATCAGAGTCGTTGGCGAGGATATACGCAATCTTAAGGTTAATACCCTATCTTTTTTTATTGCTAGTTCTATCGTAGTTTCTCATTTTTGTTCATTACTATTATGTCAGTGAAGACCTTCACAAAAATGAGGTTAGTACAGTAAAGTGAAGATACTATTCTATTCTATATACTAGGGCCAAATCCCCACTTTAATTTTTTTTTTGGGGGGGGGACTCAAGACAGAGCCAGAATAGGGACAACACAACAGCAAAACAACAAAAGACAAATTCACACACATCTAGTGCGTCCAGGACTATAATTTGTTCATCTTAACCGGGCAAGCAGTTTATAGTCCCTGCCAGATAAGCTGGTCATGGAGAAACTACATATTTTGGATTTGCATCCTAACAGACTTGACATGATCCCGGATGTTGCCTCATTGTCTGACCTTCACCAATCTGTTCCTTAGGTTCAGTAGAAACAGAGCTGTTAGTGAAGATATATGCAATCTTGAATCTTATCTTGTATCTGCTTGTGGATAGTGGCCCTGACATTATCCTGCTCAATTAAACTTGCATGACTTTCGTGCAGTCGGGCTTAAGCAACCCTCCCCGTAAACAAAAACAAGCTAAATAATAGAATGAGTTGCCTCGGCATATGGAAGCATTGGCGGCCACTTCCTCTCTGGGATTACGGCGTCTGGAAATAGATAGAAAAGTGACTTAAGTGCTGCTTCTTCCTCTTAAGAATTTCAGTGAACTGTTAAGAGATTTACTGTATTTACTATATGACTGACCATTTACTATATGACTGACCATTTCTCCCTTGATCATTACAGGGTTTGGTAACGCTCTCCCTACGTGAGAACAGGATCCGCCAGCTGCCTGCAGGGATTGGTGAACTGACAGGCTTGGTAACTTTGGACGTAGCGCACAATAACTTGGAACACCTGAGTGAAGAGATCGGCAACTGTACCTGTCTCCAGACTCTTCACTTACAGCACAATGAGCTGCTCGACCTACCACAAACTATCGGCAACCTTAAGAATCTTACCTGTTTGGGTCTTAGGTAAGTTACAGAGAATATTTTTGGACCAAGTCAAGGTGAATGTCTGAACACCTGCTAGATAGAGGTGTAGGCACAGAGTTGAATTTTATTGTTCAAGTGAGAAGTAAAAAACAGGAGTAATAAACATGAATGAATGGAGAATACTTTTGAATAGATGGTGAACACATGGTCATTTGGGGGAAGGGGTCGGGCACAAGTTGGACTAGAATGATGGTGGGCGGGTTTGTGGTTTCAGCTCTGCTGCATGTCTGCCTGCTGAGATCAGAACCTCTCCGGGTGAGTGCTGGAGGGACCTTGGTGACCCTGGTCTCTGGGTCTTCTGGATGACCTAGATGTGTGTGAATTTGTATTTTGTTATTGTGTGTTCATTGTTTTCTGTTGTGTTATTTCTATTCGGGCTCTGTCTTGAGTCCCCCCCCCCCCTACAAAAAGGAAAAGTAGGGATTAGGCCTGAGTATAAAGATAGAAGTGAGAAGTAGCTGGAAGAAATTTAAGAATTGTTACTGAAGGAGTATGTTACAGAAATATCTTGCAATAGTTTCTACTCTACTGTCCTATTTTTCTAGATTTCTCTATATCCCAAATATAGGGTCGTATTAGCTTACTGGCTGCCAGTGTCTTCTATCTCTGCTGGTTGTGGGGCCAAGGCCCAGAATTATATGTGGCTGGGGAAAGTTTGGAGCACTGCTGCCAATTCTAACCATGAGAAGACTCCCTCTCTCATTGAAGGGAAAGTTGTACGCTTCATGTATTAGAACAGTAGTGACCAATGCTTCAGATACATGACCTTTCAAAGTGGATGATATCAACAGAATGGAACGTAACAAGATGAGAATGGTGAGATAGGTGTATGGGGCCAAACTGCAGATATCTAATGAAGAGCAGAAGAGAAGGTTAGGAGGTATCAAGGGTATCAGTGATGAGATATGTACAAGCAGGTTTGGATGATCTGTAGAGGATGGATGAACTAAGTTGAGGGGAAACATGCAAGTCCGTGAACGTTGAGGATGTGAGACTGGGACCGCACTTCATGTGGAGCACTCGGTCTTTAACCCTTTCTCTGCGGGCATATTTGGGCTATTTAGGGCATATTCAGGCACTCCTGAATGCATAATAAAGTGTCTGCATGAAATGAAATGTATTCTGCCGAAAACTAGACGAAAATAGCTTCAAAATTACACTAGAATGAGCTTCATAGCTCGCGGGATTCACCCGCAGCGCTACCATAGACATTGGGGAAAATTCTATATATGTAATACAGTCCTCCCTCGGGTAGCGCGGGTATATCGTACTGGGACCGCGCCGCGCTACGCAAACACGCGCTACACAAAGCAAAGAACTTATGGGATTAATTCTATTGGTTCTGGCCACTTCCCCAAAGTCCCCTTTTTTACCCATTTACCACCCGATTTATCTATTTATTTGTCAGTATTATTATGTTGGCAACATACCTTCATACTAGGGGTCAATAATATATCCAATTAAGACCATTGGTACTATGAAATGCCATTTATTTGACACAAAAACAATGCTGCTCAGCTGTAGTACAACAATAACAAACCACATGTCGTCTGTGTGAGAGGCAGGCGGTGGCAGCTTGGTTACTTGCCAACAATCTACCGCCTTCATTAGAGTTATAGTTTAATGTATTTTTCTTTGGCTTTTACTATTATAAATATTATTTGGTAAAATGAAATTCAATTCCATAGAGTAAATTATAATAACATTTTATTGCATACAGAAATAACTCGGGTTTAGACATAGCCACACAAGAACACACACACACACACACACACACACACACACACACACACACACACACACACACACACACACACACACACACACACACACACACACACACGCACGCACACACACACACACACACACACAAACTGACTCAACAATAACACACGGAAAATCAGCTGACGTATCTCGGTGTTTCAAATTAACTTGCATTGAAAGTATATTCGTCGTATAAGGCCATCCATGGTTTTGGAGGTTTATAAATGTGTCTTATACACGCCGGTATATACGGGTCTGACGAGTCTGCCGTCACAGGCCGAGAGATGCCGACCAGCCGTCACCCGCCACGAGCGCTACATAAACAAAGCGTGTTAGATGCTGACTCGGCACATTTGGGGTACCCGTGTTGGAGCAAAACCGCACTGTCCAAAGCCGCGCTACCCGAGGGAGGACTGTATATAGAAATGTAATAGCAATGTAGCGCTTTTTTGCCTTTGATGAGACCCGGGTCTGGGACCTCAGTGAACGGACGGACGTGCCGACGGTCGGAGGTGGGCCCCTTGTGGTCCCGCCCACTGACACTTGATTTGTACAGCTTTAAAAGCCTGTAAATTGCTGTAACTTGCCAAAACGTTGTACTACGTTTCCCGCACCGTAGCCTATGGGATAAATTTGTGTATGTATGTTGAAGAGGAATTTTTCTGATAAATAGTTGGGTTCATTTTATGAGGAACAAAAATGGTCACCTACAGTATAGAGACAAGGTAGATGAAACAGAGTTCCAGCAACTTTTTGTCACATGTCTAAAGCCTCTCCAGCGATATTACCCTACACTCCTACAGGATACGTGCCTACAACCTATCACAAGCAGGGTTTTACCATAAAATGTTTTATTCTTCCCAAATTGACTAATTCCTTGAACATGACCGATAGTGTGTTGTTATATGTGCAATTAGTTTGCTTGGGAAACAGATTAACTTGCTTATGCAGTGATGTACACCTTATGTGGTGGATTGTGTTCTTTTATTTATAAATTGTATTTTATTAAGCGTTATTTCCATATAGCGATTTTGATTAGTTCTTTTGCGTTTATCTTGTGTCGTCCCAGTTTTTGTTTGTTTATTTCGCAAGTTTTACAATTTAATTTTACCATAAATGTTTTTTTTTTTTTGTTCCCCCCAGATATAACCAACTAACAGCAGTGCCCCGTTCCCTGAGCAAGTGTATCAACCTGGACGAGTTCAATGTAGAGAGTAACCAGATCTACCAGTTGCCTGAGGGACTGCTGAGCTCTCTGTCAAACCTCTCCTCCCTAACTCTCTCCCGCAATGCCTTCAACTCCTATCCTGTGGGTGGACCGTCACAGTTCACAAATGTTCACAGCATCAATTTGGAGCACAATGAAGTGGACAAGATTCCTTATGGCATCTTCTCCCGGGCCAAGTATCTCACCAAACTCAACATGAACTATAACAAGCTCATCTCCCTGCCTCTGGGTTAGTTATCCATCATCATCTCCGATGCTTTGTGTCTTTTGGAAAACCTGTTGTAAGAATGGTCAAATATATACAGGCCCATTTAACCCATTCAGTACCAGGGACGTCCTTTTCATCACATTCTGCCAACTATTGGACGGTTGTATTCAGTTTAGGAAGAACCTTTAGCAATAATATGACTTCAAACTATCTCGACTAGCTCTTTTAACTACCACAGATCCTTCCTAAGCTGCATAATATCGTCTAAATATAGCTAGCATAAAATATAACACGTCACTGGTACTCAAAGGGTTAAGAAATGTTGGTATACTTTATCATAGAATTGATACATGGAGACCCAGTGGTTTGAAATTATAAAGCTAGGATTCAACAGACAGTCACTGCACCTTTGTTAACTGTCTTCGTGGTGCGATGCATAAGGTGTTGATTTTCGGTGTGAGCATCCTGGATTCGAATCCACGGACTGCCACATGTGTTTGTAAATTTCATTAATCGATTTTAGGAGTATAGTTGGTTGTTGGAAGGAACATAATAATTAACACTCACTTTCTCAAGTGTATCTATCGGTACCGAGCCACGAATAACTGACCCGCGATTATACATCTTGACACTACCTTCTATTTCATATTGTTTTCACCAACCCACTTTACTTCTAAACTCAATTAATGAAATCAACCAATACATGTGGCACTCCAAGGACTCGTACCTAGGATACTCACACCAAAATTCCTGTGCTTGGTATACTTTTGTCCAGGGCCCCCAATGCGGTCAAGAAAATAGCAATACAGTGGTGGAACTGCCATCCGGGTGAGGGGTTGCTCTGGGTCTTCTCCTTCAGTACTAATAGCAATACAGTGGTGGAACTGCCATCCGGGTGAGGGGTTGCTCTGGGTCTTCTCCTTCAGTACTAATAGCAATACAGTGGTGGAACTGCCATCCGGGTGAGGGGTTGCTCTGGGTCTTCTCCTTCAGTACTAATAGCAATACAGTGGTGGAACTGCCATCCGGGTGAGGGGTTGCTCTGGGTCTTCTCCTTCAGTACTAATAGCAATACAGTGGTGGAACTGCCATCCGGGTGAGGGGTTGCTCTGGGTCTTCTCCTTCAGTACTAATAGCAATACAGTGGTGGAACTGCCATCCGGGTGAGGGGTTGCTCTGGGTCTTCTCCTTCAGTACTAATAGCAATACAGTGGTGGAACTGCCATCCGGGTGAGGGGTTGCTCTGGGTCTTCTCCTTCAGTACTAATGGTCTTAAGGGGAGGTTTTTAGTGTGTTCCCTAGACTTCCATCAAGCTTGAAATTACACCCCCATGAGCCCTTCCCATGACCCCTTTTCAAGATAAATTTGTAAATTTTTCGGTAGAAAAATTTCCCGGCCAAAGGCCGGTTCCACTTAAATTACAGGCTCGCTATCGCTCGCCAGGAAAAAAATCGACACCTAAATGGGACGAAAGGTCTTAAAAGTGACATAAATGGGGTGAAACTTCTTAAAACCGCCAAACTAATGGGGCAAACATCTTAAAATCTCAAAAGCAATGGGGCTAGACATGAGAGAGAAAGGGGTCCACAAAAAAGTCCCTCAAGTGGATATCTCCCCTTAATCCACTTGGTGGAAATAGATACTAATAGATACTAATAGATACTAATAGATACTAATAGATACTAATAGATACTAATAGATACTAATAGATACTAATAGATACTAATAGATACTAATAGATACTAATAGGATCATTGCATTATGAATTGGCTAGTCTATCCTATCAAGAGAGTAAATTAATTATTTATTTAATATTTTCCACTAGACATTTATTTAATCTGTGTCCTTGGTACGGTATTTCAGATATTGGGACGTGGATGAACATGGTGGAACTAAACTTGGGCACAAATCAGCTGAGCAGAGTCCCGGATGATATATCCTGCTTACAGAACTTGGAAGTCCTCATTCTATCCAACAATCTTCTCAAGGTAAGTAACACCCCGTTATTAACATCAAACATCAATTACAAACCCCAATGTACCTGAATAAACTAATGACAACATATGGTCCTCCCGGGATTCCAACTCGGGACAGCACACCCAGAACATAAGCATCTAAACCAATTATCCCCACCTATTACTCCTTCCCATTTTGCTGAACTGTGTTACAAATATGTGCAGATTTTGTATTTGAGTTGTACCTTTAAACTTGATGTTTTACATTAACTTGTAAATATGTTTCAATATATACCCGGTATTTGGCCTTGATACTAGAGGTAGCGCCAGGCCGCCAGCGAACTTGACAATTATCTTGACCCCTCAACTTCTTATAACTCTAAATGCATGAGAGCAATCGTGCTGACGTTTCTATCATTTGGGAAGAGTCCACCAGGAAATAGGTGTGGTTATTCGCAGCCAATGAGTTACAGAGAGGTCAGGGATCAAGATTATTGTCATGTTCGTTGGCACTACCTATAGATCTTTACCATTAATGTGTACAACATAATGTTTACAGAGGGTCCCATCTAGCATAGGCAACCTGCGCAAGATACGAGTTTTGGACTTGGAGGAGAATCGTTTGGAAGGTCTACCCCCGGAGATTGGCTTCCTCAAAGACCTACAGAAGCTTATTGTACAGTCTAACCAACTATCAGCACTCCCTCGAGCATTGGGGTATGTACCTTTTGTGTCAATACACTAGAATTTATTATATTGTAAAAAAAATCTAAAAAAAAAATCTCAACGTTATAAATTTAATAAACCAAATAGATCTGTAGATAAATTATAAAATACAGGTCTCCCTCGATTTATGGTTGGGTTATGTTACTGAAAACCCAATCATAAATTATAATGTAAAACTTGCAAAATATTTTTTTTTTTGGACGAACACAGTAAAAAGACAAAACAACTTGTCAAAATCGCTATGTGGAAACAACGCTTAAGCGAAAATAATTATTCTTTATAAATAAAAGAACACTATCCTTTTTTAGAACCAGATAAAAATTGGTGATGCAGCGGCTGGTCTATCAGAATGAGAGTTGAGCGATCTCTGCCATACCCATAGCTTACTCTGACTGTTCCTTTTACTTATATATTTTCTAGATCTCAAGTGACGGCGTCTTTTCCGTGGATTGACCTCCCTACTGCCAACCCTGGCAGATTGGGAGCCAAAGCGTCACATTTTTCCTTTGCCCCTCAACTTTCCCTTTATAATTGCTGAGGGGCACAGGGCCTTGGGTGGGGCTTTTGTTTCCCGGGCGTTTCCGCACCCTCCTCAGCTCCCCGCCTTTGAGTGGCTTCGGTCACCTGGGCATTATTCGTGGTAAGCTGGGAGGGTTCTGTGGGGGCGCTCGGTTATGGCCTTGGCCTTGCTCGGGACCTTGGGGCTGCTCGTCCAGACAGCCTGAGGAACAGCAACAACAACAACAAGAACCAGATAAATCTGTCGATACAGTAGAATTTACAATATTGCAAGACTTTTCTCAAAAATATTCTTAACGTTAAAAATTTGATAAACCAAATAGATCTGTAGATAAAATATAAAATGTTTAATTTCCTGAACGTTTATTTTTTGTTATATTTTGGAATCTTTAATAAACCTAACATAATGCCCTATCAATTACACATTCCATTTAATCATTAAGTAAGCATAGTGCAGTTGGGTATATGTACAAGCTCAGATAAATATTCAGTAGACCTATTCGATAATGAATAATATGGCGCAGGCTTGTGCATAAACCTTTAACTGTTGTTGATAGCCTAATGCTTAGTATGTTTAATTTATGTGTGAGTATCCTATGTCTGAGTCCTTGGAGTACTGTACCACATATATTAATTTATGGGTGAGTATCCTATGTCAGAGTCCTTGGAGTACTGTACCACATATATTAATTTGTTTAATTGATTTCATTAATTAGGTTTGTTTGCAAGTTAATTGGTGGGTTGGTAAATAAATTAAAATGTAAAACTTGCAAACTAAACAAACCAAAATTGGGACAAGGACAATATAAAGTCAAATTAAAAATAAGAATATTATTTGACATATTTCAGAAACTTGATAAACCTGACGTACCTGAGCGTAGGAGAGAACAACCTGAGCTACCTACCTGAGGAGATCGGTACGCTGGAATCCCTGGAGACGCTGTACATCAATGACAATCCTCTGCTGCACAACCTACCCTTCGAGCTGGCCCTGTGTACCAACCTGCAGATCATGTCCATCGAGAACTGTCCACTCAGCCAGATCCCACCGGAGATTGTGGTTGGCGGCCCTTCTCTTGTCATACAGGTTAGTTATCAGGTTTGGTTCCAGGAGAGATGATGATGATGGTGATGATAGTTGGTGAAATTGGACAGATAGTGTGAAAGATACTTGATCAAGGAGGGTGAAAGGTCTGCAAATTGGAGCATATTCCACTTTGTTCCAGGACGATGTACTGGGCAATGATGCAGACCTATCGGTATTGCCAAAAAAACTTGAAAATTATCTTGATCCCTGACACCTCTGTAACTCAAAAGGACCTGGAGCAAACTGGCTGTCAATATCCACAACTATTTCCTGGTGGACTCTTCCCAAATCATAGAAACTTCAGCCTGATTGCTTTCATTCATTTTGAGTTATAAGAAGTTAAGGGGTTAAGATTATTGTCAAGTTCACTGGCGCTACCTAAGGCACTCATGAGGTGGTCGCAGTGAATTGTGGGGCTTGATAGGAAGAAATGTATGGCTTATGTTGGATTATCTATCTATATACTCTGGCACATACCCCCTTCTTTTGGGAGGGGGGGGGGGGGTTGTCTTTTCCAAACGGCAAAAGGAGAGTATGTGAGCGAAAGAGTGTAAATGTGTGTGAATATTCTTTCTTATCCTAGGTTTGAATCCTTGGAGTACCACATGTATTCATTAGGTACCGGTATATTTGTAAGTTAATTGGTGGGTTGGTGATATGAAATTATCATTCCCGTTTCCTTTTATTTTTCTTGTCATTTTGTGCATTTGTGAACCAATACCTGCAAGTGGGATACAGTGAATGTATACCTGATCATCAGGGCACCCACCCTAGCCCAGCTCTTGAGCAGGGAGTGCATGGTGATATAAACTGCATCATCATCCTATAAAAGAAATTGCATTAGCTGCACTCTCATTTCTCTGTATACCGTATTACTTTCCATGGCACATCCATACTCATATCTCTCGCCGATCCATCCACTCACTCACAGACAACACGCAGCTGCATGCACGACCTTCCAAAATCCATCCTTCCGAATCCTCCCTTCCTCGCGAGGACAGAGTCCACCTGGCCAGGCTGAGATGCGGACACCATCCAGCTCTCCTGAGCTATCAGAAGAGACTGGATGACTCCGTTGTCGACGCCTGCCCGGGATGTAACACAGCACCCCATACCATTAAACACATCATAGAAGACTGCATTTCACACAACCACTTATGCCAACAACACAATCTACACTCAATGAGAGCTCTGTGGGAAAGCCTGATCGTGGCCATGGCCTTCCTCAGGGACTCGGGGCTGTTCGGCCAGGCAGCTTAGGGAACAACAACAACAACTTTCCATGGCTTTGGTCACCTAGGCTTTATTGTGGTAGGCAGGGAGGGTTCTGTGGGGGCGCTCGGTTATGGCCTTGGCCTTGCCTGGGGCCTTGGTGCTGTTCGGCCAGGCAGCCTGGGGAACAACAACGACAACAACAACTTTCTATGTATATACAATATACTACAGTATACATACAGTTAATTATGGACATATACATAACTTTAGTAGGTATAACTTTTTGTTTAATCTTACTGTATATCATTATTTGTCTCCTTCCAGTTCTTGAAGATGCAGGGTCCATACCGCACAATGTGAGGCGCCTAACCCACTACAACCTGTGATTAAACTGTAATTGTTTGGACTCAGCACGGCAAGAGAGCAAGAGAAGGGCGAGAGGGAGCAAGAGACGAGAGAAGGCAGTTTAGTTACCACCTCCAAAATTCTGTTTCCAAATGCTGCACCGCTGCATTTTTTCCTGATTAACACCTTGGTTGCAGCATCCCTCAGCTCCCCCCTTCATCCATGCAGAAGCTGGGTGTTGGTGTCCTCCTTCCCTTCCTACAGTGTTAAACTATATGGTTTGCCCAATAGTTTAATGCATGTTCCAGTGGTTCGCCAAAGATGTGTGGCACCTTAAAATGATTGGCTGGAAAGTGCCATTCGCCGAAGATACTGCAACGCCTTTAAATGATTCGCCGAAGAATATAAGGCACATTTCAATGATTCGCCGTAGAATGAGTGGTGCATTTTTATGATTCCCCAAAGCATATAAGGCATGTTAAATTGATTTACTGAAGAATATACTGTACAGCGTCTTTTCATAGTTTGCCAAAGAGTATACGGCGCGTTTTAAATGATTCTTCACATAGTTTACGGCGCCTACCAATGGCTTGCATAAGAATATACAGCGCCCCATTTTCTCCAGGCAGCCCACCCACTCTTAAAAATATGGGTCAATCTGTGGGGAAATTATACCTGGTTACCCACGTGAAATGTGATACTGTGCTTTTCTTGTTAGACGTAAACCAGAGTCCTCCCGAAGTCACACCCGAGGATGGAATTCGGTTGCTACGACATCCCCCCCCCCTCCGGCGTGTCTTTGGTGAGTTTGACCGGCACAAGACAGACAAGGTAGATATATTCGAGCCCAGAAAAGATATACACTTGAGCAGATACTCTCTTCATGCATAGAGGGTTACTAATCAGAAATCCCCAACCCCCTCACTTCCCAAATCATAGCATATTTTCTGCCATATAAGCGTTTCCCCTTCAAATATAAAACGCACCCTCAGGAATATGGAAAAGTATCTGGGAATCAGTAAATATTAATAATACAAAATAACTAATCTTTACTTTAACAATATCAAGTAGAGAACAGCTATAATTTAACTTGGAAATTAATGAAAACAATCTATTACTTAATTAAGCCACAGAAGATGCAGGGCAAATTTGAAGAGAAATGTGTGTTTTTTACTTTAACAATATCAAGTAAAGAAGAGCTATAATTTAACTTGGAAATGAATGAAAACAATCAATTACTTAAGCCACAGAAGACGCAGGGCAAATTTGAGGAGAAATGTGCGTCCTAATGAAAAGAAATGTCATCTTATATGGCAAATAATATGATAACCGGCCATGAAAACCACCGCTCGTTCACTATTGGCCGGCAAGCGATAGTTTCAGGTAGTTTATCAGTAGTCAACCACAAGCCAAGTCTTCAGTATGATGGTGTCTATTTTATACATATTCTGGTTAGCATTGGGCGATTATATTTAGTTTAGGAAGGATCTGTGGGAGTCGAAGGGTTAAATGATTGGTATTTTTGCCAACGTTAAAAATACCAATCGCCAATCATGAAGTTAAATAAGATATTTGTATAGCATTGTGACTGCCCAAGATTCTTCCCATGCTTAATAAAATTGGTTGGGTTAACCAGAATATAAGAAAAGTGGCGGCATTATATTTGGGGTGTTGAGCGCCTGCCTGACTACGCGCTTGCACCATAATGTGTGTACGAGTTTAGTGGTGCACGGTTGAACCTTTATATAACCGTATGCGCCATAAGGTTTTGGTGCGACGTTAACAAACTTTTCGATTCGGTGACACACTTTTATATTGGATGCAGTCTGTTATCAGAAGATTTTATGCAGCTTAGGAAAGATCTGTGAGTATCCCAGGGTTATTTTAGCCTTTTGATGCCTATAGATCCAGCTTAAATTGAATAAAATAGTCTTAGCCAGAATCCAGTGTAAAAATGTGTGGGTGTATCGGAAATGTTGACTATAGCCTGGTGTTGGGAGGCTTCAGTGTCAGGCTCTAAGGGGAGACGGTCGTTTTTATGGTCCCCTTTCTCCCTCTTGTTTAGTCCCATTATTTTTTAGATTTGTAGACGTTCGGCCCATTTGTTTGGCGATTTTAAGACCTTTTGTCCCATTTCGTTATAAATTTTAAGACCTATCGTGCCATTTAGGTGTCGATTTTTTTTAGAGGAACCGGCCTTTGGCCGGGACATTTTTCCACTGAAAAATGTACAAATTTATCTTGAAGGGGGTCTAGAGGGTGTTCATCTAAGCTTGATAGAGGTCTAGTGAGAATAACTAAGAAATAAAGGAATAAGTGAATTAATAGACCAAAAAAAAAAAATAATAATAATGGTCCGTCTCCCCTTAACCTTCCCCCCGTCCTTATCCTGTAAGAATCTGCTGAGGGTAGCGACCAGAGGACCACTGTGTTGACTATGTGTGTGTGTGGGAAAGGTAGTCACAGGTCTACTATCTATCTTGGTGTGCGTATGTAAGGTATGGGGAGAGGTAGTCGGTATCTCACCCTTTCTATGTACGTATATGTAAGGCCTTTTTATGTACGTATATGTAAGGCCTTTCTATGTACGTATATGTAAGGTATCGGGAGAGGTAGTTACTGCTCTCCTCTTGTATGTATGTAGAAGCTATGGCAGCACTGGTCCCCTGTGTACGCAAGAGTATATGTGCGCGTCATTAAGGTATCGGATGGAGGTACACACGGTAATCTAGCGTTGGTCTCCCCCCTATACAATACCGACCACTCCCCATTAATATCTCTTGTGGGTAGCCGGTGTGCGATCCCTCCCCCACTCCGCACCGCGTACCCTAAACTAAACAATGGCGACTGTTCGGCATTGAAGCAGCGCGATTTACCGAGCCCATCTCTACCCGTTACCTAGTGCGTGTGTGTGTGTCTCCCGGTGTACATAGTGTATGTAACCCCCTCCCCCCCCCATGTAAACCCGCCACTAGGCTGCGCTTCAAATGGCTACTCTCGGACATGGTAGCTCCCGACACCAGTGCTATTATACTCAGTTCAAATTAACGTGGCAACAGAAAATATGATTACCAGTGAATTAGATGGGTCGGCAGTGGTGTGCCAAGCGGCCCACGAAACTGAAAAATATATATCAAGTCCAATATAAGAATATCTACAGTATATCTATATCTACAGTATATCTATATATTCTGGCACAAACCCCATTTTATGTTATATATGTGTTTTTTATTTTGGGTGGCCGACAGAGCCAATAATAAGGGTGAAAATATCTTCCACGTTAATTTGAACTGGGTATAGTGTTCGTCAGAGTGTGCATGTGCGTGTGCTTGTGTATCCTTTTAATATTTTTATCAACCTTATAATTATATATATATTTTTTTGTTTTATGTTTTAGGGGAGATGGGTCATTTTTCTGGTCTCCCTTCTTCCTCATGTTTAGCCCCATTAGTTTTCAGATTTCAAGACGTTCGCGAACGCCCATTAGTTTGTCAATTTTAAGACTTTCCGCCCCATTTCCTTGTTAATATTAAGACCTTTTGTGCTATTTAGGTGTCATATGTTTTTCCTGGCGAACGAAAGTGAGCCTCAAATTTTGGAAGAATCGGCCTTTGACCGAGACATTTTTCTACCGAAAAATGTACAAATTATTCTAGAAGGAGGATCTAATTGATATTAAAATGTAAAACTTGCAAACTAAACAAACCAAAATTGGGATGATACAAGATCAAAGTAAAAGAACTTCTCAAAATCGCTATGTATTGATGGAGGTCTAGAAAAAAAAATGAATAAATTAAAAAAAATCCAGCAAAAATTTAACCATCTCCCCTTAATGTCGTGAGTGTTAAGTGTCAAAACATCAAGTGTGTGGATGTTTTTTGTTTTTGTTTTTTATAATGTGTATATCATTATTTTTTAGAAAGGCCTGATTTGCTTTTTGCCATGTACATATTTTGCTTTAACTCGGTCCAGGAATAAAAAAACGTGAAGAAAAATCAATAATACTTTGCTTCCTGTGCTAATTTAATATTTGTTTTTACGTTTATTTATGCATTTTTTTAATCACCCGAGAGAGGGAACTGAAAAAGAATATTGACATTTAATCCCTTTAGTACCATGGTGTCCTTTGATTATTTTGTTTTGGCTATCTATTAGACAGTTTTACTAAGCTTAGGAAGGAACTGAAGGGATTATAATGTAGAACTTGCAAAATATACAAACCAAAACAGGGACGACACAATATAAAGGCTAAAGAACTTCAAAATTGTTGTGGAAATTCCGCTTTTGAGTATGAACTAAATGATAAATAGGAATCTCCCACAGACCCATTTTTTTATATATTATAATGTAAAACTTGCAAAATAAACAAACCAATACTTAGACGAACAGAGTAAAAAGACAACAGAACTAATCAGAATCGCTGTGGAAACAACGCTTTATATAAATAACAACCCGTGCTTAACATTAATCATCAATTACAAACCCCAATGCACTTGAGTAAACTAATGAAAGCACATGGTCCTCCCGGGATTCCAACTCGGGACACCCCACACCCAGAACATAACCATTACACCACCAACACAGTTATACAGTAATAGGAATCCCACAGACCTTTTGTTATTTTGATTTATTGTGTTGTGTTCTTTTATTTAATAATTTTCATTTTAGTAAGCGTTGTTTCCACATAGCGATTTTGATAATTTAATTTGACTTTATATTGTCCTTGTCCCAATTTTGGTTTGTTTAGTTTGCAAGTTTTACATTTTGATTAAAAAATATGTTAGCCGTGTGTCCCGCCTAAGGAAGTTGGCCCACACAACCTAGAAATGCCATGAAAAAACCCCACATAAGACACCCAGATGACTTTCACACTACAAAATGCCGTGGAAAGTAAACAAAGACCCACAAGAAAAAAAGCCTATTATAATGTAAAACTTGCAAAATAAACCAACCAACACTGGGACGACACAATAAAAAGACAAAAGAACTTATCAAAATCGCAATGTGGAAATGAGGCTTTACACACGTTTTCTCAAATACTCTCGTGCTATCAAAATCGCTATGTGGAAATGACGCTTTACGCAGTTTTCCTCAAATACTTTTGCTTTTACTAGCCAGAATAAAACTTAAAAGGCATTCTGGTACCAAGAGGCTGCAAGGCAAACCAACCAAATTGTCTTGTAATTATAATGTATAACTTGCAAAATAAACATACCAAAACTTGGACGAAATCAGTAAAAAGACAAAACAACTTATCAAAATCGGCGCTATGTGGAAACAACTCTTGAGCAAAATAATAATTCTTTATAAATAAAAGTACACAATCCACCACATACGGTGTATATAACTACATGGGCAAGTTAACCAAAACAAAGGACAATAAAAAATATAGGCAAAAGAAATTATCAAAATCCAAGAAAAGAAAAAGTTAGTCAAGGTAGTTTTACAGCTCTCGATTCTTAAGCTGCATTGGAGGATTTAAATTGACGCTTATCAATTACAATACTACTACTCATTGGCTACTAAAAACTATACAGAACGATTATACATAATATACAGTAATGTAATGTCAAACTTGCAAAATAAACAAACCCAAACAGAGATGACAAAGGTAAAAAGAACTTATGGAAATAACGCTTTAAGGGGGTACTACTCGGTTTGGTGGGCTATTTATTAATTATTTTTATAGTTTCATCGCTAGGACTCCAAGCTTTAAAAAACACTCCCTAGACCCCCATTCAAGATAAATTTGTACCTTTTTCGATAGATAAATGTTCCGGCCGAAGGTCGGTTCCTTTTAAAATTACAGGCTCGCCACGAAAAAAATCGACACTTAAATAGCACGATAGGTCATGAAATTGACAACGAAATGGGGCGAAAGGTATCAAAGTCGCCAAACTAATGAATGAAACGTAACATTTCAAAACTAATATGCTAAACATGAGGGAGAAGGGGGTCCAGAAAAAGCGAGTAGTATCCCCTTAAACAAATTAATTAATTAATCCCAGAAAAGTTCCCGCCAGTTGTTGTCGGGTGAACTACTGAATCCGACTGTACAACAAAATTGGCCGATCTACTGAATCTGACTGTACAACAAAAATGGCCGACCTACTGAATCCCACTGTAAAACAAAAATGGCCGACCTACTGAATCCAACTGTACAACAAAAATGGCCGACCTACTGAATCCAACTTTACAACAAAAATGGCCGACCTACTGAGTCCAACTGTGCAACTAAAATGGCCGACCTACTGAATCCCACTGGACAACAAGAATGGCCGATCGACTGAATCCTACTGTACAGCTAATATGGCCGACCTCCCGCCACGACCCGCACGAAAAAAATATAAAAAAGGGCCGTAACCTCATCCCTTTTGTAGGGCGACGTCTTTACTGTATTCTGGCTACCATTAGAAGCTTTAATTCAGTTCTGGAAGTACAGTAAACTCCCATTTACACTTCAAATATCCAAAAATTTCAGTTAACCCGAGTTTTGGCGATCTGTAGTTTTCACTTGTTTAGGCCTCACTGGGTGCTTAATTGCATTAATTTAACCCCTCTGAAGTAGACATAGCTTAATTTAACCCCTCTGAAGTAGACATAGCTTAAATTAGACAATAATTTCAAGCTAAAACAGCCTGGAAATGGTTATAAATGCATTGATAACAGTATATTTGGCCATTTGTACACACATTTAGCTCTATATAGAGGGACTCGTTTATCCGTGACCGTGAAAATAACTTATCCAAAATTTCAAAAGACCCATGATTTTTGGATAAAAAGGAGTTTACTGTACTTGTGGGAGCCAAAGGGTTAATGGAGAAAGTATGTAATTAGCCCTTAGAGTTCTATAGGCTCTTTTTAATCTATATTTTATTAATTTCACCAGGTATATCTCCAGGTATCTGAAAGTCAAGAGGATCGTTCAAGAAAGCAATTACTTTGGGTTGCTACAGGCTCTTCCTAATCTAAATAAAATCGGGATGAATTTGTGCTAGTCGGGATTAATTTGGAAAGTATTTACCCTTTTCCTCACTACAGGCTCTTCCTAAGTTGAGTACAATTATAATGTAAAACTTGCAAAATAAACAAACCAAAACGGGGACGACACAAGATAAACGCAAACGAACTAATCAATTCCAGGAAGATTTTGTGGGTCTGAGGATTAGTTGAGAAAGCATTGACCCTTTTGTTTACTACAGGACCTTCCTAAGCTAAGTAAAATGGTCTAACGTTAGCCAGAATCAAATGAAAGGTGCCGTCGTACGGAAGGGTTCAACAAGACTAGAAACTGTTACCACCATCACTATAGGTAGCGCCAGCAAACTTGACAATAATCTTGACTACTTAACTACTTACAACTCTAAATGAATGAAAGCAATCGGGCCGACGTTTCTATCATTTGGGAAGAGTCCACCAGTAAATAGGTGTAGATATTTACAGCCAGTTTGCTCTAGGCCCTTTTGAGTTACAGAGAGGTCAGGGATCAAGATTATTGTCAAGTTCGTTGGCACTACCTCTACCATCATCCCCACAATTGCTGGTACTGTACAACTGAATCTTATTCGTGTACTCGACTGTACCGCGATCGCCACAATATTACCATGACCAGCCGATTCACACCACTGTTTAATCTGGTATTTAATGATTTGTAATAATTGGATGGCTAGCTTCTGAATTAAACTTGAGAAATATGTGTACCATATAATTTTTTCTTTGGCCTTTTAAATATTTTTAAATGTAATGTACTGCTGTATTATATATATATATATATATATATATATATATATATATATATATATAGCCAGACCTATGAGAGTTCCGTATGGAGCTCAGTGGTCTGGTTAATCTGCTTTACATAACTAACTATATATATACTGTTGTTATTGTTGTTGTTGTTGTTGTTCCCCAAGCTGCCTGGCCGAACAGCCCCAAGGCCCCGAGCAAGAGCAAGGCCATAACAACTGTATATACTGTATATATATATACTGTATACATATTTTTTTAATATACCTGTACATGTATTTCATTAATTGATAACGTAATGCATAAATGCGCAGAATTTCGGTGTGAGCATCCTAGGTTCGAGTCTTTGAAGTGCCACATGTATTTGTTGATTTCATTGAGTTTAGAAGTAAAGTTGGTTGGCAGTTTTTAAATTAGATTTGATTAGTTTTCACACACTAAAATAATTCATCTTCAGTCAAATCGCCCAAATATATTTTGCCCAGAGGGTGTTACCAAAGTTTACTGTTGCCGGAAAGAAACATTAGTGAGAATCGGCCTGAACAGTGGCACGCAAAAAAAACTTATCTATGTTTGGAGATTATTATTAGGCAGCAAAGACATCATAAATGGCCGTGCAAGGCAAAGATTATCCCTGTTGATGCCGTGGGGCCAGGCTTGACTTTATTCTGGCTACCGATAGAGGCTTTTATTCAGCTTGGGAAGGACCTGGGAAGTCAGAGGGTTTAATTAATATACCTTTTACTCATTTCAATCCTAACAGTCCTACTTAATACATGATTCTATTCAGGATGGGCCTGTGGATATCAGTGTTTTAATTGAAATACTTTATACTCACGATTTGTAACGGTCCTATATATTAACCCTCTCACGACCATATGACGCAGAGGTTGCCAGATTAGCAATAAGAAATAGAGTTCTCTCACTCTTATAATTACCTCTCCAAAATTAGCTTTCTGCCCACAGCTAACTCAAAGACAACTGCAGAGGTTAAAGTAACTAAACTAAAGGTATCTAAATACCCCTGATGGTAACAAAGGCTTTAAAGTATCCCTAATAGGCTCAAAATTGCGTCAAGAACGCGAGAGGGTTAAACAACTTGATTCAGTATAGGAAGGGCCTGCAAAAGCTAGAGGGGTAATTAGGAGTACTGTAGTTTTAATCCATTTGGTTCTTAGAGGTCCCTCTGAAGCTAAAAATTGTGTATCGTTAACCAGAATAAAATTAAAGTGCCATCATGGTACCGAAGAGGCTCAGTCGCGCTAATAAGTGATATCTCGGCACCCAAGTATGTTTTGATCAATAATTGGTATCGGCAATATCTAAGCTTCATTTCATCATATCGAGTGAGATATACAAACATGTTCCTACACATACCCGCCCTATTCAACATCTGACAGACATTAACACCTTAAGAGCGGCCTATGCGGTTTATTTATATGTACCGCCCAGCGGGGTGTTTTTAGCCAAAATAGGGCTGTTTACGTGATCATTTTCATGCCTAAATAAGACCCAGAACGTAAAACAAGTATCTATCCCTGAAAGGGCATAAACAGAGCTTTCGAATGACACCATAACGATCCTTTTATGATGGCTAGTTTTCTTGCAATAACCGTGCAACGCGAGTGCAAAAAGCATGTAATTAGGCACTTTCCCCATACAATTCCGTATATAGCGAGTGAGAGAGGGAGGAGGGAGGTGAGATTCGTGTCAGTAGGTTCTCCGCGGTGGTCTGGAGCAGTCATACGCTCGCTACTCTCCTGCCACCACTTGTCTCTCTCTCTCAGCAACATTAAGTGCTGAAATTGCCACTCGACCTATGTCGAGCGCCGCCACATAGTCCAGCTTTATTTAACTCGACTTATGTTGCTCGCCGACAGTTAGGGGTTAATACAGCACAGAGCAAGCCAAACGTAATGACAGCCGAGACATGACTTATTAGCGCCACGGTACATTCCCCCCGTAGCAGCCAACTGTACGGGAGAAACCAGAGGCCCAGAAAGACCAACGTTAAGGGGAGATGGTTCACTTTTTGGGCGATTTTTTGCATGTATTAATTATTCTTCTAGTTTCCTCCCTAGACCTCCATCAAAGTTAAAAAAAAAAAATCCATTAGATCCCCCTTCTAGATTAATTTGTACATTTTTCGGCTTCTTCCAACATTACAGGCTCACTATCGTTCGCCAGGGAAAAAAAATTGACCCCTAAATAGCACGAAAGGTCTAAATATTGACGAAGAAATGGGGCGATAGGTCTTAAAATCGACTAACTAATGGGGCAAACATCTTAACATCTGAAAAGTAATGGGGCTAAGCATGATGGAGAAAGTGGTCCATAAAACCAGCCCATGTCCCCTTAATAATAATAATAACGTTAGGTGAAGTTGTTGGTGTTTGGGACGTGTGATGAAGAGGGTGTACGAGAGTGAGGTGGCAGGACAGAGAGGCTGATCTAAACCGAAAGAGGGGTGAAAGGATGGAGTGAGGAAGTATATGGATGAAGGCGGTGCTGGTTGGGAGGAGGGGCACCGACTGACTGGACAGAGGTGCACGGGGGCGGTTCGTTCGTGGCCACCCCGATCACGGCGTCAGGCAATAGATAGATAGTGATTTGCAGGGTGTCAAATCAGAGCAATTTGAAGACTTGAATGTATATGAGAAGGCATACAAGAAAATTAACATGAAATAGCCTAGTCTTGATGGCGTAATGCATAAGTGCGCGGAATTTTGGTATGAGTATCTTAGGTTCGAGTCCTTGGAGTGCCACATGTATTTGTTGATTTAATTGAGTTTAGAAGTAAAGGTGGTTGGTGAAAACAATTATTAATTATATCACTTCCAAAGACATAATAAGAACTGTGAAGCATAAATTTAACTGTGTATATTTAGTAATGATGACTAAAATAAGAGATCTCTCTACTTTGACACCCTGGTGATTCGTTGGGTGAAAATAATTGTGGTAATTATAATGTAAAACTTGCAAAATAAACAAACCCAAACTTGGAAGAACCCAGTAAAGAGACAAAACAACTCATCAAAATAAACAAACCCAAACTTGGAAGAACCCAGTAAAGAGACAAAACAACTCATCAAAATAAACAAACCCTGGAATAAACAAATTGGAATAACTTCCTACAAACACTTGATCACAAAACAAACCCCAAAAAACTCTACAAAACACTAAACAGCATCACACTTTCCAACAGCAACACAACACAATCACATGCTGCAATCACAACAACAGACTCTACTCCTTCATGTAAACAACAAGCAAACACTCTCATCAATCACTTCTCACATGTCAGCCACCTAAAACCTCACAAAGACGACCGACGTGTCATCCGACGTAAGAGACAATTCCCCACAGACCCTGACTATACACCCTTCACCAATCACCAGACAAAGCATATCATCAACAATCTCAAGCACTCACCCGCCTGTGGCCTAGACAACATAAGCAACATACACCTCAGACACCTGGGACCACAAGGCATACAAACACTCACTAACATATCAAACTACAGCTATTCACACAACACAATACCAGACATTTGGAAGCATGGTATCATCATCACATTCCCCAAACCCAACAAAGACCCCACGCTACCCTCCTCGCACCGCCCCATCACACTCCTTTGCTCCCCCTCCAAAGTCATGGAACGCCTAGTATTACAACTAATTACACCCGACCTACCCCTAGCTCCAACACAACATGGCTTTAGGCCACTGCACTCCACAAACACTCTTCTCACAGACCTTACACAAAGAGCTTTTGACGGCATCAACTCAGCTAGACCACCACACAGATCACTATTAGCCACACTCGACATTAGTAAAGCCTTCGATGCCATCCCCCGCCACAACCTAACAAACAAAATCTACAACACAAACATGCACAACAACACAAAAAGGTGGCTGGCCAACTTCCTAGCAGGCAGATGTGCACACGTATCTTTTGCCGGTCAGTCATCTAAAATCAGAAACTTTCCAAACGGAGTCCCACAGGGATCCGTCCTATCGCCCGCACTCTTCAATCTGTACATGCACGATATAACTACACCCAATACTCCCCAAATAAACTTAGCCTCCTATGCAGATGACATAACACTCACATGCACACACCATGACCCAAGAAGAGCAACAGATCTCCTTCAACCCTATCTCAACACACTACATGGCTGGTGCACTACAAACAGACTGAATCTAGCCCCAGCCAAATCCACCGCAACCCTGCTCACAAGCTGGACAGGTGAACACGAATACATCCCTCAACTCACCATAAACAACACACCCCTAACACATACACACACACCCAAAATCCTAGGAGTAACATATGATACTCATATGACATTCAAACAGCACACCACAAACATTAAAAAGAAACTGACACCCAGACTTAACGCCCTCAGGTCACTTGCTCACACAAAATTTGGACACAACAAAGAAACTACCACCACAGTATATAAACAGTACATAAGATCAGTAATGGAATACGCAAGCCCAGCCTGGGCTTCTAACCTAGCTGAAACACATCATAAGACCTTACAGACTATCCATAACAAAGCCCTGAAGATCATTACAGGCTGCACAGCTACTGCACCCACAGATCATCTACATCAAGAAACCAAAATCCTCAAAGTCAAAGACCATCTGGACATGAGAGGCACTCAATTTCTGGCAGCAGCCTCCACGAACCAAGACCACCCACTAAACTACATAGCAACACACCCACAGACACCAAGAAATATCAAAACAACACCCAGCACACGGTATCACACACAGTTATTGTCCTCTCTCCCTCCCTGCCCACCCCGAACCAACTTCCAGAAGCACATCCATACTCATATCTCTCGCCAATCCATCCACTCACTCACAGACAACACGCAGCTGCATCCACGACCTCCCGAAATCCATCCTTCCGAATCCTCCCTCCCTCGCGAGGACAGAGTCCACCTGGCCAGGCTGAGATGCGGACACCATCCAGCTCTCCTGAGCTATCAGAAGAGACTGGATGACTCCGTTGTCGACGCCTGCCCGGGATGTAACACAGCACCCCATACCATTAAACACATCATAGAAGACTGCATTTCACACAACCACTTACGCCAACAACACAATCTACACTCAATGAGAGCTCTGTGGGAAAGCCCGATCGTGGCCATGGCCTTCCTCAGGGACTCGGGGCTGTTCGGCCAGGCAGCTTAGGGAACAACAACAACAACAACATAAACAAACCCAAACTTGGAAGAACCCAGTAAAGAGACAAAACAATTCATCAAAATCGCTATGTGGAAATAACGCTTAAGCAAAATAATAATTCTTTATAAATAAAAGAACACGATCCACAATATTTGGTGAAGATGGTGATAAGTTTGTTTGGCAGAGATTAGGATCGTGTGATGCAGATTTTTTTGTTTTTTTCTATGGGAGTGAGGGAGACAAAAGGTAGAACTGCCTGTGATGAGTGCCTCCCCCAGAGTTGAGTGACAGAGCCAAGATACTGATGGTGCTTATATGATTGGCAAAAATAATCCAGTATTCGAGAATGGATAATAAGTCGTAGGCGTGTGCATAAACCTTTAACCGTCTTGGTGGTGTAATGGTTAGTGTTTAAAAATGTGTGTGTGATAACCCAGGTTCGAATCCTGGTGGATCACATATACTTTAATTAATTTCATTGGAGGTGTTAGGTGTTGTGGTGAAATTCATAAAATATAGATTCTGTTGAGTGAAGTCACTGTCAAACAAGTTGAAATGGCGAATTGTATCAGTCACTCTTATCCTGTAATATGATAATCAAATTACTGTTTAACATGAATCCAGTTGCCCTTAACAATGCACTAATGGTAATACAGTACTGTAATTTGGCAAAGTTTGTCTAATTTGACACGCAACGAGATGTACAGGATGGCGAAATGAGTGGAAGATTACGACGTTTTGGCAGTGTTGTTATTAAGTATCTGGTGGGTTAACTAACAAAAGACCCATGATGATATTTTTGATGGAAGTTTGTCTGAGCGTCTGGTTTCTGCTGTTGCCAACCTAGTCAGTGTGCGGTAGGGTGGGGTAGTGTGCGGTAGTGTGCGGTAGGGTGGGGTTTGTGGCTGACGGACCAGTGTGTGTGTGTGTGTTTTTGTGTCCGACACACATCTCCATCATGATGACCTGGTAGGCTCCACCACCACCACCACCGACATTAACCAATGCTTAGTACTGTATTCCAACAAGCCGTGTATCAGTCGCCTCTCAAACATGTTACTCAATAAACCTGTAGGTCAACCAAGTCTTTTAATAACCTGCAAAGTCAACTCGGTGTCTTTAATATATTGTATGATAAAAACCCTCTACTTCAGATGAATTGGATCAAGAAAGGGCAGGGGGCTGCATTGACCAGATAGCCTCAATGTGATTGTTGGTGAAAAAGGATTTGGCCAAGAACAAAACACTTGGTGCAGCATTAGGATTTGGAAAAAGCCTACGACAAAGTAGAGTCTATGGGATATGTTAACAGTTTATGGTGTGGAAGGGAAGCTGTTAATGACAGTAAAATCTTATTTTAGTATGTATGTATGTATGTATGTATGTATGTATGTATTTATGTATTGTATGTATTTACTCAGGCCCATTCCCCATTTTTTTTTTCTGGGGATGGCCGACTAAAGACAGAGCCCAAATAGGGACAACACAACACAACAGAAAACAATAATATAATATAATATAATATAATATAATATAATATAATATAATATAATATAATATAATATAAATGTACACTCCAGGCCCGGCAGGTTGTCAAAAACATTTTGTTTTCTCCAGAAAACACCTGGAATGGGTTAGAAATTTAGGAAAAACCACAAAAAAACAATCCCCTGGGTCATTAAGAGATCCTACGGGGCGCCCGAAAGTCGGAATTAACATGGGGAAATGGGTAGGCAAAAACATGCAAAAACAAGTTTTTGCGCACTCACGGGCACGCGGATAGACTTTGAGGGTTTTCAACCATCGGCATTGTTGTGTGGGATACTTACGCAGTTCCCATACAAATCTGAGCCCTCTAGGTGTCATATGACCGGAGTAATTAACCGCGACACACCCTATGCGGCTGGGTTTAGCGTTAAACACATTGCCGACGCAGAAAAAAGGCACAAAATTGCAAAAATAATTACAAATAATCATAGCTTCACTTAAAGTTGCTTAATATAAATGCTGAATTTCCAAGAACATAACCACAATTTAAAGTGAGGAATTATTGTAACTAGATCCAAATGTCCAATAAAGCTCCTGTTATAAAGGCACATCCTAGTCCTGTCAATCAAGGGTCACAGCGTTATAAACTTCATCATCAACATCTATGAATGTGTGCATGTATATATTATCTTGTAGTTTGGTCCCACACATCTATGAATGTGTGCATGTATATATTATCTTGTAGTTTGGTCCCACACATCCATCTCACCATTTTCATCGCATTACGTTCTATTCTGATGAAATCGTCCACTTTGACAGGCCACGCTTCTGAGGCATAAGCCATTGCGCTTCTAGCACATGAAGCATACACCTTGCCCTTCAGGGGGAGTCTTCTTATAGTAAGTAGTAGCAACAGTTCTCTGAACTTTCCCCAGCCGCATCTATGATGATGATGATGATGATGATGATGATGAACATTTTATTCTAGCCTTCTGAGCCAATGGCCACTTATAAGGCTACAAGACCAATGATGGGAAGCGGAGGTAAAAGGGAAGGTCAGTTATAATTCATGGAATGCACATATGGCTTCTAGATAGGAGCGGAGTGGTGCAAAGGTAAAGGTAGGGGAGTCACATAGCAACCCGGGAAGGGAACGGTTCTGTAGATAATGCAAACATTCATAACTAAAGTTACGGCAGGTGTACAATATATGGGGTATTGTAAGAACTGTTTGACATTGCTGGCAATAGGGCCAGCCACATCTAATTCTGACGATAGTGGCAGCCTCGACCCCACCACCGATGGAGATGGTATCTCCTATGTAGAAAAACTTGTACACCATCTCCAGTGCTTCATTGCCAAAGTTAACAGTCTTGACCCGTTCATTGATCACAAGCTCACCTTTGCATACTATGCATACAAACTTCTCAACTACAGACTTCTTCCTCGGTAGAGGCCCCTTTATTCTAGTATTGATTTAATTACCAAGTTAGAAGACTTTTCAGAACAGTTCTGTAAAACAAAAGCAAAATTAATAAGTGTTAACCCCTTCTGTACCGGCTACGTCTTCCTAACTTTATTCTGGCTACTATTAGACGATTTGTGTGCCGTTTAAAAAAAGGGCCTCTAGCAATTAACTGGTTTGAAATATCTCTCTTAACCCTTGTGACCCTTTTTACTACCACAGATCCTTCTTAAACTGAAAAAAATCGCCTAAACATAGCTACAATAAAATCGAAAAGACGTCGCCGGTAAAGAAGGGGTTAACTACTGTACTATTATTATCAAGTGTTACAGTCTTCAGCACAAGTGAAAGAAGAAAAATGTTACATAATAAAAGTTTTATTAACAAATTATCTACTATACAAATTCATCAACAATCCTTACTTTTTTTTCTCCGAAGACTTACTAAAATCAATCTTATCCATCCTCTTGTTAATAATGTCGACGCTGGGCAGTAGGCTGGTGACGACTCCGGTTGCCACGGTGACGTTGTTCTCTCTTATAGTGAACGACTGGGTTGGCATCATCACCATACGCTGCTGTAGACACACCATCACAGTCGCATGCTCTCCTGAAACATTAGGGCAGTATAACTTTTTGAAAATATCTATCTATCTATCTATTGTCGGACGCTGTAATCCCCGAAGGGGTGACCACGAATGAATTGCCCCCATGCACTTCTGTCCCCAGTCAATTGACGCCCCTCCTCCCATCCAGCACTGCTTTCACGCATATACAACCTCTCCTCTCTGTCCTTCCACTTCACTCTTATACACTCTCTTAGTCATTCTCTCGCTTCCCATACGTTCCACTTGGCCGAAGATGTTCCTTTTCACACAATTCAGCATATCTACATCAACACCACACCGCTCTCATACTTCCTTATTTGTCTGTCTATCCCTTCATGCAACTCCGTACACACTTCTCAAGTAACTCATTTCCACCCCTCTCACTCTTGGTCTGAGTCTCTCCACCAACGTCCATGCTTAGCTCCTAGGAGTAAGTCAATGTCGGGATTACCACACTGTCATGCAAGGACTTCTTTACTTCCATGCTGACCACTCAATTTCTTGTTACTGCTTTCTGCATTTCTACAATCCTCTTCCCCTGTTGCACCCTCTCTCGCACTTCATCCTCCATACTCCTATCTTGACTCAACACCAACTAAAATACATTACTTAAAGATGAGGAAAGCAAGCCAAATCCTCAGAAACAAAATATGATAATAACTGTCTTGATAGCGTAATGCATATATGCGCGGAATTTCGGTGTTAGTATCCTAGGTTCGAGTCCTTGGATGGCCACATGTATTCGTTGATTTCATTAATTGAGTTTAGAAGTAAAGTTGGTTGGTGAAAAAATATGATAATAACCCCTAAGACATTGGACTAGATAGTGTTAGGTAGCTTAACTCCTCAGACCCGGAAGGGCTCTGAGGCACCCATAAAAAATACACCCCGAGCTACCCGGTAGGTCTCTGAGGCACCCATGAGCTGAAAGCCTGTAAGCTTGGTGTGCGAGGCGTCCGTCCGACGCATGTAAACAACAGCCGGCTGGACCGACGCCGCGCATCTCCGACCACAAGAAGGAATGCGTCGCTTGTTCGTGTGTGCCTGTATGTTATTGTTAAGTATCGAAAAGTAGTGTAAAGTGGCTGTTTTTGCCATAAAGTTATCTCCAATGAAATCATCATCACAACTGAACCAGTTGACTTAGAGAGCTCTACTTAACGCCATTCTACAGGTACGAAACACATCTACGCTTGGGGATGCGCGGGAATGCGGAAGCAAGCAAAATAACAAAGATGCGGTAGCCTAGGCGTAGACGTTTTTCGGCCAAAACCACCGGGTTTCGGGGAAATTATATAATATAATAGCCGGGGCTGGAGGGTTAAGGGGGGTTAGCTTGTTTTCATTGGCCTCTTTTCAGTATTACAGTACCGTACCGTATTTATATTTCTTTAGTTTACTCCCTAGAGCTTTATCAAGCTTATATAATTCACACCCAAGACCCGCCTTCAAGATAAATTTGTACATTTTTCTGTAGAAAAATGTACTGGCCGAAGGCCGCAAAATGGAGCGAAAGATGTTAAAATCGCCAAACTAATAGGCTCTGTCTCAAGTCAGCTACCCCCAATTAACCCATTGGCTGCGGGAGACGTTCTCGAACGCCATGGCAATTTACAGCAATTTACAGGCTTTTAAAGCCTCTAAAATCGAGTGCAAGGAAGCAGGACCGCGACAGGCCACACGTCCTTCTCTCAGCCGGGCAGCTGAGACACTGAGGGCTCTGAGTCAGAGTCTCACAAGATATACAGTGCTGCCAAAGGCAAATGTAGCGAGACATTAGCGAGAATTGCTTATTTTAGCAAATGTATATGGTAGCGCTGCGGGTGAACCCCGAGAGCTGCGAAGCTCGTTTTGGTGTCATTTTGAAGCTATTTTCTTCTAGTTTTCGGCTGAATACATTATTCCATCAACAAATTTACAAATTTAGCTTGAAGGGGGTCTGGGTGGACATTTTTTAGTTTGAAGGAAATCTGGGAGGGTGTTTTTGATAGCCTAACCCATTCAGTACCAGGGAAGTCATTTACATCATATTCTGGCAACTATTAGACAATTATTTCAGCTTAGTAAAGACCTCTAGCAATGATAAAGGCTTCAAACTATCTCAACCAAATCTTTTTAAATACAACAGATCCTTCCTAAGCTGCATAATATCGTCTACATATAGCTAGAATAAAATGTAACATACGTCGCTGGTACTCTAAGGGTTAAGGGACAAACTAAAATACTGTACTGTACAGTGCTCGAAAATGCCCAATCATAACGTAAAACTTTCAAAATAAACAAACCAAAATAGGGACGACAAAAATATATAGGCAAAAGAATTTATAAAAATCGCTATGTGGAAATTACGCTTTAATCAAATTAAATTTATATGTTTTCACCAACCAACTTTACTTCTAAACTCAATTAATGAAATCAACAAATAAATGTGGCACTCCAAGGACTCGAACCTAAGATACTCACACCGACATTCCGCACATTTATGCATTACGCTATCAAGACCGTTATAAATAAAAGAACACAAAACCACCACATAGGGTGTACGGTCGCGCTAATAAGTCATGTCCCAGCTGTCATTATGTTTGGCTTGTTCTGTGCTGTATTAATGTCGGTCAGATGTTGAATAGGGTGGGAAAGTGAAGGAACATGTTTGTATATCTCACTCAAAAAGAATAGCCTAAATTATGTGTAAATATTGCTGATACCAATTATTGATCAAAACATAATTGGTGCCGAGACATCACTTATTCAAAACATAATTGGTGCCGAGACATCACTTATTAGCGCGATTGTACATCACTACATGAGCAAGTTAATGTGTTTCCAAGCAAAAACAATCCTCAGTAATAATTAAAACACTATCATACTAACTCTTCTCTGTGTGAATGTGTGAATTTGTATTTTGTTTTTGTGTTTTCATTGTTTTCTGTTGTGTTGTCCCTATTCGGGCTCTGTCTCAAGCCCCCCCCCCCCCCCCAGATAGAGTTAACAAATGTACTAACCTGGCATCATGATATCCACACCCGCCGGTAAGTCAACTCGGCAGATAATATTCCACGTGTGGCTGAAAAGTTGCTGCATGTACGCCGAGGTGATGGGCTTGGTGCGACCTCCTTCCTCTCCAGTTAGTAGGTACATGGTGGCTTCAAATCTGGTTAAAATGAAATAAAAAAAAATATTATGAAAAAAAAAGTAAACAAAAAAATAAAATAATAATTATAATGTAAAACTTGCAAAATAAGCAAACCAAAACGTGGACGAACACAGTAAAAAGACAAAACAACTTATCAAAATCACTATGTGGAAACAACGCTTAAACAAAATAATAAAAAAAGGAAAAGTGGGGAATGGGCCTGAGTAAGTACATACATCATCATCATCATCTCCGACGCCTTGCTTCCCCCTGGGAAACCCCCACTAGAGGATGGCCATGACAGAAACGTCTCCATGCTACTTTGTCAAGACATGCCTCCCTTGCCCGTGCCACAATGCCCCTTCCACTACGTGGAAGTTTTTCTTCAATATATTTTTCCACTTTCTTTTCCCATACCATAGGTGGTCTTCCACTACTAGCGGTTCCACTCACCTGACTCCCATATATCTTTCTTGGCATTCTGTCTTCATCCATTCTCTGAACATGACCATACCACCTCAAAGTACTTCTCTTTATCCACTCAACCACACCACAATCAATGCCCAAAGCCTGCTCTTCCATTCCAAAGGACTCGTACACTTCCCTATTACTTGGCCCATCTAGCCTATTCATGCCAGCTGCCATTCTGAAAAAGCTCATCTCCACAGCTCTTAGTTTGAAGAGGTCCTCGTCACTTGCTGTCCATGTCTCGCTTCCATACGAGAGTGTTGGGAGCAGCACACTGTTTCTCAGTGACTTTTTGACTTCCTGGCTAACCATTCTTCCTTTGAGAATACTATCAAGTTCTCCAATCACTTTTCTCCCTTGCATTTTTCTCTCTTTTATCTCACTCTCCATTTTACCATATTTGCATAGTACAGCTCCCAAATACTTGAAACTTTCAACCTCTTCTAGTACTTCATTTTTCAATTTTATTTTACAACTTTTCTTGTGTTCTTTCTTGATTCTATATTTTTCCTTAAAATCTATAGTTTCATGCATTCTTCTCTCAAACACCATTACCTTACATTTCCCTACATTGACCTTTAACTTTCTCTTTTCACATACCCTGTCAAAGTCAGTGACCACTCTCTGAAGTTCTTCAGCATTTTCCGCATTTTACATACATAAGTACATTATGCAACCACCAACGTAAGTCATAAGTAACACCCCGTTCTTAACATTAATCATCCATTACAAACCCCAATGTACTCGAATAAACTAATGAAAGCATAATATGGTCCTCCCGGGATTCAAACTCGGGACACCAAACCCAGAACATAAGCATCTAAACCATTACACCACCAACACAATTAATGGATAAACAGAACCAAATTTTAAAAATAATCAGTGTGCCGGGGGAGTGCTGGAGTGCCCTTAGTGATCCCTGGTCTATGGATAAAAAAGTCGCCTAGGAGAAGACCTGGTTCTATCTACAGTACATACTCAGTCCTAATCCCTACTTTTAATGTTTTTATTTTTTGGTGTGTGTGTGTGGGGGGGGGGGGGGGGGACTCAAGATAGAGCCAGAATAGGGACAACACAACAGAAAACAATGAACACACAAAAAATAAAAAATACATAACAAATAAAAAAAGAGTACGTGCCAGAGCATATATAGATAGATAGATTTGTAAATTACATAGGACTGTACGGTGGCGCTCATAAGTCATGTCTCAGCTGTCATTACGTTTGGCTCGCTCTGTGCTGTATTAAAGTCTGTCAGATGTTGAATAGAGTGGATAAGTGTAGGAACATGTTTGTATGCCTCTCTCAAAAAGAAGATATCATGTATAAATATTGCTGATACCAATTATTGATCAAAGCATACTTGGTGCCGAGACATGACTTATTAGGCCGACTGTACATGATTAGGAGTTTTAAGATATAATACAGTCATAATGAAAGAAAATACTGTAGGATAGTACAGTCACCCTAATAAGTGATGTCTCGGCACCAAGTATATTTTGATACATAATTGGTTTCAGTAATATCTAAACTTAATTTATTCATTTCGAGGGGGATATACAAACCTATTCCTACATTTATCCACCCCATTCAACACCTGACAGACATCAATACAGCAGAGAGCGAGCCAAACGTAATGACAGCCAAGACATGACTTATTAGCGCCACTGTACATGTATGTACTGTATATATGTATATTGTATACTCTGGCACTTACCCTTATATTGTATACTCTGGCACTTACCCTTATTATCCTTTTTTCTTTTTTTAGTGGGTGGCCAATTCGAGACATAGCCCGAACAGGGATATCACAACATATCAGAAAAAAAAAGCAAAACAAAACACAAAATCAAACACATCTAGGTCGTCCAGGAGAAATACCCAGAGACCCAGACCCATTTGGGGTCTCCAGCAAAAGATTCCCAGGTCCCAGATCCTCCGGAGAGATTCTGATTTTCGCAGGCAGACCTGCAGCGGAGACACTACAAACCGGCACACCATGCTTCCAGACGTACCCTTCAGTACCACTGACTCCCAGGGCCCTGGCCTCCCAGTGGCTTCGGTCACCCAGGCTTTATTGTGGTCGGCAGGGAGGGTTCTGTGGGGGCGCTCGGTTATGGCCTTGGCCTTGCTCGGAGCCTTGGGGCTGTTCGGCCAGGCAGCTTGGGGAACAGCAACAACAACAACAACAACAACAACAACAACCACTGACTCCCTTGGCCAGGCGCCTGATGCACTATTATCTAGTCCAAATGGCGCATGACCCTCTCTTCCAAACGACCGCGTTTACACTCATCTATTCACTAGAATTCTCCATTCATTCCTATATACTGTACATATACAGTATACAAGTTTAAAGACTGTTTTGTCCACAGAGAGTATGGTTACTGTCTTACATCATAAATAGTGGCATAAATGTCATGCGCTGCCTCTGTTGTCAAGTTCTTTGTTTTGAGATCAGACCTGGAGTACCCGATCCCACGTAGAGTGCTGATGTCTTTACTGACCTGTTGACAAATTTCTGAGAAGCTGGGGCACAGAGACACATTCCCCGCGCCAGGGTCTCCAGTCGAACACCCCTCAGTAGTATCCCAACATTCTCCCCAGCCTCGACTTTTGGCATGTTCTTCTTGAACACCTTGAATAGAAGATTGGATGGTGTTAATTTCTGCATAAATATGTCTGTTTCAATTGATTCTGGCTATTAATTAATTAAAATGTAAAACTTGCAAACCAAGCAAACCAAAACTGGGACAAAGACAAAATAAAGTCCAAAGAACTTATTGAAATCGCTATGTGGAAACAACGCTTACGAAAATAAAATTTATGAAATAAAAGAACACAATGCACCACATAGGGTGTACATTACTGCATGAGCAAGTTAATCTGTTTCCCAAGCAAACTAATTGCACACATAACAACGCAAACCTGCGTTAGGTAAGCCGACCAAGGCTGACAAGACCCATCCACCTGGAATGGCTGGATTGAGAATAAAGTAGTCCACCTCAGACAGAATTTTGGTGTGAGTATCCTAGGTTCAAATCCACGGAGTACAGTACTGTACTACATGTACAGTATTCATTGTTCCATAAATTTAATTAATTAGGTTTATTTGTAAGTTAATTGACCACTTGCAAGCTCCAGGCTATAATGAAGTTGGGGGTGTAAACATTGATATAAATCAGATGTGCAAATAATAATGTAGGTTTATGAGGGACATAAATGTTGTTGAATTTGGTTGTTGTTGTTGCTGTTCCTCAGGCTGTCTGGCCGAGCAGCCCCAAGGCCCCGAGCAAGGCCAAGGCTATAACCGAGCGCCCCCACAGAACCCTCCCAGCTTACCACTAATTATGCCCAGGTGACCGAAGCCACTCAAAGGCGGGGAGCTGAGGAGGGTGCAGAAACGCCCGGGAAACAAAAGCCCCACCCAAGGCCCTGTGCCCCTCAACAATTATAAAGGGAAAGTTGAGGGGCAAAGGAAAAATGTGACGCTTTGGCTCCCAATCTGCCAGGGTTGGCAGTAGGGAGGTCAATCCACGGAAAAGACGCCATCACTTGAGATCTAGAAAATATATAAGTAAAAGGAACAGTCAGAGTAAGCTATGGGTATGGCAGAGATCGCTCAACTCTCTCTCTGATAGACCAGCCCATCACCATTGTTGAATTTGGTGTTATGTATTTGTTAATGTACTACACCCATATTTTAGCTGGTATTTCTGCTTAATATCAATGTCTACGGTTCCAACTCTCCAACTCTCCAACCCAAGAGTTAAACGTTACTCTCAAACTTTCTTCTACTCAACATCTGAGCTCTGGAACTCTCTCCCAGAATCAGTCTTTCCCTCTTCCTATGACTTTATTGCTTCAAACTCCGTGTGTCCAGGCATTTTGGCTCGAACGTCCCTTGATTTTGGCCCTGTCACTCTTTCAACTATGGGGGAGGCACTCGCTATAGGCAGTTATGCCTTTTGCCTCCCTCAATCACATAGAAAAAAAAAAAAAAAAAACTTCATTATAGCATGAAACTCACAAGTGGTCAATTGGTAGGTTGGTGATGATATGAATGGTATTTATATCCATTCTGGCAAATTTATATAAGCAGTATAAGAAACATCTTTTGTAAATATATGATTAAGTAACACCCCATTCTTAACATTAATCATCAATTACAAACCCCAATGCACTCGAATAAACTAACGAAAGCATATGGTCCTCCCGGGATTCAAACTCGGGACACCACACCCAGAACATAAGCATCTAAACCATTACACCACCAATGCACTTGAATAAACTAACGAAAGCATATGGTCCTCCCGGGATTCAAACTCGGGACACCACACCCAGAACATAAGCATCTAAACCATTACACCACCAATGCACTTGAATAAACTAACGAAAGCATATGGTCCTCCCGGGATTCAAACTCGGGACACCACACCCAGAACATAAGCATCTAAACCATTACACCACCAATGCACTTGACTAAACTAATGAAAGCATATGGTCCTCCCGGGATTCAAACTCGGGACACCACACACCCAGAACATAAGCATCTAAACCATTACACCACCAATGCACTTGAATAAACTAACGAAAGCATATGGTCCTCCCGGGATTCAAACTCGGGACACCACACCCAGAACATAAGCATCTAAACCATTACACCACCAATGCACTTGACTAAACTAATGAAAGCATATGGTCCTCCCGGGATTCAAACTCGGGACACCACACCCAGAACATAAGCATCTAAACCATTGCACTTGAATAAACTAATGAAAGCATATGGTCCTCCCGGGATTCAAACTCGGGACACCACACCCAGAACATAAGCATCTAAACCATTACACCACCAATGCACTTGAATAAACTAATGAAAGCATATGGTCCTCCCGGGATTCGAGCTCGGGACACCACACCCAGAACATATAAGCATCTAAACCATTACACCACCAATGCACTTGAATAAACTAATGAAAGCATATGGTCCTCCCGGGATTCGAGCTCGGGACACCACACCCAGAACATTAGCATCTAAACCATTACACCACCAATGCACTTGAATAAACTAACGAAAGCATATGCTCCTCCCGGGATTCGAACTCGGGACACCACACCCAGAACATAAGCATCTAAACCATTACACCATCTATAGTCTATTCACTGTAAGTAGGCGAGAAATCATGACCTCTAACCTCTGTAACTCAAAAACAACTATAGTAATCGAGCTAATATTTCTACCAAATTGTAAATTGTTCCATAAATTTAATCTTTTTAGGGTCAATTATTGTGACTGTATTCTAAAATTTGACATCAATAATTTTAATCAAGCATTTTTAACTTGAAGTTTCTTGTATAACCTCTGCTTACTTTTTGTCTGTATTTATTGTTTATCTTTTTCTTTTTCTTTTTCTATTATTATTATTATTAATATTAATATTGATGATTTTTAAAATTTATTGTTCTTGTTAAAAGAGTACTCTTTGTTTAAATCTGTTGTTACTTCATATTTTGTTATTTTTTTTCTTTATATTTTATGTTATCATTGTCGATAGTATCAATTTCTTTCTTTTTCGATTTCCTTAGTTTTTTTGTGGTATAAATGTAGGTTATTTGTAGGGTAGTTATTGATAGGGGTCACTTGAGGCATGCTATGCTTACAGGTACCTACCCGATAGCACTATCGTTAGTGAGTGCTGTACTGTATTTTATATATTATTTTGTAATAGTATAGATATCTTATCAATATTTGTATTTTGTACTATTTTAATGTCTTGTCATGTTGCAAAATTTGATTTTAAATAATATTTTGACATTTAACATATAGTTTCTTTATTCATGTAGAGTTTAGTAAAAAATTTGCCATTAACGTCCCGGACTTCCCAAATTGACTAATTCCTTGAACATGACGATAGTGCGTTGTTATATGTGCGATTAGTTTGCTTGGGAAACAGATTAACTTGCTCATGTAGTAATGTACACCCTATGTGGTGGATTGTGTTCTTTTATTTAATAATTTTCATTTTAGTAAACGTTGTTTCCACATAGCGATTTTGATATTTTAATTTGACTTTATATTGTCCTTGTCCCAATTTTGGTTTGTTTAGTTTGCAAGTTTTACATTTTAATTTGGGAAGAGTCAGTCAAGGAATAGAAATGGAAATGTACAGCTAATTTACTCTAGCCTGTTTTGAGTTACAGAGGATAGAGGTAATGATTTCTCGCCTACTTACAGCGAATAGACTATAACATAGCATCAAAGTGGCTTACTTGTATACTGGAAGCAACAGTCTTGATGCGTCTGTCGTAGCCCAACACCTCCACATCACCCCCCTTCTTGGCCACCCCTTGTGATACCGTACCAGTCACCACCGTGCCGCGACCAGGGACGCTAAAATAATCATCAATCGGCAGTAGGAACGGAGAGGACAGATCGCGTGAGGGTGTTTGTAAGTACTCGTCCATGGCCCCGACTAGCTTGTGTATACTTGGTTCTCCATAAGGTCCCTGGTCACCCTTTAGAGCCAGGAGTGCCGAGCCAGTTATGAACGGGGTGTTGGGCTCGTCGAAGCCAAAGTTATCCAGAAGTTCTCGGATTTCCAGCTCCACAATCTCCAATATATCTTCGTTCACAATGTCGGCTTTGTTGATGAATATCACCAGTCTGGTCACTCCGACCTAGAACATAGAAAAAGTTTTAGAATTACAGTACATTATACGTTAACCCCTTCACCACCATGACGTAATTTTCATCATATTCTGGTTCCCATTAGACGATTATCTTTAGTTTATAATCTACCTATGCGACTCAAATGGGTAACTACGATCTCAATAAACCCTCTTATTAACTTAGGCGGTTAGTTCGTGGCCACCCCTTCGAGGATCATGGCGTCGGGCAATAGATAGATAGATAGATTAACTTAGATCCTCCTTAAACTGCATAAAATCATCTAATTTTAACCAGAAATAAAGGTAAAAAGACGTCATGGTGCTGAAGGGGTTAACTGTTCTTACAGTCCACACTTAGAGCTTGTTGTTGTTGTTGTTTTTCCCCAAGCTGCCTGGCCGAACAGCCCCAAGGCCCCAAGCAAGGCCAAGGCCATAACCGAGCGCCCCCACAGAACCCTCCCTGCCGACCACAATAAAGCCTGGGTGACCGAAGCCACTCCATGGCGGGGAGCTGAGGAGGGCGCGGAAACGCCCGGGAAACCAAAGCCCCACCCAGGGCCCTGTGCCCCTCAGCAATTATGAAGAGAAAGTTGAAGGGCAAAGGAAAGATGTGACGCTTTGGCTTCCAATCTTGGTAGATTAGGAGGTCAATCCACGTTAGAGACGCCGTCACTTGAGATCTAGAAAATATATAAGTAAAAGGAACAGTCAGAGTAAGCTATGGGTATGGCAGAGATTGCTCAGTTCTCACTCTGATAGACCAGCCCATCACCACTGCTGAAGGGGTTAACTGTTCTTACAGTCCACACTTAGAGCTTGTAGGCACAAGTTGTTCAGGGAAATGCTCCTGGGGAGAGCTTTATGGGGAGCACAAGGATTACTAAAGGCTCTGTTGTACCACTTGGGGTTCCTGGACTCCATTACTGACTTTTTCTGTCAGTGCCTCAGTTACACAAAAGGGCAATTCTAGTTTGCACTGTTGTTTTCGTACATAAAACTACATGCACTACACACCCTATATTTACTTATCTAAATTAAAATGTCTTATTTTGGTGAAGGGATGCGGCGACCCCATTGCCCACCACTTTCGTGGTGCAGTCATCCTCTGTATTGGGGGACCAGTGATCTCCCTGCAGAACGCTCCAGAGCCCAGCATGCTGCCGGCCAGGTCCACCATGGGGATGAAGAAAATAGCAAAACAGTGGTGGAAGTGCGATCCAGGTGAGGAAACACTCTAATTCTGATCCTTCAGTGCTAATGGTCCTTATCCACATAGTGGATAAGGCACTGTGGAGTGGGCAGTGGGGGCATGCCTGAACAAGAGAGCCTGGAGGCAGTTTTTTCCATGGCCATCAATTTTTGGGAGTTTCCTATGGAGGCAAGACATCAGTCAGGGTAACCCAACCAGCCACCTGACATGGTATTATAAAACTATTGATAGGGCAGTTTCCCTGGACGCTACTCCAAGGTTCGGGCTCACAACTACCCAGCGAATGAGACAACCTGTAACATCCCTCTAATCACTTTCACTCTCTTAACTCTATCAAAACCGGTCATGTTTATTTTATCGTATTCTACCTATATTTAGATGATTATATGCAGCTTAGGAAGGATCTTTGGTACTTGGATGGATTAATTGAGTGATAGAAGCCTTATAAGTTCATATCACCAACCCACTAATTAACTTACAATTAAGCCTAACTAATGAAATCAATGAAACTAATGATACATGTGGTACTCCAAGGATTCGAACAATGGATACGCACGCCTAATAGAAGCCCTTCCTGAACTGAATATAAATATAATCGTCTAATAGTAGCCAGAATAATATGAAGACGTCACTGGTATTGAAGGGGTTAATGTTATATTTTTCTTCTTATCTGGCAATTTTCTCCTGGATGACCTAGATGTCTGTGATTTTGTTTTGTTTTTGTGTTGTGATGTCCCTGTTCGGGCTCTGTCTCGAGTCGGCCATCCCTAATAAAAAAATAAACAAATAAATAAATAAATAAATAAAATAAAATAGATATGTGCCAGAGCATATAATAATAATAATAATAATAATAATAATAATAATAATAATAATAATATTTATTCAGTCAGCAATTTACAGAGTTGGTACCACATAGTTTGTTACAAATATGACATGTACCAGCCTTGCATAATTCCAACTAAGGATAGCCCAATAAGGCTAGATAGATAGATAGATAGATCTGCACTTGGGAGTATGTACAGGCTAAGATTAATATGCAGTACGGTACTGTACACTGTATTCGAGAATGCATAATATATCGTAAGCTTGTGCATAAACCATTAACTGTCTTGCTAGCGTAATGCTTAGTGTACAGAATTTGGGTGTGAGTATCCTAGGTTGGAATCCTTGGAGTACCGTACCACATATATTCATTACTTTCATTGATTTCACTAGGTAGGTTTATTTGTAAATTAATATGTTACGAGCCGTGACATTGTCAGTAAAGCGTCAGTTGCTGATCAGAGGGTCGGGAGGTCAAATCTGCTCTGTCAAAATTTGATTGGTTGATATCAAGCCCGGGCAACTTGACCTAGCAATTCGTGACAAACGCCTAATCTTCGTGGCCACCCCTTCACGGGAATTACGGCGTCTAGAAAAAAATAAATAAATACAAAAAATAAAAATTGGTGGGTTGGTGAAAACAAATATAAATTCTATCCACCCGACTGACCGCACATTTAACTGACACTCACTTTTCCCTCAAATCTCTTTCTCTGTTTGGCCAGTAGTAGATGTTCTCCTGTGGCCTCTGTCCGCCATCTATTGCAAATGTCTTCGTGGTGCAATGCATAAGTGTGTTGATTTTCGGTGTGAGCATCCTAGGTTCGAATCCCCGGACTGCCACATGTGTTTGTTAATTTCATTAATCGAGTTTAAGAGTTGTTGTTGTTGTTGTTGTTCCCCAAGCTGCCTGGCCGAACAGCCCCAAGGCCCCGAGCAATTCCAAGGCCATAACCGAGCGCCCCCAAGAGTAAAGAGTAAAGTTGGTTGGTGGAGAGGAACATAATAATGCTATATAATCACTCCCTCAATTTCTCTCTCCTTCCTTTGTTTAGTTTGCAAGTTTTACATTTTAATTTGACATCAATAATTTTAATCAAGCATTTTTAACTTGAAGTTTCTTGTATAACCTCTGCTTACTTTTTGTCTGTATTTATTGTTTATCTTTTTCTTTTTCTATTATTATTATTATTATTATTAATATTAATATTGATGATTTTTTGTTAAATTTATTGTTCTTGTTAAAAGAGTACTCTTTGTTTAAATTGTTTGTTACTTCATATTTAGCAATTATTTGTCTTATATTATATGTATTCCATTGTCGATAGTACATCAATTGCTTACTTTTGCGATTTCCTTAGTTTATTTGTGCTATAAATGTAGGTTATTTGTAGGGTAGTTATTGATAGGGGGGTCTTGAGGCACGCTATGCTTACAGGTACCTACCCGATAGCACTATCGTTAGTGAGTGCTGTACTGTATTTTATATAGTATTTTGTAATAGTATAGATATCTTATCAATATTTGTATTTTGTACTATTGTTAATGCTTGTCATGTTTGCAAATTTTGATTTTAAATAATAGTTTGACATTTAACATGTAGTTTTCTTTATTCATGCAGAGTTTAGTAAAATTTTGCCAGAACGTCCCGGACTTCCCAACTTGACTACTTCCTTTAACGTGACGATAGTGCGTTGTTATATGTGCGATTAGTTTGCTTGGGAAACAGATTAACTTGCTTATGTAGTAATGTACACCCTATGTGGTGGATTGTGTTCTTTTATTTAATAATTTTCATTTTAGTAAGCGTTGTTTCCACATAGCGATTTTGATAATTTAATTTGACTTTATATTGTCCTTGTCCCAATTTTGGTTTGTTTAGTTTGCAAGTTTTACATTTTAACAAACACAGTACATTAAAAGGGGTGGTACAGTATGTTGTTTTTCAAGACCCCCTTCTCCTTCATGTTTAACCCCATTCGTTTTCAGATTTTAAGATATTCACCTCATTAGTTAGTCAATTTTCAGATCTTTAGTCCCATTTCTTTATCAATATTAAGACCTTTCATGCTATTTAGGTGTCAATTTTTTCCTGAAGAACGATAGTGAGCCTGTAAATTTGGAAGAACCGGCCATTGGCCGGCACACTTTTTTCTACCGAGAAATGTACAAATTAATCTAGAAGGGGGATCTAATGGGTGTATTTTTTAAAGTTTGATGGAGTTCTAGAGAGGAAATTAGAAAAATAATAAAAAGCTACATAAATGAGAAAATAGATAAGCCCATCCCCCCTTAATAGATAAGCCCATCCCCCCTTAATCGCTCCCTCAGTTTCTCTCTCGTTCCTATTCTACCTTATTTTCATCTTTTCTTCCTTTAATCCATCTCCTCCATCTCCTTCCTTCCCTTTTTTGCTTTCTTCTCCTTTCCACTTAGGTCTTTTCTCTTCCTTCTTGATGGTTTAACCCCTTCCATACCGGCGACGCCTTTTATATTATTTCTACCTATATTTAGAGGATTTTTTGCAGTTTAAGAAGGATGTGTGGCAGTAAAAAGGGCTAAGTGAGATAGTTGGAAGCCTGTTGATTGCTGGAGGCCCTTTTAAAACTGAATAGAATCGTCTAATCGTACCTAGAATTTACAGTAGTTACATGAACGTCGCGGTACAGAAGGGGTTAATAGTTTGAGTACATACATACATAAAATTTTAAGACCCGAGTGTTCGACACATACGTGCAGTTTCAGTCTCTTGTCCTAATGGCGGCGTTCCAGGCAACCCTGTTAAGGGCTGCTTCACTTGTCAAGTTCTTGGATTTGAGATCGGCACGTATAGTCCGATCCCAGGTCTTCCTCGGTCCACCCCTTGGTGCAGCTCCCTCCACAATCACAGACCTGCATTTTTTCACCCAATTTTGTTCATCCATTCTCTCCACATGTCCATACCATCCCAGTCTACTTGTACGCATCACCTCGCTAATACTCTTTATACCTAAACGTCTCCTCAGCTCAACATTTGTTATTCTATCCTGTAGCCTGGCCCCACACATCCATCTCACCATTCTCATCTCATTACGTTCCATTCTATTGACATCCTCTAATTTAACGGCCCATGTTTCTGAGGCATATGTCATTGCACTTTTAACACATGAGGCATACACCTTTCCCTTCAGGGGGAGAGGCATTCTTTTCATGGTCAGGATTGGCAGCAGTTCTCTGAACTTCCCCCAGCCACATCTAATTCTAGCAACAGTGGCACCCTCGGCCCCACCACCGGCAGAGATGGTATCTCCTAGGTAACAAAACTTGTTCACCAGCTCCAATGACTCATTTCCAAAATTCACAGCCACTGGATCATCACTTAACACAAGCTCGCCTTTGCACACTACGCACTAAAATTTCTCTATTTCTGACTTATCCTTCGGCAGGGGTCCCTTTATTCTACTACAGCGCTTACTCCCATGGTGTACCCAACATCAACAGATGCTACATTGAATTGAGTTAACGCCCACACCCTTTCCACACACTGCACATGGGTATGCACCGCTCTTTTCCACATTGCCTCGTCTCAATCTACAATGCATAACCTTGGTTTTGTTAATATTGACTCTTAAACCCTTGCTCGCCATGCCCTCTCTCCATTCTCTGAATTTGGCCTCAGCATCTTGCATACTGTCAGCTATTAGGACTAAATCGTCTGCATAAAACAGTTCCAACGGGAGTCCGCCTATAAAAACTCTAGACAGCGCCTCCAAGACCATAATAAAGAGGAGGGGGCTTAACACTGAACCCTGATGGACTCCAACACGGACTGCAAACTCATCACTCAGAACACCCTTCACCCTCACCGCACTTCGCGAATCCTCATACATCTTCATTATCACACGCACCAGCCACTCTTCCACACAAAGTTTCCTCATAGCCCACTGCACCACATCTCTAGGTACCCTATCAAAGGCCTTCTCCAGATCTACAAACACAAAGTAAAGATCCCTGCCTTTTAGTGTTTAAGATCTGTATGTGCTAACCCAGGTTCAAATCCCGGGTGAATCATATGCTTTCATTAACTTTATTGGGAGGTGTTTGGTGTTGGGAGTGAAATAAATAATTAGATTATTCCTTCCTTTCCTCCCTCCCTTTTCTTCCTTTATTCTATCTCCTCCTTCTCCTTCCTTCCCCTTTTGCTTTATCTTTTCCATTTAAGGGGAGTTGGGCTTATTTATTTGTTTTTTATGTTTATTTTTATATTTTTTTCTAGTTTCCTCCCTAGACCTACATCAAAGTTTTAAAAAACCAGCCATTAGATCCCCCTTCTAGAGTAATTTGTACATGTTTTGGTAGAAAAGCCGGTTCTTCCAAAATTACAGGCTCACTATCGTTCGGCAAGAAACATTTGACAGCAAAACCATCTATATGTACAGAGAACGAACACCTTTTAAGGTGAACGATCGCTTTTGGTAGCAGGTCCTAAAATATGGAATAGGTTGCCGAGATCAGTAAAGGACACAAATAACCTAAACACGTTTAAGCATATATTAAAAGATTATATTCTGAAACATGAAATGGATCTATAAACAAAAAATTTAATAATACTGTAACTGTCATTTTTTTTATAGATATTGACTACTGTCCATAGTAACATACTAGAGATGTTTCTTATTGTAAATATGTATATATATAATGTATGTACACTCAACCCTCAGCTTTCACGCACTTAGCTATCGCGTTCCACAGCTATCGCCTGCTCCCCAAAAGCTGTCAGACCATGGCTTTCACGCCTATGAGCTGGCTATCACGCACCAAATGTGGCCAAAAATACAACAAAATTGGAAATTCCCGGGCTTGGGAATTCCCAGGCGGGCGGCAAGCATACGTTTATGCTACTCGCTCCCTGATTGGGCGTGACTCATGGGAAGCAAGCGCTGTGATTGGCCGCCACCCATCCTCCTACCCTCCCGCCATACTTACAATTTCTCAGTCTTACTTGTACCCCCATTGTTGTCTGGTGAAAGCTGTGAAAAGTGTTTTTATACCTGTGAACAATGGCTACTAACCCACCCCAACGGCCACCGAATCCCCCTACCTTCGCTCAGCGTAATGTGACCGCACCAAATCGAGACATTAAGAAGAGAAAGAACCTTACGTACGCTCAGAAACAGGAAATTGTGGACTTAATAGGCAAGGGTGAAACAAAAAGGAGTGTGGCAAAGAAGTTTGGAGTGAATGAATCGACAGTGAGGGGGATTTATCAAAAGCGAGACAACATAAAGAGTCACATGAAACTTGCCCCATCAATTGCTGCATCGAATGCCTTTCGAAGTTCTAATAAAGTGCTACTTAAGACGGAACAAGTGTTGGGGCGATACTTGAATAAGCAGGCAAAGCGGAACTTGCCCGTGGACACACGTGAGATTACGGTCAACCAGGCCCCTCCGACCACCCTCAACCGGGCCCCTCCGGTGAGCCTTGACCACGGCAACAAATCTATGAACAGCCTTTACTTACGGCACTTGAATTGGATACAGTGGATGATGACACTTCAGAATTTGAAGGATTTGATGTTGAAGGGATACTGAACGAGATAGAGCAACGTAGGAGTGGCCAATAATTCGCCACCCCTAGCCTCGGAACCCAACCCACCTAAATCCCTCAACACACCTAAAAAGGTAAATGTGATGGTGTAATATGTTCTTATATTTACTTTTATAATGTTTCTTATAATTATTATTATGTTATGTTAGTGTTCAGTGGAAATTATTAGGTAAAAATCGCAAAATACAAAAAATAGTTGTCAAATTCGGCACCCAGGCACCAATTAGAATTATTCCCATTAGTTCATCAGTATGGCTATCGCGGTTACGGCTACCGCGCGGCTATAGCTGCACCAATTAGGAGTGATAGCTGAGGGTTGAGTGTATTTTAATATTTTTTTAATGTTTTATGTGAAGAACCATTGTAAAATGGAAAAATAAATATTCTGATTCTGAAATAGCACGAAAGTTCTTAATACTGTATTGACAAAGAACTGAGGCGAAAGGTCTTAAAATCGACAAACTAATGGGGGCAAACATCTTAAAATCAGAAAACTAATAGGGCTAAACATGAGGGAGAAGGGGGACCAAAAAGCTACCTATCTCCCCTTAAGGGCCCCCACCTCGGTGTTTTTCTCTTTCTCTCCCTCTCTCTTTGGCTTGTATCCATATTCGGCCCCATTCAGCCTACTGTTTTAACCCTTAAAGATCGGGGTCGGACTTAAGTCCGGATCCAATTTGCAGCAAGTTAGGAGCATTATTAAGGCTTTTAAAGGGTTAAAATCGAGTGCAAATGGCCGGGAGCGCAGCGGGCCAGACAGCCGACTCCCAGGGCTTACCGCCGCCCATTAACTCATGTTCCGTGTTCTCGAGAGGCCAGCAGTGTAGCCAGTAGTGAGTATAGCTGGGAAAAATATGCCGCTATACGCTAAACTCCCATGTTACTGGTATCACTGTATGAGAACCACGAGTGCTACGTAGCTCGTTCTGGTCTCATTTTGAAGCTTTTAGCGCCTAGTTTTTTACTAAATAATTTTTTTTTCATGCAGATACTTGATTTATCATGCAGGAGGGTCTGAATATGCCCAAATATGCCCAAAACCCCCCACTAGACAAGGGTTAAGACGTTTACCCCCATCCAGGTGTCAATATTTTCCTGGCGAGCAGTAGCGAGCCAGCATATATATATTTTTTTGTTTTGACAGCAAGCTAATTTTGTATATTTTTCGATAGAAAAATTTCTCCGACGAAGCCGGATTTCTCCCTACAATGCTGGCTCGCTTTCGCTCGCCAGGAAGAAATCGACACCTGGATGGGTATAAACGTCTTAAAACAGTTGGCTGAATGGGGCCGAATGAATACAAACAATAGAAAGAGAGAAAAGGAGAGAAAAAAAAAAATGCCAGTGACCCCCATTAAGTCTTTTCTCTTCTTTCCTTTCCTTCCTCCTTTTTTTTCCTTTATTCCATCTCCTCCTTCTCCTTCCTTCCCATTTTTGCTTTCTTCCCCTTTCCATTCTCGTCTTTTCTCTTCCTTCCTTTCTTTCCTTCCTCCTTTCTCTCTCTCTCTTTTTACCTGTTTGGCCAGTAGTAGATGTTCCCTGGTTTGAGGCATCTGTCCGTCGTCCGCGGCCACTACCAATATCGCTCCGTCCATCTGCGAGGCTCCGGCAATCATGTTTTTGATATAGTCGGCATGGCCAGGGCAATCCGTGTGTGCGTAGTGTCTGAAAGATTAACCCCTTTAGTACCGAGATGTCCTTGTCATTATAATATGGATATTATTAGACGATTTTATCCAGCCTAGGGAGGACGTGTAACAATTAAAAGGCTTCAAACTATCTCGATTATCCATTTTAAGTTCCACAGTTTCCTCCTAAGCTGCATAAAACCTTCTAAATATAGCTGGAATAACACAAAATACATCCTCGGTAAGGAAAGGCTTCAATGCAAAAACTCCACATGATAGAGTAATAGTAAAGTTCATTGTTACCAAAAGAAACAGAAAGAACATTATAAATTATAATGTAAAACTTGCAAAATAAACCAACCAAAACTTAGACGAACACGGTAAAAAGACAAAAAGAACTACGGTAATCAAAATTGCTATGTGGAAACAACGCTTTAGCAAATTAATATTATAAATAATAGAACACACTCAACCACATAGGGTGTACATTACTACATGAGCAAGGTAATCTGTTTCCCAAGCAAACCAATCGCACATATAACAACGCACTGTAGAATGCACTGTACAACAACAAAATACACTACACTGCTACACTCTAACTAACACTTCACAATATACAGTACATGAGGGCAAAGCTTATTGTCGCCAAAAGAAAGAGGTACCGGTAAAGTTAAGCCATAGAAGAACAAGAAATGCAAAATACAAAAGAAATATAAAAGAAAGCCATAAAGAAACATGACATACATAACACAATGCTAAAATTCCCTAATAGCTACACTCTAAACTAACTCTCCAATATATTTGGCCCTCGGGTAACACTGTTAATTAAATAATTTTGTCCTCCATGACACCGTGTTACGCAAAACCGTGTTACGTAAAGCATAGGTTATATACAGTACAGTAGTTGGTTAGTTAAGTAGAGCAGATTAACCAGACCACTGAGCTCCATACGTAACTCTCATAGGTCCGGCACACAAGTTATATAGAAAATAAGGCATTTCGTCCCAGCAACTTGCTTAAAGTCCCCTTTTTGAGCCTTCTCCGCCCTAGAACCTGACACAAATCACTTATACAGTAATACTGACCGAACCACACTCAACCATACTTCACATGCCATATGCATAAAATATGATAGCAAATGGGCAACAAAAAGGTAGGTAAGGGTGGTCTAGAAGGGTGGGATGGCACATAAAATACACTTGGACTGCACGATTTTGTCCGCCTCAACACAGGTGGAAAGGTAAACTGAGCCAGTGGCGTTCCCCGAGCCAAGGCAAACCATGTTAGAGCAAGGAAAATACCGTGTTACAGGCGACTCTTCACATTTGGGGTAGCCGTGTTAGAGCATAACATCTTTATGCAAAACCGTATTACCAGAGAGTCCACTGTATATACCTGAGGTCAGAAGAATAAGAGATGTGTGCTGTGTTGATGGTAATCCCTCGCCTCTTTTCTTCCGGTGCTCGGTCGATCTGGTCATAGGAGATAAAGTTGGACTGTCCGGTTTTCTGCAGGACCTTAGTAATGGCCGCTGTCAGAGTGGTCTTGCCGTGGTCTACATGGCCGATCGTCCCAACATTGCAATTTGGCAGTTCCTTGCTGGCGCTGCTGCAGTAGTGGCGTACCTTGGCCCATTGGCAGTATGTTCTTCTCAGTGACTGAAAGAAAACAACACTTAGTCAGGATATCACACATTTACACACACATGTAGGCCTATGTATATATGTACCGGTATGTATTTGCTCAGGCCCATTCCCCACATTTCCTTTTAGGGGGGTGACCAACTCAAGACAGAGCCCGAATAGAGACAACACAACAGAAAACAATGAACATACAAAAACAAAATACAAATTCACACACATCTAGGACACCCAGGAGAAGACCCAGAGACCAGGGTCACCAAGGTCTCTCCAGCACTCCCCCGGCCCCAACAGACAGAATCTTTTTTACTCCCATATCATTTTTGATGATGTAAATATTCCCACCTCCTCTAGTATTGATATCCTTGGTGTAACATTGAATGCCAGCCTGAGCTGGAGACCTCATGTTAAATCCATTGCTAAAAATGCCTTTAAGAAAATGTGACTTCTATACATAAAAATGTGGTGGGTTGGATCTATCAGAATGAGGGATGGTGTCCTCTACTTCCCATAGCCAGTTCTGACTTTACCTTTTTCATAATTCTCATTTCTATCTTTTTTCCTGAGAGTGGTGAAGGCAGTGGGGCCATAATGGTGCGCCCCATGGTTCCCTCGTGTCTTACTCTCACAGCCCACTGGCACAAGTCGGCCTTTCTCTCTGGCGTAGGGATGCAGCGACCCCATCGCCCGCCACTTCGGCGGTGCAGTCTGCCTCTGTAGCAGTTATAGTGATTTCTTGTTACTGCCTTCTTGTAGCACAGCTAAGGCTGGGGTGTGGTGCGATTTTGCAAGGTGCAAGTGCTTCAGGGGGACTTTGTTGAGTCTTGCTGAAACACTGTTAGCGCTATACCAACATCGGCCACTGTGGTGACATGATGGGGCTGCGTTGTGGCAAGTCTTTATTGTACTGTACTACAGTAAAGAGACTAAAACCACGCTCTCTGTGGATGAAGTGGTCTTTAAACTTGTATGTACTGTATGTCTACAGAGTTAGAGAATTCTTCACTGACGAGCAGTCAGCCATTATATATCAAAGTAATTTTCATTCTCAGATGAAATACTGTTCACCTTTGTGGAATGAACATGGAGTGGTTGCATTGAGGCAGTTGGACAAAATTAAAAATAAATCCATTAGATTAATCAATAACCCTGTAATCACACAGGATCTTCCTCCATTATTTATACAGAGATGCTGCATCCCTTGCATTACTGTACTCTACAGATACCGTGCCTGTATTTTCACGGTAAATGTTCTGAAGAACTTGCATCAATTGTACCACCTCTCCATATCTTTCCCTGCAGCACTAGGGCAGTTGGAAATGCCCATTAATTCACACTCTCCTCTCCACAATGTAGAACTTCCGCTTATCAAAAGTAATTTATCCCCAGAACTTCTACTATCTGGAATTCACTTCCTTGGAGTTGCATTTCACAAATGTACAACCTACAACAGTTCAAGTCCAATTGTTACAAACATTTTATGAATGGAGGATGCCTTTAGGCACATGGACCATTATTTCCTACACTAACACACGCTCTGCTCTCTTCATAAATACTCTTGACTGCTATTAACAAATTCCCTCTAATTTCATATATCCTTAGCACCTTCCACATTGCTTCTCGATCCACACGATTATACGCTTTTTCCAAATAAAAACAAAACAAATATCTCATTATGCTTCTCTAAATGCTTCTCGCATAACTGTCTTACTGCAAAAATCTGATCCACGCACCCTCTTCCCCTTCTAAAACTGCACTGCTCTCCTCATATTGCAACTTCCGTACCCAATATTATCCTCTCTATCAACACCCTGCCATACAGCTTTCCAACCACTGATAATAAACTAATATCGGTATTGGAAAGGATGTAGTATCCGGGCGTACGGTTGTCATGTTTACATAGGTCGATCGCTAGCGGTTAAGTTCCCGTCTATTTTGACAGCTATTTTTTCTGTTATTTGCCCACTCTTGGCAATATATATGATGATGACAATAAGCCATGGTGGCGGGGTGAGCCCTCAACCTATTATTGTATCCCACGGCAGTCAAAATAGACGGGAACATGATCGCGAGCGTCTGCGTAGTGTAAACAAGGCGGGCGGTACGCCCGAATACTTCATCCTTGCCCAAATACCTCTATAAAAACTTGAACACTCCTGCTGGTCTCCCTTCCCCTTGTACAACGGCATAATACATGCACTCCTGTGGGCGATAATGAAGAAGATGTCAAATACTATAACAAATACTGAAAGAGAATGAAAAACACACCCGAAATCGCGCATGGTCTATACGTGGATCAACAGAAAACGGTGAAGTGCGATGGAAAACTCGTCAGCGATAGCGTCAATGGACGTCTTAAAATATTGTATAAAAATAGTAGATACCGGTACTGACTGTATTGCTAAAAACCCGTCCTATAAGTAGGAATACTGTACGATGGATTACTTTTTCGGTACTGTAGGCTATAGGCCAAAGCGTTTTTTTTAGGAGGGGAATGTTTCTGTCACTACTGTATTACCAAATAATTTTATTAAAGCAGTACTGACATATAGGCCTATAGGCTAGCAATGATTTATAGGATAAGGCATAATGGCAGTCGGCAGACCTAAAAGGCATGATAACATTGATGGCTAAAATTTGTCAGCTAAACTAAATATAAACTTAAATATCCTCCCCCTTCTCAACTCAAAAGCGGTCAAATTAAACACGAACATAACCGTCGTGAAAGCGAGTCTTTTCTGAATAATTACCGTATAGCCTACTTAAACCCAGGTATAGCCTCAAGAGTCAAGAGGAGCAGGGTCAAACTCGATCCCCACCCAACTCCTGTATGCCCGGATCGAGGAAAGGTGTGGAGGCGGTGGAATTCAAAGTTGACCGAGGTGAAGACACCGGAACTACAAGTAAGTAGGAGTAGGCCCTTAGTAAGTAAGCTTAGGTTACCGGTATATTATTATTGGGTTAGGTTAGGTTATTCAATATTAAATGTAGGCTAATGGTTTGCTATAAAATGTCACAAACAAATCACCTGAAATAGGCCTAGACCTAGATGTCAATAGGCCTAGCCTATGGGTTTTCTCAATTTTATAATTCATAAAGTAGGCTATAAAAACACATTTTAATGGTTCATCTTTGGCAGTTCTATATTATTATATACTGTACCAGTGTAGCTGTAGAATCCCACCGGACACCCACTTTGGTCTGGTCTCTGAAAGTGACATCAGTCTCCTGCAGAAAGGTTACGGTAGTTTTGATTAGGCTAGCCACTAGGGCTGCTAGGCTAATAAGAAAAACAAAAATAAAGGTATTAGTTTATGACCAACCAGTTACGGGCCCCATCGATGATTATCAGTGTTTTATCACTTTCATGAACGATACTTTGTTGGTGTACATGTAATTACCGTCGCAAAATCACTATAAGTGAAATACGAGAAACTGTTGGATTGATCACCCATAACACAGGGAACGTGAGCTGGGTTTAGACTGCCCCGATTCGCGAACCTATAAACAGGCCACAGGGAACGTGAGTCATGAGCAGCTCAGCAGCGAGCTAGGTTTAGACCGTCGCGCACCCATAAACAGGGAACATGAGCTGAGTTTAGACCGTCGGCGAGACAGGTTAGTTTTCGGTTAGGTTAGGTTGTTAGGTTAGGGTTAGGCTAATGTTGAAAATACTAAAATGCGACGGTCCTCGGTATTAAACAACACTGTAGGCTAGGCTATATCAAATAAAAAATTAAAAACAACAAATTAAGCCTAGCCTACCTGAAAAACTTGTAAATGGTTGGTGATAAACTTTTACCAATATAAATAATAGGCCTAGGCTAGGTCCTAGGCTAGCCTAAACACTGGTTTATGCTGGACTTTGTCTCCTGAAAAAATGCCAAAAAATATATTAATTATGATAGCCTAGCCTATAGGATTAGGGTAATATAGGCTAGCCTATGTATCATGCATCATAGGAGAAAGCATGGTAGCATTCAAGGAGACTACTGCAGGACTCTTCTTCTTCTTACCTCTGACCGGATATAGGCTATCCTAGTGTTTACTAGCCTAGGCCTATATCCCTTTGAAAGGACATTAGCCTAGCCTAACAACCTTACCTAACCTAGGCCTATTCTAGTATTATAGGTGGGGGTTGCCACCCCCACACCCCTGCTTTGACTTGGAGTTTTGGTGTATTTGTCTGGTGAAGTGGGTATTTTTCAATTTGTTGATAACGAAAATCCTCCATGCGGACTAGGCCTAGGCTATGGAGAAAAATATGGCGAATCTATTGGTGCCTAGGCTAGGCTATTTTCCCTAATAAATTGTTTCTCATAACGTCGCACTAGTGTCCTTGAATATTATCGAAGGCATAGCCTACTATTACTGGCAAAACTCCTAAAGTAGCATAAAGTTTGAGGTGGAGGTGGTCTTTTAATACAGTACCGGTACAACGTTCATGTCAATGTGTCACATAGGCCTATATATCAATAAATTCCAACCCACCTGCAAAGAATAATCTGGTGAAATATTATACCCAGTCCCTAAAGCTCGCTGGCAGGCAACAGTCAATGCATTTTTAAGATATCTTGGAAAATTGTACATCCTCTCGAAGTTGAAAAGGCGGCTCGGCTCCTCTAAATCACCAGTCCTAATGTTTGCAACTTTCCTTAAATCATGATTGGTATCTTATTAACAAACTTTCATTGACCTATTGTACACAACATAGCTTTATATAAAAATATAGCGTTACATTTATTCCAATTCCATTCATAAATTATATCTCTGATTAGAATAAAAGAGCAATACTGATTCTAGGACAAACCACTATAAATATGTCAACAAACCAAACGATGTTATTAAAACTAGCGTAAACTACACAAATTTAAAACTAGAAGAAACTACCCAAATATTGACAACATTAGCAAATTTCATCCAAATAATAATATTCAATGTTATTCATAGTTGTAGTATGCTTTCAATGTATTGCCATATTAAATTCATTAAGACTTTATGTCACATTTTTTTTTTTTGTAATTTTATCTCAAGAAATTATGCCACCATGGATAGCGAGGTGGAAGGACAGAGAGGGAGAGGTAAACCGAAAGAGAGGTGGAAGGATGGAACATAAGAACATAAAAAAATGGGAGTCTGCAGAAAGCCGATTGGCCTAAGCAAGGCAGATCCCTGTCCCACACAACCCCAATTACAAAGCCCAATTATAGGCTCAACACTCTAATACCCTGAGGATCATCTTACCAAAACGGTTAGAGATTAACGCAGGATTACGGGGGTCTGCAGAGCGCTGATTGGCCCAACCCGGCTGATCCCCCTTCACACCCAACCCTTCTCGTCCATATGCTTATCCAATTTTATCTTAAAGCTCCCTACCGTTTTTAATCCCACTATAGCACTTGGTAGTCCAAGAGGAAGTATATGGATGAAGGCGATGCTGGTTGGGAGGAGGGCCGTCGACTGACTGGGTACAGAGGTGCATGGGGGCGGTTCGTTCGTAGCCACCCCTACGGGGATCACGGCGTCAGGCAATAGATTGATCGATAGGATACACCTTACCTTCACCGACAATTAATTAGTAAGCATAGTGACATGTAATTGGTGTGCAGGAGGCCACGAGTTCAATCCCCGCTAGTTGAATATCTTTGGACATTCATCCCCATGGCCTCCCTACTATTACTCCCAAGCAAGCATTCTTTGCAATGGCAGACATCAGGAGTGCTGTAGACCAGTTTTGCGTTTACAACGTATGTCAATGCTAGCACCTGATCAGCAAGATCGAACTGATTACACTGGTTACAGATTAACACTCACAACCACATGCAACCACTCCAACATTACAGTAACATACGAACATTCAATATGTACTTAACACATTACACACAACAAAGGGATCGCCATTAAAATAGGCATTAATTCCCGACAATCACTTCGCTTCACCACCAAAGTAGAACCCATGTGTTTACTCTGTGGGGTCTATCGTAAGAGGGTAGATGTAACCTAACAAAATGGTGGGGCTGTAATTAAAGGTTATTAATATGAACAGCATTAGAATAGCATCCATCACCACCACACCAGCTTCCACGACATAAGGGCGTAAATATCACAACAGCAGAGCTTCAGTGCACTCTTCTCGTCCGGATGTTCGGAACAGCCCCCGAACCGCCAACCTTACCCCTGAGAGACACCTAGGCCTACCACGTCAAGACAGCAAGAATCAGAGAGCAAACAAGCCTTTCTTTCCCTCACCCCTTCTAATGGGAAAGTAGCAGAAAGAGGAGATCGACACTACCTCAACCAACCAGAAGTAAGCATATAACACATTCCTTCGCTCTTTGATCAATTAGGTACAGTACGTGTAGGCCCGATGCTACCACCCCAGTGAAGGTCGATGGTCACAGAAATAGGCTCGATCCTAGTACCACCACAGCAGTGAGGCTCCATGCTCACAGAACTAGGCTCAACACTAGTACCACACCAGTGAGGGTCAATGGTCACATAATTAAGCTCAATGCTAGAGCCACCCCAGTGAGGGTCAATGCTCACAAAACTCGTCGCAATGCTAGTACCACCACAGTGAGGCTCAATGCTCACAGAATTAGGCTCAAGCCGCTCAACATTAGTACCACCACAGTGAGGGTCAATGCTCACATAATTAAACTCAATGCTAGAACCACCCCAGTGAGGGTCAATGCTCACAAAACTCGGCGCAATGCTAGTCCCACCACAGTGAGGCTCAATGCTCACACAACTAGGCTCAATGCTGCTACCATCCAAGTGAGGCTCAATGCTCACAGAACTAGGCTCAATACTAGTACCATCACAGTGTTGCTCAATGCTCACAGAACTAGGCTCAACGATAGTACCACCACAGTGAGGCTCAATGCTCACACAACTAGGCTCAACGATAGTACCACCACAGTGAGGCTCAATGCTCACAGAACTAGGCTCAATAATAGTACCACCACAGTGAGGCTCAATGCTCACAGAACTAGGCTCAATAATAGTACCACCACAGTGAGGCTCAATGCTCACAGAACTAGGCTCAACAATAGTACCACCACAGTGAGGCTCAATGCTCACAGCACTAGGCTCAACAATAGTACCACCACAGTGAGGCTCAATGCTCACATAACTAGGCTCAACAATAGTACCACCACAGTGAGGCTCAATGCTCACACAACTAGGCTCAACGATAGTACCACCACAGTGAGGCTCAATGCTCACACAACTAGGCTCAACGATAGTAAAACACCAGTCCGATATCTTCCACTCACACACACACACACACACACATATATATATATATATATATATACTGTATAAATGTAATGTATATAATTTATATAACCTGTGAGTTTTTTTCTATAAATCTTGCGAGCATGCAGATAGACAAACTCAGCCATGCAGTGGTATATTAGCATACAGATATGCAAACACACAGTCAGTACTTATTACAAAAGTTAGTCAGGAATGCACTCTATAATGACACAATAAATGTATAGTCATCAAATATGTGACTTCATGTCATTCCTCAATAAGCTTTGAATATAATGCCATGTTAATATATGGCGGCCATAGTGATCAAGGCCTCCACCCCCCAAGTGATTCATACAAACATCTCCAAACTTTGCATTACCGGACTTCTCAACCAGAAGATAATTTAAACCAGCAGATCGGTTAAGTTAAGTTATGTAAGGTTAGGTGAGGAATATATGTATGCACACGTTTATTTTTTCCCTTTGTGCGTGAAGGAGACAAAATGCAAAGCTGCCTGCAACAAGTGTTCCCCCTCAAGGTTGAAATAGTGACAGAGCAAAAATTAAGGTACGTTAGAGGTAATTAAGTGTTGGAAAGAGGTGTGGTGTTTTATAAAGTGTAGTTACATGAATAGGGTGTTTGTGAGAGTTAGCTGGATTACTCTGTGTGTGGATGAGACATAAATAGAAACAGTGGGGGAAGCCAGGCAAGTGAATCAGGAGTTCCAGCTATAATATGCCTATGTGGCCTCCCATGGGTACTGCCCTGCTCGATTGGTGCCTACAATCTCCCCAAATTGATCTTGGTTGAAGTAGCACTGGTTGAGCATACCGGTCGAGTGGTCCGGAAACTCAGCAGAAGTCAAAGCCCTCCCCACAGTTGATTATTGTTATTCACAGCCACCCCCACAGCTGCATGTAAACAAACTCATCGACCCTTCTCAATGCCCACCACTTCCGGGAATCATAATATACACTTGCATTCGGAGGTAACAACAGAATATATATATATAATGGAAAGTGATAAGCAGAACAGGTGCAGGGGTTCTATTCAAGTCCACCGAATCCACACAATGATACACCTGTGGAGGGAGACAATTTTAGAAGGTCAAAGTCCTCTCAAATGAAAGTTATATCAGCTCAGAGTCAAAGTTCTCGTCAAAGGAAGCGCCATTGTAAAGGCCCAACAACTGAACTGAGTGCCATGAGAAGGTCAATGTCCAGGAGTAGAACATAATGTATATATGAGAGATGTTGACACTCCACTTCCTCCACATGTTAGTGACCACGGTACGAAGCAGATATCAAACATAGTGCGAGTAGCTATTATACAGTAGTGACGGACTTTTCTTTGGCTATTTGAAGAGTAGGCCTACAGGGTGATTCAATATTATGGATTAATTGTCATGTAATTCAGGCAATCATTAGATGAATGTGAGCAGTTTAGAAAGACACTGTACGGGTGTTAGGAATATTATGGACATTATATTTTGTTCCCTTGATTCCTCGAGGTAGGCCTACTTCATAAACCATACATTATCGTCTAGAGTTAGCCAAGATATAATTTAAATAACACTAACGACTTACGAAATTAATTGTTATTGTATTCTGACTATTTGAGAAGGAAGGGTTGCGATAGATGGCTATCATTAGACGATTTTACCAAGTTTAAGAAAGAGTAGTTAAAGACAAGGGCCATTTGAGTTTTAATTAACTTCCTTCATTCCCCGAAATCACTCCTAAGCTACATAAAATAGTCTAACGTTGCCTTGAATATTATGAAAAGGTAAAATTCACTTTCAGATGATCTAGGATGAAATCAGAGGAAAAGTTCCGAATATTTTAACAGTGAGATCTCTCTAGAAATCCATCTAGAGTAAGAGGGTTACAAATTAGTCCTTTCTCGCCTCTCAACACTCTTTGAAAAGTAGATGCCGTTGTAAAGGCTTATCCCTCAATACCTTCACCTGGCCTGACCTGAGCTCTTCGAGATTAGATAAGAGGTGCCATTGTAAAGGCCTATCCCTCAATACCTTCACCTGACCTGCTAACACACACAACAAAACCACTCCAACAGCTCCCTCTCTCTCCAACACCTCTTCTCCCCTCTCAACAATACACGGCAGAAGAAGAGAGTAAATATAGATAATCAAGAACACAGATAAGGACGCTAAGCCAAACTATGTAAGGGAGTAGCAAGATGAGCCTAGTCTTGGTGAAGCCGAGGGGGTGGTGGGGGCGTACAAAGATGGCGGCCGTTGGAGGAGTCATCTTCTGGTTTTTCGTGGCCATCGCTGCCGCTAATAGATTTCCCGATCAACAACAACAACAACAAGCCACTAAGCTCACCGGCCCACAACAGGTAAATAGGAAGCTGATTATCCCTTTCAGTACAGGTGACGTCTTTTTTTATATTAGCTATTTAACCCCTTCTGTACCGACGACGTCTTTTTAGTTTTGTTCTAGTTATCTTTATGACGATTTTGGCGGTTTAAGAAGGATCTGTGGTAATAAAAAGGGTTAAATGAGATAGTTTGAAGCCTGTCCATTGCCGGAGGTCCTTTTTATATTGAATGAAAGTGTCTAATAGTCGCTAGAATAAAATTAGAAAAACGTCACCGGTACAGGAGGAGTTAACACTAGCTCATCCGACGTTTTTTTTTTTTTTTTTTTTTTTTCCTTTTGCTAGTTTTCAACAATTTATGTGTAGTTTGTCCCCTTGATTAGAAAACACCTTCCCAGGTCACCTTTCAAGTTAATCATAATCGCTCCCCAAACCCCCCTTTCAAGCTTAATTAGTACATTTTTCGGTAAACGTCTCGGCCGAATGTAAGTTTCACCTAAGTTGTAGGCTTTGTTATCGCACACCAAACTAAAAAAATTGATACCTGAGTGAGGCGAAACGTCTTATAACCGTCAGACTAATGGGGCGAAGTGTCTTAAATTTGCCACTAGAATGGGGTGAAATTATAGAACCCCCCCCCAAAAAAAAAAAACACAAAAACAAAACGTCACTGATTAGATAGAGTTAAGGGGAGATGGGCCGTTTTTCTGAATCACAGAGAGGAACAGAACTTATGAATCACAGAGAGGAACAGAACTTATGAATCACAGAACTTATGAATCACAGAGAGGAACAGAACTTATGAATCACAGAGAGGAACAGAACTTATGAATCACAGAGAGGAACAGAACTTATGAATCACAGAACTTATGAATCACAGAGAGGAACAGAACTTATGAATCACAGAGAGGAACAGAAATTATGAATCACAGACAGGAACAGAACTTATGAATCACAGAGAGGAACAGAACTTATGAATCACAGAGAGGAACAGAACTTATGAATCACAGAGAGGAACAGAACTTATGAATCACAGAGAGGAACAGAACTTATGAATCACAGAGAGGAACAGAACTTATGAATCACAGACAGGAACAGAACTTATGAATCACAGACAGGAACAGAACTTATGAATCACAGAGAGGAACAGAACTTATGAAGCACAGAGAGGAACAGAACTTATGAAGCACAGAGAGGAACAGAACTTATGAATCACAGACAGGAACAGAACTTATGAATATAAACATCATATGAGGAAGAGCACTTTATTGACAACGTTTCGCAGATAGCTTCCTCAGGTTAGTACCTGAAGATGCTATCTGAGAAACGTTGTCAATGAAGTGATCCTCCTCATATGGTGTTTATATTCATTATGTCAACTTTTCACAGTTATTTCAACAACATAACTTATGTGGGGAACTGTACATATGTTTGCCGAATAATGATAATTGAATTTTTACCTGAATGTACCAGGTAGCGGTGAAATGCGTGATGGGGGGTAAGGAATCCACGGAGTGTGAGAGGTTCCTAGCCCGGTCCTTGTGTGCTTACCACTGTCCCACCACCCACCTGGGACCCTGCTGTCTGGTTTATGGTCATCAGGGTGAGTTATAAGCTGATACTACCACTATTACTACTACTACTACTAATTATTATATATATAATTATATAGTCCTCTAGTCCTCTCGGTTATGAACCAAATCTAGCAATCCTAACCTAACCTTTAATAAGAGCAGAAAATATACATCTACATACTGTATCAGTGATTATTAATATATTTGATGTTTAACTGAAATAATGGTTGATGTTTCCATAGAGTTTAAAACAAACTTATCTTGATTCCCCCATTTCGTTTCAATTTTACTAGTTATAAGCTATAATTTCATCGCATATACTGTATGTGCCTCTTGTTTCAGCTTATTAAGAACTCTGATTTGATTTAGTTTATATTTTAATTGCAACACAATAACTGTCTGACTGTATCAATTTACATTATTAGCCTTATCTTTCTATCTCTATCTATTATCATCATTATTCACTTACATTTATTAATATATATTCATATTAATTAATCTACACCTATCACTATACCTAAGTCATAATAATAGTTCTACTTGTTTATTAATATATTGTTACCATCATTATACATTTAATATATCTACATCTATCTATATTTCTATGAGTTTAACATTATATATATTTTTTCTTCAGCAGTAAACGACGCACACAAGACACTCATCAATTCAGAACATCTCGATATCACCCAAAATATCAAGAAACCAATTCTAAGAGAGACTACCAAAGGCCTATCTTTTCTCAGATCTCAAAAATGGCCAAGAATGAAAAGAGAGTTATTGCGACCAAGAAAACGAAATCAAGATACACAGAAAGGCCTGAAAAACGTGTCATTAGATACACATACAAAGGACTACGGGAACATTGGACCTGGCCAGAAATCAATACGGAAAATGTTAATGATGAGAAACAGAAGGGAGAATGAGGACACTATTAGGGGCATGAATAATCGAAGCAGTATATTGTCTAAAGAAAGAGTGCCGGTTATTCAATCAGTATCCAACCCCAAAATAGATAGATCAGTTACCCATAGAAGAGCAAAGAGATCCGACAAACAAATAGAACAAGATAAGAAAGCAGAAACACAGAAACTCACATCCAAATTGAATCAAAATAGAAAGTCAACCCATAGACGAAAGAAATCCAACAATACAATAGAGCAATCGAAACAGTCAGTCTTTCCACTACCTATACGCAAAATAGATATCTCAGTTACCCATAGAAGAGAAAAGAGATCCGATAAACAAATAGAGCGCGCCAAGAAGAACAACAACATGCGAAAAAGATCAGTTAGTCATAGAAGCGAAAAGCGATCCGACAAACAAATAGAGCAACCCAAGAAGAACATGCAAACAAGATCAGTTACCCATAGAAGAGTAAAGAGATCCGACAAACAAATAGAGCACGCCAAGAGGAAGAACATGCGAAAAAGGAAAATAATTCGCAAACTATCAGTAACCAAAATGAAGAGTAAGAATAAAAAGGTTAGCGGTGATACGAGAGCGGCTAAAACCATTGTAGTTAAGAAATATAGATCTGGAAATCCTAGAATGTTATTAATGAAAAATATGGGCATGCGTTTGGTGAGAAAGAAACGTAAGTAGTTCTAATTAATGGTTTGTTAATATACACGCAAACACATACATATAAAATAAATAGATATATACAAAACCTGCACACTCACGTAGCTATAAACATACATGCACATACACACACACACACACACACATAAGCTGGGTGTGGTCAACCGCCTCAAGGTGTTCTTTACCCCTGCGCAGCTTTTTGCTCTGTACAGGGGCACAGTGCGTCCTTGTATTGAGTATTGTTCACATGTGTGGGTAGGATCCTCTCACACCGCACTTCTAGACAAAGTAGAAAGGAAAACCTTTCGTATCATTAACTCCCGTCCACTCACCAACTCTCTCTCTTCGTCGCAATGTTGCATCTCTCTCGCCATTCTATCGCTACTACAACAATCAGTGTTCGTCAGAGCTCTCCCAGTGTATACCACCTCCTCTACGTAGGGTACGTAGTACCCGTCTTGCAACACAATCCCACCCATACTCTGTGCAACTGTCCAACTCAAGAGTGAAACGACGATACTCCCAATCTTTCTTCTATTCAACAGCTGAGCTCTGCAACTCTCCCTGAATCCATCTTTCCCTCATCCTATGACTTAAATTGCTTCAAACTCCATGTGCCCAGATAATTTGGCTCGAACATTCCTTGATTTTGACCCTGTCACTCTTTCAACTCTGCGGGAGGCACTCAACACAGGCAGTTTTGCCTTTTGTCTTCCTCATCTACATAAAAAAATGAAAATAAGAATACAGTATATAATATATATATATATTATATATATATATATATATATATATATATCTATCTATCTATCTATTGCCTGACGCCGTGATCCCCGAAGGGGTGGCCACGAACGAACCGCCCCCATGCACCTCTGTCCCCAGTCAGTCGACGCCCCTCCCCCCAACCAGCACCGCCTTCGTTCATGTAGTTCCTCACTCCATCCTTCCACCTCATATTCGGTCTACCTCTCCCCCTCTGTCCCTCCACCTCGCTCTCGTACACCCTCTTAGTCATTCTCTCGCTTTCCATACGTTCCATATGGCCGAACCATCTCAAGTTGTTCCTTTTCACACTTTCCAGCACATCTACCTCCACACCACACCTCCTTCTTACTTCCTCATTAGTCTGTCTATCCCTCCATGTAACTCCGCACGCACTCCTTAAGTAATTAATTTCCACTGCTCTCACTCTTGGTCTGAGTCTCTCAACCAACGTCCATGCTTCGCTTCCGTAAGTCAGTGTCGGGATTACCACACTGTCATGCAAGGACTTCTTCACTTCCATACTGACCACCCTATTTCTTGTTACTGCTTTTAGCATTCCTACAACCCTCTTCCCCTGTTGTACCCTCTCCCGCACCTCTTCATCCATAGTCCCATCTTTACTCAACACACTGCCCAGATACTTAAAAGAGTTGACGATCTCCATAGCCTGACCGTTCAGCTTCACCTCACACTCTGTGACTTCACCCCTTTCGAAGACCATAACCTTGCTCTTCCCCGTATTTACCTTCAAATTCCGTTTTTCGCATATATATATATATATATATATATATATATATATATATATCATTCATACTTACATGCACACACACACACACACATACATACACTCACACTTACGGAAATAGTACACACACACAACCACACTGCACCATACATAGGATAATACACATATTATCTAGTATACTTCACCTTGATCTAGTAACAACTGATTGACATTAATTTATTATTGAACTTCATGGGCTATATATACCAATTTATTATACACAGTATATTTAAGGGGAGATGGGCCGTTTTTCTGGTCCCTTTTCTTCCTCGTGCTTATCCCCATAAGTTTTGATAGTTTAAGATGTTTGCACCCATTAGTTTGTCGATTTTAAGACCTTTCGCCCCATTTGACTTACAGTGTGCTGGCTTACTAATCCAGTAGGGTTGATAGCCTCTGAAGTCCTATTTTAACTAACTAATCTTAAGGAGAGATGGGCCGAAAGTCGGAATTAACATGGGGAAATGGGTAGGCAAAAACATGCCAAAACAAGTTTTTGCGTGCTCACGCGCGGCTGGACTTTGAGGGTTTTCAACCATTGGCATTGTTGCGTGGGATACTTACGCAGTTCCCATACACATCTGAGCCCTCCAGGTGCCATAGGACCGGCGAAATGAACCTCGACGCACCCTATCTGGCACTGGGGTTTAGCGTTACATACATTGCCGACGCATAACGTGCGTCGCTGGTACTCGAGGGGTTAACTAACTAATCTTATTGTATCCTATAGAGAAGTGCAAGACCCGTAAGAAGAACCCTTGCCCCGGTGTGTGTGTGAGGCGGATGAAGAACTGCTACACCGAGATAGGCACCAAGGCCACCCATATGTTTGTTAGGAAGAAAGGCTGCAGTAACAAGTGTGGCTGCTGTAGGCTAAGAGGTAAGGGTCTTTCTCTGGCTTGTATCCATTCGGCCCCATTCAGCCTACTGTTTTAAGACATTTATCCCCATCCAGGTGTCGATTTTTTCCTGGCGAGCGATAGCGAGCCAGCATTGTATGGAGAAATCCGTCTTCTAATTTTTCTATCGAAAAATTTACAAATTTAGCTTGAAGGGGATCTGGTTTGGCATTTTTTATCGACATTTTTCTATCGAAAAATTTACAAATTTAACTTGAAGGGGATCTAGTTTGGCATTATTTAAGTTTGAAGGAAGTCTGGGAAGGCGTCAAGGGGACAAACTTTAATACATGGTTAAACAGAACAACCCCTGTCCCGGCGTGTGTGTGAGGCGGATGAAGAACTGCTACACAAATATAAGCACCAAAGCCACCTATATGTTTGTTAGGAAGAAAGGCTGCGGGAACAAGTGTGGATGCTGTAGGCTAAGAGGTAAGGGTCTAGGTAATAATTATGTATATTATAATGTATTTTCTTATGAATCCATTATGGCTGCCGTCGTTGCTGAGAGCCTAATAATTCACGTGTCATTTCTTAGCCTTGTATAGTAATGAAGGCCTTGAACGTGGGCCCGCGGGGCAGCAAAGGTAGGCCTATTCATTGCGAGTAATACTTTTATACTGCTTTTACCCCCCAGAGGAGTGCAAACCCAAGAGGAAGAATCCCTGTACCGGCATCTGCGTGAAGAAGAGGAAGACGTGTTACAAGGAGATAGGCAGCAAGGCCACCCACACCTTCGTCAAGAAACAAGGTTGCAAGAAGAAATGTGGCTGCTGTATGGAAAAAGGTGAGTATGATATGACGCCTTTGTTAATATGGTTCTGGGCCGTCATCATATCTACTAAGGGTTAAGAAGGACCTTTAACCCATTGACTGATTATATATAATGATAAGACTGTGGGAGAAGTTCCGGAACGCCATGGTAATTTACAGGCTTTTAAAACCACTTAAAGCCCGTAGAATCGAGTGCAAGTGAGCAGGAGTGCGGCAGGCCACCCGTCCTCCCTCCAACCAACCGGCCGGTGCACTGAGGAGTATGAGCCATACTCTCGCTAGATATACAGCACTGCCAAAGGCAAACGTAGCGCGACATTAGCGATAATTGCTCAGTATTCTACAAAGCTCGTTTTGGTGTAATTTTTAAGCTATTTTCTTCTAGCTTTTGGCTGACTATATTTAATTTCATTCAGACACTTGCTTATTCAATCAGGAGTGCCTGAATGAGCCCTAATATGGCGGAAATATGCCCGCAGCGTAAGTGTTAAGAATCAAAGAAGTGCAAATTGTCTCTGACTCCCATAGGTCCTTCCTTACTAATGAAAATATTCTGAATAATTTGCATTTTTATATTATAATGAAAATATGTGGTGTCTGTCACTTTTTAATTTGGTATTTTTCTAATAGTGCATTTCATCAACAGTTTCACCATCAACAACATCAACAGAAGAACCTCTATCACCTGAGGTTATGGTATTCGAAACTTTGAATGAAACATCAGTTGGAGCTTCGAATATACCACCCAATGGAAGTACAAATGAATCATCTGTAGAATCTCCGACAACGCCTAATGAATCATCTGTATCACCTAACACAGATCCAAATGAGGCAACTAATGAAGCTTTGAGTGAACCAGCAAACATACCTGACGAAGTTCCTAATGATTCACCTAATGCTTCAAATTATAATGATACTCCAACTGAAATCCCTGATAATGCTCCAAATGAACCACCTAATGAACCAGCCAATGAGTATCCAAATGATGCTACAAATGTATCTCCTAACGAAGATTTGGAACTATCTAACGAAGCTTCGACTGATCCATCTAACAATGCTTCGAATAAACCACCTAACGAACCCCCTAATGACGATGTTACTGAACTTCCTAACAATACTCCTAATGAAACACATAACGAACCCTCCAATGAAGATCTGGAATTACCTAGCGATGTTACTGAACTTCCTACCAATGCTTCGAATGAACCAACCAACGAACCTCCAAATGAACTACCTAATGCTGTTCCAAATGATGCATCTAATGAAGTTCCGGACGAAACACTTAATGATGCTTCGAATGAACCGCCTAGCGATGCTCCGAATAAACCACCTAATGAAGTTCTGCATCCCTCTAACGATGATCTGGAACCCTCTAACGATGGTCTGGAACCACTTAACGAAGCTCCAAGTGAATCTCATAACGAAGCTCTGAGTCAGCTACCAAATGAATCACCCACTAATGCTCCTAATGAAACACCTAGCGAATCACTCAATGATTCTCCGATTGAAACCTCTAACAATCATCCAAATAAACCACCTAACGATGATCCGAATGAAGTACCAAATGATCCACCCAACAATGCCCCAAATGAAGTACCAAATGAACCACCTAACGATGCTCCAAATGAACCACCTAACGATGCTCCAAATGAACCACCTAACGATGCTCCAAATGAAGTACCAAATGAACCACCCAATGATGCTCCGAATGATGCACCAAATGAACCACCTAACGATGCTCCGAATGAAACACCCAGCGAACCACCTAACGAAGCTAATAATGAATCGGCAACTTCTGAGAGCTCCCCACAAGAACCAACCACAATCATTGACTTAATAATGGGGACAGAATCAACAACCACAACAACAACAACAGCAACAACAACCACAACAACCACAACAATAAGAACAATAACGTCTGAGAATGTCCAAGGCCATATCCCAGTGCAAGATGATAGTGAAGAACCAATACCAATCTTGTTAGCACCAACTACTACAACGCTACCAACAACTACAAAACCACCCCCGCCACCAATAACAACTACTACACCCCCAACAACAACACCACAAACTACAACACCACCACCAACAGCTACTACAGCACCACCACCACCAACAGCTACTACAGCACCACCACCACCAACACTACCACCACCACCACCAACAACACCACCAACTACAACACTACCAACAACAACCACTACAACACCACCACCAGCAATAACAACACCACCACCAACAACAACTACAACACTACCAACAACTACAACAACGACCCTAAATGCCCTAGACCATATTTCAGTTCAAGGTGATGGGAACACAGATACAGTACCACCACCACCACCAACAACACTACCACCAGCAACAACACCATCACCACTAACAACACAACCACTACCACCAACAACACTACCACCAGCAACAACACCATCACCACCAACAACACCACCACTACCACCAACAACAACTACAACACTACTAACAACAACAACAACGACCCTTAGTAACCTAGACCAAATTCAAGATGATGATAACACAGCTACAACAACAACACCACCAACAACAACAATTACAGCAACAACAACAACAATAACGAACCAGAACACCCCAGACAATAATCTAATACTAGATGACGGGAACGTTGCACCACCACCAATTTTGATAACACCACCACCAACAACAACACCACCAATAACATCAATATCATCCTCTTCAACAACAACAACAACAACATCTTCAACAACAACAACAATAACCTCTTCAACAAAAATACCATCATCTTCAACCACAACAACAACTGCTATTACTACAAAAACAACAACAAAAGCATCTTCAACAACATCATCATCATCATCTTCAACAACATTTTCTTCAACATCATCATCTCCAACAATAACAACAACAATAACACCAACTTCAACTTCAACAAGAACAACATCATCATCTTCAACAACAACAACCTCAATAACACCAACTTCAACAACAACAATAACATCATCGTCAACAACATCATCATCTTCAACAACAACAACCTCAATAACACCAACAACAACAACGTCAACAGCATCGTCAACAACAACAACAACAACCTCAACAACAATAACAACATCATCTCCAACAAAAATAACAACAACATCATCATCTCCAACAACAAAAACAACAACATCATCATCTTCAACAACTACAACAACAACAACAACAACAACAACAATAGCAACAACAACAACAACAACAACACCATCATCAACAACATCTTCAAAAGCAACACCAACATCATCATCTTCAACAACAACATTATCTTCAACAACAGCATCTCCAACAACAACAATTACACCAACTTCAACAACAACAACCACAACAACAACATCTTCATCATCTTCATCACCAACAACATCATCATCTGCAACAACAACAATAACAACATCGTCAACAACCACCACAACATCATCATCTTCAACAGTAACATCTTCAGCAACAACAACAACAACAATAACACCATCTTCAACAACAACAACAACATCATCTTCAACAACAACAACGACAACACTAGATAAGGCCACGACCACAAGCCCTTTAGACGTCATCCCAGTCCACGATAATGTACACATACCGGTGCTGCCCAGTTTTATAATATCAACAACAATCACAACATCATCATCATCATCAGGAATAACAACCACAACAACAACAACAATAACTACAACATCAACAACCACATCATCAAAAACCTCAACCTCAACGACATCATCAACAACAACATTTTCAACAACAACCACATCATCAACTACAACATCATCAACAACCACCACATCATCAACAACAACCTCAACATCATTATCATCAACAATCACCACATCATCAACCACCACAGCATCTTCAACAACAACCACCACCACCTCAACAACAACAACCACCACAACATCAACTACAACAACATCATTAACAACAACAACCTCAACAACCACAACATCAACAACAACAACCACCATAACATCAACATCATCAACAACAAGCACCACTACATCATCAACAACCACCACAACATCAACAACAACCACCACATCATCCTCAACAACAACAACAACAAGCACCACCACCACCTCAACATCATCAACAACCACCACAACATCAACAACCACCACATCAACAACAACCACCACCTCCACAACAACAACCACCACTTCAACAACCACCACATCAACAACCACCACATCAACAACAACCACCACCTCAACAACACCAACAACAACAACCACAACATCAACAACCACCACAACATCAACAACAACCACAACATTAACAACCACCACCACATCAACAACCACCACAACATCAACAACCACCACATCAACAACAACCACCATGTCAACAACATCAACAACAACAACAACCACAACATCAACAACCACCACATCAACAACAACCACCACCTCAACAACAACCACCACCACAACATCAACAACCACCACAACATCAACAACCACCACATCAACAACCACCACAACATCAACAACCACCACAACATCAACCACCACCTCAACAACATCAACAACAACAACAACCACAACATCAACAACCACCACATCGACAACCACCACAACATCAACAACAACCACCACCTCAACAACAACCACCACAACATCAACAACCACCACAGCATCAACAACAACCACCACAACATCAACAACAACCACCACCTCAACAACAACCACCACATCAACAACAACCACCACCTCAACAACAACCACCACAACATCAACAACCACCACATCAACAACCACCACATCAACAACAACAACCACAAAATCAACAACCACCACAACCTCAACAACAACATCATCATCAACATCAACAACCACCACAACAGCAACCACCTCACTAACAACAACAACAACTACTAATACAATATCATCAACACCAACCACAGCAAAAACACCAACTACAACATCATCAACAACAACCCCAACTACAACAATATCAACAACAACAACAACAGCAGGTCAGTATGTGTATTACTATATATACTGTATTCAATCACATACTAAATTAACCATACCATGACCTTTAAACTTCTGAACATACAGTATTAAATTAAGGGGGTGACCTGCTTTTCTATCTCCTTTTCTCCCTTTCTCTGGCTTGTATCCATTCAGCCCCATTCAGCCTACTGTTTTAAGACGTTTATCCCCATCCAGGTGTCAAAATCCGGCTTCGCCGTAGACATTTTTCTATCGAAAAATGTACAAATTTAGCCTGCTGTCAAAAACATTATACAAAAATTGACACCTGGATAGGGATAAACGTCTTAAAATTAGTAGGCTGAATGGATACAACCCAAAGAGAGAGGGAGAGACAGAGAAAAAAACCGAGGTGGGCCCCCTTAACCCTCTCAGGAACCGATGACGCATTTCTTTTATGTTCTCTGGCTAGTATTTGACAATTTTATTCAGATTAGGGAGGATATATGGAAGTCAGAAGGCTAATTTAGACAGACAATTCCAATTGTCGATAAGCTACACAAAGCAAAAAAACTTTCGGTTTGAAATATTATTTTGAAATTACTAAATCAATAATTATTTTTTTAACCCTGTATGAGCGGGCATAATTGCCCGAAATTACCTTCATTCCCTGCTAATTTTTATGCATAAGCAAATGCCAGAGTGTAATACAATTATATATCCATGAAAGTACGGTAATAGAGCTTTCAAATGACACCTGAATCATCCCTGTATGACGTCTGGTTATCTTGCAACGATCTTGCAAACGAAGGGAAAAATTGCTAAAAATTCGCAATTTTTAGTTGTTTTTGCTATGTGTGACACTGCACTCGAGTGAGCGAGATCTCTCTCAGACCTCAGTGTCTTGGCGTGGCCTGTCGGCTCCGGTTGACGCCCGTCCGCGCTGCCTACAACAGCTGGCCTGGCTCACAGGCCACATAATAGCCAGAAAAACGTGTCAGTCATATGATGGGCCCCAACCAGAATGGGTTAAAAAAGACCCCATTCACTTTGCAGGCTCCAAAAGCTTTGCCATTCTAGTTGCTGAGGGTCACAGTTGTTAAGGATGCAGATTTTACCTCATAGATACCCAGAGGTTCTGCCTGAGCTGAGAAAAATAGTTTCATGTTAGCCAGAAAACAATCCGAGTGGCAGCATTATACTGGCAACTGATTGACTGATTTTCCACAGATTCCCGAAGCTTTGACACCCTAGTCGCCGAGGGTCTCATTGTTTACGAGAAAAAACAGAGAGACTTTGATGACACCCGGGCCTTCTGTTGGAGTCTGGAGGGGGACCTATACATACCTACAGACTTCCAGGATCTGAAGGTGGCTAGAAGATTTATTGAAGCCTTGTCGGACAGCGCTACCAGTAAGTCGATTAGAGTGCTGCTGCATGGCGATTGTTGTATATTAATTTTTCCTCATTTGGATAGGGTAAAGAAATGCGGGACTGTGAACGTGGGGGGAGCTGCGCGTAGGATAGACCTAGAATGACGTGGGATCAGGTGCTCCGGTTCGATCTCAAAATAAAAAACTTGACAACAGAGGCAGCCCTTGACAGGGCCGCCTGGAAAGCCGCCATTTAGGACGTGAGACAATAACCACATTCTCTGTGGACGAAATGGTCTTTATACTTGTATGTATGTATGTTGGATGTGACACTACACAGATTTGATCAAGTAAAGTATAATGTGTATTGAAATGCTTAATCATTCTTATACCTTAATGTTTCAGTTGTGTATTTGGGTGAAGGGGACCGAGAATGGCTGGAAGGTCGCATCGTACCTTTTCTTAGTATACAGTAATATGTATTCCAAGTAACTAAATGGACGAACTATATCCAAGGAAGAATTGGTTTACTCTACCCCATCTGTTTTTTATAGCTAATTATCATCATGTCATCTTTCAGTTGTATGGCTTGGAGGAAGAGACCTGGAATGGCTAAACGGTCGGACCGTGGCTACAGAAGACTGGTACAACGGTCAACCCAACGGAAAAATCAGTGACTGTATATATCTGGCCTCCACAGTGGATGGGGCTCTGTGTAGGATATTACTACCTTGAAAGATTTAATACCATTTAAGGGAGGTCACCTGCTTTTTTCTCTCCTTTTCCCTTATCCCCATCCAGGTGTCGATTTCTTCCGCGAGCCAGCATTGTATGGAGAAATACGGCTTTGCCGGAGAAATTTTTCTATCGAAAAATGTACAAATTTAGCTTCTTATCTTTTATCTTTCAGTTGTATGGCTCGGAGGAAGGGACCGCAAGTGGCTGAACGGTCGGACCGTGGCTGCAGAAGACTGGTACAGCGGTCAACCCAACGGAGCCACTAGTGACTGTATATATCTGGCCTCCACTGTGGATGGGGCGCTGGACTATGAGTGCTCCTACAAAATGGGCGCTCTGTGTCGGAAATTACTACCTTGAAGTTTTAGTACCATTTACAAAGTAAAACTAGTTTATCCACAAGTAATATATTTAGGAGGAACAAAATGACCAGTGAGGCAGCGAACAACATACTTATTTTCATACCAGACGTTTCGACATACTGGATGTCATTATTAATCTAAATGTGAAATGTAAAAACACATAATTAATACGAGTGGTCTTAAAAATAATATGTTGTTTGCTGCCTCACTGGTCACCTGGTTGATTCTTCCGTAACTGGTAGTACAGTAATATTAACTTGATTAATCTAGTCTTTTTATGAGTTATAGAGATTATTGGTCAAGATTTTTGGCCTACCTATAATGAATGGACTATAGAGTGCTCGCTGGGCCAACTCTGTGATGTGAGCGTCTGTCGTGATAATGTGCCCAACTTCGCTGTTTACTATAGTCTATTCACTGTAAGTAGACGAGAAATCATGACCTCTATCCTCTGTAACTCAAAAAGGGCTAGAGCAAATTGGGTGTAAATTTCCACATCTATTCATTGACCGACTCTTCCCAAATGGTAGACATATTTGCTCGATTACTCTAGTCGTTTTAGAGTTATAGAGGTTAGAGTTCATGATTTCTCGCCTACTTACATCGAATAGACTACAGCTGAAGTGCACGTCACATTAAAAACGAAAATATAGTGGGTACTTAACCCTTTCAAGCATTTATGACGCAGAGGTTGCCAGATTAGCAGTAAGAAATAGAGTTCTCTCACTCTTATAATTACCTCTCCAAAATTAGTTTTCTGCCCACAACTAACTCAAAGACAACTGCAGAGGTTGAAGTAACTAAACTAAAGGTTTCTAAATACCCCTGAGGGTAACAAAGGCTTTAAAGTATCCCAAATAGGCTCAAAATGGCGTCATATGTCGGAGAGGGTTAACTTCTTTACAGCTTTATTTACATCACTCTTGTAAATATAAAGTTTTTGTGATTATAGATTGACATTCGGATTCCTTGCTAACCCTTTGAGTACCAGCGACGTGCGTTATATTTTATTCTAGCTATATTTAGATGATATTATGCAGCTTAGGAAGGATCTGGGGTAGTAAAAAGCTAGAGTTGGTCGAGATAGTTTGAAGCCTTATTATTACTAGAGGTCCTTCCTAAGCTGAATAAAAGCGTCTAATAGTTGCCAGAATAGGATAAAAAGGACATCCCTGTTACTGAATGGGTTAACAGTCTACCTAAGGAATCTTTTTATGTATGTAGGCCTATGTATGTATTATACTCGAGACAGAATCCGAACAGAAACCTTTAAATTTCCAATTCTTAGGGTCCGGGACCACTTTCGCGTTCCATTGTCGCGTTTCTTTGTCTCGTTGAGTAGGAAAATTTCACAAGGGGAGAAGGATTACTAGCCCCCTGCCCCTTTTATGAAATTGTACTATTGTCAGTGTCATTAGTATTTATTTAGTAAATATTTGGTATATGTAGTGTTTTATCTGTATAGGACACATATTTATTGAAGTACTACCCTAATATGCTACATAGGGTATTCTACTTAGCTTTTTGTAATAATTTTTTTTTTTTAATTTTGTGTTGTCAGGCTCTGATATATATATTAGTGTGTTGTTTCTGGAAAATGGGAGAGTATATATATATATATAAACATATGTATGTTTATATACTCCCAGCCGGACTCGAACCACCGAAAGTCAGGACGAGAGTCGATGCTTTAAATCACTACACCACGGCGTGATAAAGGAAACTTAACCTTTTCATATTTATATTAAGGAGCTCACGTGTATTTGTGAGATAATTTTACTGTATACTTGATATATATACTGTATATATATATATATGTATATATATGTATATATATATATTAGTCAAAGTTGAACAACCTTTTTTCTAAGGCAATGGTACTTTTGGTTTTATAATTGTGTAATAAAATGTTGATAATGTGATTTGTATCATTTTAAGTGTTCAGCCGAGTTCCAACAATATGTTTTCTGAAATGTACGCAAGACTAAGTGAAATAAGGTAATAACATCTCTTACTTGGCTGCAGTACTGTACATTGAGGTTTGTTAAGTACATTGAGGTTTGTTAAGTACATTGATGAGCACCCTTGTTAGTGAATACAGAGGGGAGAATCCACACTGTTATACTACAGTTGTTATTGTTGTTGTTGTTACCCAGGCTGTCTGACCGAACAGCCCCAAAGTCCCTAGCAAGGCCATAACCGAGCGTCCCCACAGAACCCTCCCTACTTTACCACTAAGAAAGTCCAGGTGACCGAAGCCACTCCAAGGTGAGGAGCTGAGGAGGGTGAGGAAAAGCCTGGGACACCAAAGCCCCACCCAAGGCCCTGTGCCCCTAAGCAATTATGAAGGGAAAGTTGAGGGGCAAAGGAAAAAATGTGACGCTTTGGCTCCCAGTCTGCCAACCTCTAAGTTGGCAGTAGAGAGGTCAGTCCACGGAAGAGATGCCTCCTCTTGAGATCTAGAAAATATATAAGTAAAAGGAACAGTCAGAGTAAACTGTGGGTATGGCAGAGAACGCTCAACTCTCACTCTGATAGACCAGCCCATCACCACATGACTAGAACCCAATCCTCTCAGCATCAGCTAAGAAAGGCCCTAGAAAGCCACCTTTGGCGGGGGGATAGCTCCCCTATTTCAACCCCTTTTGGGGTTGGGCACCCGCCCAATATGGAGTTGAACGCTGCAGTCAAGCCCAACCTTGCATAAGACCCCAAATTTTACTGTATACAAATTAGTGTACACTCGAATGCCATAGTCTCTAGTCCACTATTAAGGGGAGGTATTTAGTTTGTTCCCTACACCACCATCAAGCTTAAAATTACACCCCCTAGACCCCCTTTCAAGATAAATTTGTACATTTTTCGGTAGAAAAATGTCCAGGCCGGAGGCCGGTTGCTCTTAAATTACAGGCTCGCTATCGCTCGCCAGGATAAAATCGACACCTAAATTGCACGAAAGGTCTTAATATGGGGTGAAAGTTCTTAAAATCGCTAAACTAATGGGGCAAACGTTTTATAATACCAAAAGCAATGGGGCTAAACATGAGGGAGAAAGGGGTCAAGAAAAAAAATCCCTGGAGTGGAGACCTCCCCTTAATACAGTATATACGTCGACTTCACCTCTTTCCAATCATGGGAGTCTGTCTCTGGAAACCAAATTGTATATATATTTTTGTCTATACATCAACTGCAAAACAACATATAGTATTTATAGAAAAGCATGCTCTATCCCAAAACCTTATCCCGATAGTTATAATTGCACAAAGAAAGGGTCCACGTATTCTTAGGAGTGACTATGGTATCCGAGTGTACCACGCGCCCCATCTGCTTACCACACATGCCTAACGGCTCGCTTGGTGTAGTGACTAGCGTCTCGGACTTCCACCCAGAAGGTCCGGGTTCGCGCCCACGCTCGGCGCATTAAAGATTTTTCACAAGCACTGAGTCGTTACCATCCCTCATGAGCAAAGGGATGGGGTAGTAGTACAGGACCCCGATGGAAATACGCCTAATCGGCCTTATTGAGCTATCCTTAGCTAGCTTAGCATGCGGTAGCTTTAAGAACTATTATTATTATTATTATTATTGAAATGCTGGGTGTGAAGGGAATTTCATGGTCTCCTGAAATATCCCCAGGCTACCTTTTAGGATCAACTTTTCCTGGTACCTGGCGCGGGGTACGAACCTCTGAAGGGAATTTAACCCCCCTAAAAACCCACAGGTTTTGAGATGCCTTGGGTGGGGTTCGAACCCTGGTTAGTGACCCAACCATCACCACCAGGCCCGCGCGCTAACCCACTGTACTACCACGGACGTACTAAAAGTATAGCAACCTTAGTCCGATTTTTAAGAACCAGGTGATAGTCTCGTGGTGTTATCACGTGATGAGTTTATTGGACTTACCATCTAAGACTATTTTACGCTATACCTGACGTCAACTCGGGTTAGTATTATTGTGGGTGCGGGACATTTTCGAGGGCATTACAATTATTATGGTATCCGAGTGTACCACGCGCCCCATCTGCTTACCACACACATGCCCACACATATCCGTAAAGTGGTGGGGAATACATTAAAATACTGTAGATTTATATTAAGCCGTTTTATTTGTGGACTAACTAACTTTGGATTGAGGTACAGAGATCAGGCAGCGTTATTATTATTATTATTATTACTGCTGCACTAGGAAGCTGTCACAATACACCCACAATAATACACCCACAATACACCCGCAATAATACACACACAGTCAATAATGCAACAACAACCATTTATTATTTATTATTTGGGATATTAAGGGGAGATTTCCACTGGAGGGATTTTTTTCTGGACTCCTTTCTCCCTCATGTTTAGTCCCATTGCTTTTGAGATTTTAAGACCTTCGCCCTAGTAGTTTGGATATTTTAAGACATTTTGCCCCATTTCTGTCAATTTTAAGACCTTTCGTCCCGTTGAGGTGTCGATTTCTTCCTGGCGAGCGATAGCGAGCCTGTAATTTAAGAGCAACCGGCCGGGACATTTTTCTACCGAAAAATGTACAAATTTATCTTGAAAGGGGGTCTAGGGGGTGAAATTTTAAGATTGCTGGAGGAGTAGAAAACAAACTAGAAACCTCCCCTTAAGACAGAAGGATATTATCTATAGTCTGTTTACAATGTCTTACGGATGAAGAATGCCGAGGAAGGGAAAATTTATAGCAACTACTAAAAATGTCCCAGTTTACGGGGGGTGTTGGTTGTTGGTGAATTATTGCTTGTGACTGTACTGTATACACTGCACGTTCATATTATTGCTTGTGACTGTACTGTATACACTGCACGTTCATATTATATAGTTGCTACTGCCAAACGATTTATTACACACACACACACACACACATTTAAGGGGAGGTATTTAGTTTGTTCCCTACACCACCATCAAGCTTAAAATTACACCCCCTTGAGTCCCTTTCAAGATAAATTTGTACATTTTTCGGTAGAAAAATGTCCCGGCCAAAGGCCGCTTCCTCTTAAATTACAGGCTCGCTATCGCTCGCCAGGATAAAATCGACACCTGAATGGCACGAAAGGTCTTAATATGGGGTGAAAGTTCTTAAAATCGCTAAACTAATTGGGCGAACGTTTTATAATATCAAAAGCAATGGGGTTAAACATGAGGGAGAAAGGGGTCAAGAAAAAAAATCCCTCAAGTGGAGATCTCCCCTTAAACTGACCTGAACTGACCTGACCTGAACTGTATACTACCAATTCAAAATGATAATCCTAAGACGGAAAGTTATCAATGCAAACCCCTTATAATTAGGGTTGGGTGTGAGAGGGATCTGCCTTGTGTGGGCCAATCGGCTTTCTGCAGACTCCCGTTTTCTTATGATCTTAATCCTCGTCAGCTGGCTTCGAAACTGTCGTGTCTTTGGCAATCACATCTTTTTCGTCACGTGGGGATCATTTCTCCATTCAACTATTTACCTCGCTGGGAATCTATATAGACAATTTGACTATCATTTGTTATCAGTTTGTCAAGTTGACTATCATTTGTTATCAGTTTGTCAAGGCACATCTATTCAAAAGGCAATAGGTTTTCAGAATACATAAAAAGCACCACTGTAATAAATAGAGGGCCTGAGAAGGGTATATATATATATATAAGATCATTGGACATATCAATAGTGCTTTACCGTGCTATCCTTACATTAAGGGGGGGGGGGGGGGGGTAGTGCTTGGTTTTCTGGACCCCTTTCTCCCTCGTGGTATTGTGTTCTTTAATTTATAAACATTTATTATTTTGCTTAAGGGGAGATATCCACTTGAGGGATTTTTTTCTGAACTCCTTTCTCCCTCATGTTTAGCCCCAATGCTTTTGAGATTTTAAGACGTTCAGCCCATTATTTTGGCGATTTTAAGAACTTTCGTCCTATTTATGTCAATTTTAAGACCTTTCGTGCCTTCTAGCTGTCGATTTTTGCCTGACGAGCGATAGCGAGTCTGTAATTTAAGAGGAACCGGCCTTCGGCCTGGACATTTTGCTACCGAAAAATGTACAAATTTATCTTGAAAAGGGATCTAGGGACTGTAATTATAAGCTTGATGGAGGTCTAAGGAACAAACTAAAGACCTCCCCTTAAGCGTTGTTTCCACATAGCGCCGATTTTGATAAGTTGTTTTGTCTTTTTACTGTGTTCGTCCAAGTTTTGGTTTGTTTATTTTGCCAGTTTTACATTATAATTTATCTAGGTTAGCCATTCATACCTACCTACTATATATACAATACCTACATATTAATACATATTAATAATTAGCACACCTATTGTTTATTTGGGTAAGCCATTCATACATATTATATATATATATATATATATATATATATAGATGTGTGTGAATTTGTAATGTTTTGGTGTGTGTGCTTTGTGTTCTGTTGTGTTGTCCCTATTCTGGCTCTGTCTTGAGTCGGCCACCCCCCCAAAAAAAAAACACACAAAAAAAAAAAAATAAAAAAATAAAAAAATAAAAAAATAAAACTTAAAGAAATGAAGGAAAAGTGTGGATTGAGTATATAGATAGATAGATATATAATGAATCTGGGTAAGTCATTCATACCTACTATATACAAGACATACCCATTAATCTAGACTAGTCATGTGTACACGACAATGCACCAATATATAGCACCTACAAAATATTAACCCCTTGAGGATAATGACGCATTTTGACAGTTTAGGTTAGGGGTTACGATTTCTGCCCAATCTAGAATGGACAGACTATAGTCATATAAGTTAAAGTCTATTATACCCTCTTTCTGCATTATAAATCATTATATACAGTTGTATGAGTTTATGTTGTGTTGTGTTGTCCCTATTCGGGCTCTGTCTCGAGTCGGCCACCCCAAATAAAAATAAATAAATAAAAAACAAAAAAAATAAATAAATAAAAATAAAAATAAATGGGGAATGGGCCTGAGCAAATATATATAGATCCATAGAATGAGTTTCTGTTTACACATAATATCCTGTTAATTATATTTATCTTTATACTGTTAATAACTGCCTACACTGTTTAGCAATTAAATAAAGCATAATATGAACTAAAATTGACTCAGAGAATTGGCAAAATCACTATTATATAAATATAATGACTGCACAATTCTAGTCTACTAAACAAACTTAAATTAAACTTAAGTTACTCGCAAAACGGCATTTCCAAACCTGAGAAATAAACTGAACAGCATTATAGTATATGACAGCTGCCCAGTTTCTGTAATGTCTAAGACTGGCCACCAAAAATTAACAACTACAACTTAAAACTAAGGAAATAAAGAGAAATTTACAAGTAGGGGAGAAAAAACCCCAATTATATACAGTATATATATACCTGTATATATATACGGTATAATATGGAAATGCCTTTTGCTACGAAATTCGACTTTGGATCGGATACGTACATACTAACAAGACCTGGAAAGATATAGTCCTTCATTGCATATAGTCTATCATCTCCAGCTGAGGGTAAATTGCCATGTCTATATCTTAATTACTCGGCTATTACGAAGATTTTGTACTGAAATATGTTGTTGATTATGATAACTTGGCACTAATAGGATGTAGAGATTTAGTAGTTACATATTTTTCCAAGTATCGACAAATCGAGGGAACGCTCCGCCCCTTCAAACAGGCTGCTGCACCAAAGTACAACCCACAATGAAGGCTGGCGCGCTCCTCGGTGCCACTATGGGCGAACACAACATTAGGTGACATTAAGTAGGAAGTTTACCGTCAGCTGTAAACAAAAGACTATAGTTGGTCAAGTGAATATCAAATGAGGGTTTAGGACACACAGCACGAACAGAAAATGGGAAGCTGAAGGAAGACATATGAAAGAAAATGGAAGACATGCCCCTTTTTATCGTCAATCTCTCCACCACAAGATTTATTATTCATAAGAGCCTAACGCTTATTCTTTATATTTACACCAGAACCATATGTCTCAATGAATAAAAACACCATTGGAGTAGCAGCACTTTCTTGACAACGTTACGCAGATAGCTTCTTCAAGTAACTAACCTACAGGTCTCCCTCACTATCCAATGCCGTGGTTTACGATATTATTATAGGTTTTTAGGTGTTTGTGTTTGGGTTTTGGCTGGTCCCAGAACGCAGCCCCATTAAATTTATGGTTCGCATTATTATTTTTCGATATAAGATCGGGTTTTCAGGAACGTAACCCAAGCGTATATCGAGGGAGAAACGTTGTCAATAAAGTGCTCCTCCTCAGACGGTGTTTATATTCATCCTGTCAACTTTTCGGAGTTAATTTTAACAATGTCTTAAGTCAAATTTGAGCACTAAAAAGGCCACGTCCAATATCACATGTAAGGGAATATGTGAATTGCTTATAGTTAGGTGTATGATGTATATATATAACATAATATATACCACTGTATGTAGTCAAATATGTAATGAGACGGACACGGCCACCTTCTTAATTATAAAGTTTGTTGTAAAAAAGAAAAAAAAAAAGGGTAGGTTATGTGCCTGAGTATATGTATGTATGTATGTAATTAAATATTGTAAATATTCAATAAATAATGCATTTAAACTGTTACTATACGTGTTCCCAGAATTTGCTTTGTGGGAGCTAACTCGACTTGAAAATAATAATAATTGGCCTCAAACTCCAATCAAGACTCAGGATTGAGCTCAATGATTTCTGGCATGGTTTCTAAAATGTCTGGGAGAGGTTCAGACATATCAGAATTGGGTTCAACTAGTATATTAGGCGTGGCATCGAGAGGGACACAAAGAGGTTCTATCATCGGTTCAGCAGTCTCAAATATTTGATTGATAATTCTAAGAGTGGCTTCGACTAATCCCAAATCTGGCTCATCGACTTCAGCCAATCCCAAATTAGGCATGTCGACTTTGTGTGTAGGGTTGTTTAACTTAATTGTAGTGTTAGTAACATCATTGGTATGATGAGAGATTTTAGATGTACATTCAGCAACATCAATTGACGATTCATCAATTTTGGGTGTGACAGTATCATCTACAAGTGTTTGTTTGTGAATATCAGATAACATAAGCTTATTGTCACTTACATCAGATGTGAGATTCGTATTATCGCATGAAGTTTCGCTTGTGTGACATGTAGCCTCGGTATTCTCAAAATCGGTAGTAAAGAAAGATATATCAGTTAAAAGATTAGTGTGTGATTCAGAAGAGGAGTCAGTATTATAACTGGAGACGTCCACTTGGTCAGATATAGATTTCGTGTCCGCATCCGAAGCGACGTAAGTACTAGTACTACAAATTTCTATTTGAGGCATGTCGGTTATGTTGATGTCTGACAAACGGGCGGGTGCTGACTTGACATGTGGGAGGTGGGTGATATCAATAGTTGGTTCAACAATATCTGGAGAGGGACTGGGGGGTGTGAGGGTGATGGTGGTGGGGTTAGGGTACAGTCGGTGAAGGGGTGGATGTGACTTGCGTGCCATGTTGACGTCATGACCCTGCCGCCGCCAGAGCCATGCGCGGTAACATGCTCTCGCTCTCAGGGACTGGGTCGCATGGACAGAGGGCCCCTGTGGAGGAACTTGAGCTTGAACCAGACGAGGAAGAGGAGGTAAAGGATGATGCTGAGGAAGTTGTAGATGATGTGAAGGAGGATGTGAACGAGGAGGTGAAGGAGTGGCGCCACGGCTCCCAAGTTTTGCCGCCCTTCTCACGAAAAAGCTTCGTTATGATGGCCGTTATGGGGGAGTGCGGTACCAGTCCTCGTCGGATGCACTCGGGGCGCAGTCCACCGTCGAAGTTCACATTCGTAACTGTCGGCGAGGGTGGGATCATTTCAAGTTGTAGACGAGGGAGGGGGCGTCGACGGAAACCCCCGGCAGTCTTTGAAGGAAGACCAATGAGACGCCGAACTTCTCGCTGGATTCTCCTAGAGCGGTAGAGGTACAAGTAGGGGGAAACAGCGGAGTTACTGAGGGCCAGGAGCATCACCCCACTCTGTACCTCCGTCGGCACCCACACCTGAAGGACAAACAAAGTAAAGATATAAAAGACTTTCTTAGAATAAATACAAATAATTCATAGTATTGTATATACTAAGAGACAGTACATAAATGAATATTTCATACTTGATGCTATATTTAACTATTAATATCAAATGACAGCTCAGTTATTTATATTCTTTTCAAGATTGGAACAAAAAATGATTGTCGTTAGGATGAGCTTAAGCACTAACCTGAAGTAGCGGCGTATGTAACAATGCGGCGGCGTAGTATGGCAACCAGCACACAAGGAACAGTACGATAACCACCACGGAGATCTTGGCCGCCCGCGACTCCTCCTTGTGCAAGAAGAGGGACGCGTTGCTGATACGATGCCTCAGCGAAGATACAATTTGTGAGGAGGTTGATCGAGTGGAAGGCGTCCTGCAAAAAAAATTCTAGGTTAGCTATGACAACAGATAAGGGATATATGAACCCTCGAACCGCAAACACAAACCTACAAATTGTAAATATTAGGTAAACAATTAATGAGAAGATTCGTTTAAGTTCGGAATAGCTTCGAAAACTCGCGACTATTAATGGTGTGAAGAACTAATAGAGAGGGTTGAAAGTTATGTAGCTACAACTATGCTATAATTACCTATATACAACACACTACTAATATGTTTAGTATTACTTATATATAACTTAGTGTGAGCAGTTATAGTGGCGCCATCTGTTATCGGAGAGCTGCAGCGTATGGTGAAATACCTACACTTCTACGAGTGTCAAGTCTGTCTAATAAATGTTGGTGAATACTCAGGCATCAATGAGTCTGTGATGTGCTGCTGTGCCAACCGTGTGTGTTTACCATATTTGTTCTCCATATATCACAGTGGGTATCTAGTAATGTGTGGAAAGCGAGAAGGGACTGTTGTTCTCGGAAAGGAGCTCCAGTCCTGACGTTATTCTTGACTTTAAGTGTGCTGGCTTAATAATCCAATAGGGTTGATTGCCTCTTAAGTTCTATGTTAACTAACTAACTGTAGGATCTGGCAACTATGTACAGCTACCGCTTGAGAAGTAAACAAGAGCTACAACTTCCTGTGTCTTATTTATGGAGTTCCCCTAGCTTTATTGGAAGATCCTACACTAACCTTGTGTGTTTACCGAATTTGTTCTCGATATATCAAAGTGGGTATCTAAACATGTGTGGAAATATAGTTTTGCAGGCCATTAATTACTTTCGGACCTCCTGTGGTTTGTAGATCAAATCAGATAGTTTCCAATAGTTTTCCTAAAGATTCTCCTAATTCCCCGTTCCATATTGATAATTAATCTTAGGTTAGGCTATTCTAAAGCTAGAAAAAAAAAAGATCCACAGCATGTGTATGTATTATATTGGTTATATAAGTGGGTTCTGAAAGTTTGTGTTCAATATGTTTAGTAGGCCTAACGCCTAATAAAGATGAGAGTGTCTAATTGAAATTATCTTGACACATTTCACTAACAAATCTTTGTAATTGTTGAATAATTAGGACGGTAACATGACAATTTACCATTAGCGAAAAATAGAGACGACAGACTGAGCTAATCTCGAAAATCACGAGTGATAGTAGTAACAGTGACTAATACGGAACTAACCTAGAGGGTGGACGGGAGACAGCATCAAGCGACGAACCACACAGTGAATTCCTCCGGGTCCTTTCGCTGTTCCTGTGAGCCGCGAGGTAGATATGAGTGTAGAGCCATATGAGGACCACCACGGGAGCCAAAAAGGACACCAGAATATTGGCCACCTCGAAGCTGGTCCGGTAGTCCCATCCGATGGGATCGGAGGCTATCACGTTACTGCCACACACGTTCCTGGGGGAGCAACAGAGGTAAGGAATGTAACAAATGGTAAAGCAAAGTTATAAGTAATGTAACAAATGCTAAACTAGGCCTATAGGTAGCGCCAACGAACTTGACAATAATCTTGACCCCTTACCTGCTTCTAACTTGAAATGAATGAAAGCAATTGGGCTGACATTTCTATCACTTGGGAAGAGTCCACCAGGAAATAGGTGTGGATATTTACAACCAGTTTGCTCTAGGTCTAGGCCCTTTTGAGTTACAGAGAGGTCAGGGATCAAGGTTATTGTAAAGTTCGTTGGCACTACCTATAGAGAGATACACAATGTGGTATTATTCAAGCAACCTTTCGCGGCGATTTGCACGCTCTGGGTCATGACTGTTACGTTCGCTTCTAATTTGACTGCTTTTGGGTTGAGGGGGGGGGACCCCCTCAGGACTTATTGTCATCACCATATATATATAGCCAGCAGAGGGTAAATATCAGCTGACCGTGGGATAATTACGGAACCCCCCCCCCCCCTGGCCAAATTAGACTCATAACGATTGTGATCTAAAGTACCGGTATGCGATTATCGCTGCAAGGTTGCTTGAATTTATCCGTAGGGATGTTGGTTTTATGTTTTGTTTCAACTACTCAAGAGCATCTGAATTTTTTTGTTACCATCCTTTGGTAGTTATGGTGATTCCTAGTAGCCTATAGTAAAATATTCCATTATTAGATTTCTCTCTTACATGAGTTAGAATAGGGTGGCCATGTAAATTGATTTGTTGAAAGTGATGGTCAAATTAATCAAAACTACATTGAAAGAAAATAGAATTGACCAAAACCTGTGACGGGTCTAAATTTAATATTGACCAAGAAAGAACTTCAAACACAAGAAGAAGAAAAATAAGAGTAAGCCAAACAATAATAATCGTCCAACTGACCATGGCCTGCCGGAGAGGTCCCCCAGCGCCGCCAAGCCCGCCAGCGCCCCCGCCAGCACCCAGCCTGCAGCCATCAGAGCCGACCCCTTCACTTTGGTCACCAACATGTGGTAGTGGAGCGGGTTAGTGATGGCACAGAAGCGGTCCACGGCGATCAGGAGAGTGGCGAAGACTGATGCAGAGGCCACCAACTCGGATACCACGTTCAGGATGCGGCACAGAGATGGGGACTCCACGTTTGTGAGGTAGGTGTCAGCGACCACTAGAGGCAGGAGCACCCACGACGCAACCAGGTTACACACCGTTAGACTCACAATGAATCTGGGAAAGAAAGCAAGAGGATTAATACAGAACTCTGGAGTAATTAATTAATCACGAAAAAAATGAAGAAAGCAAAAGGATTAATACAGAAAACGGACTATTACATGAAACTAGAACAAATGAAGACTGGCAGGGATGAAATAGAAAAGTAGATTAATTAATGAAACTTAGCCTACACAAATATATAATGAAAAGGGTGGATAGAACAGTGGAATAATGAATGAACCTAGAACAAATAATATATGAAAGGGATGAATATACAACAGTGGAGCAATGAAATATAAACCTAGAATAAATTAATAATAAAAGGATGAACAGTGAATGGGTGCAGAAGATCCCACGAAGCCACCACCGGATTGCATATTGTCAGGAGCATTTAGACCCGAGTTGCCGAGAAAATGCGCCTTGATAAATGGCTTGTGAGAGTACGCCGTTATACAGAGCTGTCAGTCATTGTATAGACGGCTACAAGGAGGCAGTCAGTGGAGTTTATGGCATAATATTGTCTTACCGCTAGCACCCCACCTCCCTTCTCTCTCTCTCTCTCTCTCCTTCTTTCGTTGCCCTGTTCCTGTATGTGCCAATTTGCAATATATATTTAGTACATAATATACATTTCACGTTACAAATATTATTCTCTCTCGTTCTCTGCAATGATTATAAATGACAACAGTCCGTTTACTTCGAGCCGACAGCCAATAAGGTTGAACAAACAATTGTGTAACGTATCTAATTCTAAGCGACCAACACTGACTTTGGTTGCTACGAGAATACCAATGTACAGTCGGCCAAATAAGTGATGTCGCGGCACCAAGTATATTTCGATCAATAAATGGTATCAGCATTATATAAGGTTTAAGTCATAGTTTCGAGTGAGATATACAAACAGTTTCCTATCTTTACACACCCTATTCAACATCTGACAGACATTAATACAGCACATAGTGAGCAAAACGGAATGACAGCGGCGACACGACTTATATGGCCAACTGTACTGTACATCCTTGAGAGGGGTCGGACGTGGGCAAGGGATCTGGGAGTCTACATACAGTAGATTATTCCTTCCTAACTAACTTCCAATGCCTATGTAAAGCTTTTGTGAACACATATTCACCAGGATAGACTGGGATTCGAACACTGATTCAACCAGTGACTTTAAATGCCATGCCAACATTAACATGAGTGACTGTGTGTGCGACCGCATGTACTGTCCTACACGTGTTCATTACCAAGATCAAAATATAGTGCTCGTAACTCTGATAGCAAAGCACTGATGTACCCCCCCCCCCCTCCCTCTTTGATCTCTACTGTTGATCCCCAGGGCTTGTGGTAGTCAGGGTGATGGGGGTAGTACAGTGACCTCCAAACAACTGACTGTGTATACGTGACCCCCACCAAGACTGGGACTACTGGCACTCCAAAGGGTTAACAATATCACTGCCACTGTCTATATCTAACTGTCTTTATCTGTATCTGTCTTCCTCTTTGTCTTGAGTCTCTGTCTGTCACTGCCACTGTCTATCTTTAGCTATCTACCTTACTCTTTGTTTTGAAGTCTGTCTGTACTGCTCTCTCTAGGCTAAACGTCTCACTGTCTGTCTGTCTGTCTCTGTATTTGTTTGGCTGTCTGCCTCTGTATGTCTGTATATATAATATATATATATATATATATATATATATATATATATATATATATATATATATATATATATCGGTATATATATATATATATATATACAGTATATATATATATATATATATATATATATATATATATATATATATATATATATATATATATATACTGTATAGTGTCTTTCATATAAGGCAAAACGTTTCACTGTCTGTAATACGCATGTGTGTTTATCTTCTCTCTCTCCTTCTTTCTTTCTCTCTCTCTCTCTCTCTCTCTCTCTTTCTCACACACACACACACAGGGTCAAACAGCTGTTGGGCACGTGACTAATGGCAGCAGCACTATCTTAGGTTGGCACTACAGAGGCCATACTATATATCTCAATGCCACTGTGTATGTATTTATGACTATATGTATTTCCTGTCTGTGTGAGTCTTTCTTTTAGTATCTCTCTCTCTCTCTCTCTCTCTCTCTCTCTCTCTCTCTCTCTCTCTCTCTCTCTCTCTCTCTCTCTCTCTCAGTATATATTTATATCGTATGCGAGTGTTGCAACTGGATTATTTTGCCATCTCTTCGTTATTTTCCAATCTTCTATTTAATTTCTATACATTCCTTCAGGAGATATTCAAAATCTGCAAGGAATATCATTTATAATATTCTTCATCGTTCCGGTACATCATTTCATATTACCGGAAGGGGTGAAAGGTGGGGAGAGAGCCATAATTTTATATTACCGGAAGGAGTGGAAGGTGGGGAGAGAGCTTTACACTTTGCTAGCCCTTTCTTCCACGTTCCTTTATATGAGGGTTCGTTGTCTCTACTAAAATTAAATGATGACCGCCTCGTTGGGATCGTAAGGTTTGTGAGCTATGTAAATCTGTTAATCTCTCTCCATGACAGGGATAGTCTATAATCGACCTTGTTCCACTTCTCTCATACCGTCATCCCCCCCCCCCCTATCTCTCTCTCTGTCTCTCTACACCTCTTCATCCTTTATCTCCTTGGCATGGTCTATAAGGTTTCTGAGATGCTAACTTGTCCTTGTCTCCTTGTAATTCACTCTCACTCTCTTTCTCTCTCTCTCTCTCTCTCTCTCTCTCTCTCACACACACACACAAATTGTGCTCACTCTCTCACACACTCACACACATTATAACTTTCACACGTAACCATGGCTACAGGATAGAATTGAAGAGGTTCAACACCAGTATGTGTGGCAAATATATTCACATAAAAGATGTATTCTACATGGAACAAACATCCCTCATAATTTGTAAATGAAAGTAGATAGTATTTTGTACAATCTGCAGTGATTGGAGTGCACTATACATCTCTCTCTTTACACTTACAGCATCTCTTCTGAATGGATAGCAAGGTCTTTGAGATACTACATAATCCTAGTGAATCTCTCTCTCTCTCTCTCTCTTTGGAATAGACTATATCTTCGGTATGTTCCCTTATCTTTGTTTCTCCTTGTAAACACACACCCACATATACCCTCCCTAACTCACTCTCTCATCTAGTTTCTTCTTGAAATAGACTATCTTCGGTTTGTTCCTTTTTCTTTGTTTCCCCTTGCAAAATACCCCCCCCCCCCCCCCACACACACACACAATTTTCTCTCTCTCTCTCACACACACACACACACACACATATTTTACCTAAAATATAATTCTGTCCTCGGTACAGAAAGGGTTAATTGATCACATGAATTAGCCATCCAGACACCCTCACTCTCTCTCACTCACTCACTCTTTCCCACTCTCACTCTCTCTCTCTCTCTCTCACTCACTCACTCACTCTCTCTTACTCTCACTCTGTCTTTCTCTTTCTCTCTCTCTGTCTCTCTCTGGCAGTCAAAGGGTTAAGTCAATGCCTTGGTTAAGTCCAGGTAGTGATACAGGTGGTCATTGTTGGTGGTGTCCTTACCCTTTACTAATTGTGGCAGGTGAGAGAGAGAGAGAGAGTGAGAGAGAGAAAAGAGAGAGCGTAAACACTCACACACACTGAAGGGAGAAAGATAAATTTAAACACACGCAACATATCTCTCTCTCTCTCTCTCTCTCTCTCTCTCTCTCTCTCTCTCTCTCTCTCTCATACAGATACAAACAAGAAAGACTCTGGTGCCAAGTCCCCCCCCCCCATGAATAATAATACATGACTTGTATAAATAACTTAGGGAGGAGGCAACTATAGTAAGGGAAGGTGGTGATGGTTGGGAGGGAGAAGGGGAGGTAAGGGACAGGGAGGGAGAAGGGGAGGGAGGGGCTGAGGGACAGGGGTGAGGGGCAGGGAGGGAGGGAGGTAAGGGACAGGAAGGGGAGGGAGGTAAGGGACAGGAAGGGGAGGGAGGTAAGGGACAGGAAGGGGAGGGAGGTAAGGGACAGGGAGGGAGGTAAGGGACAGGGAGGGAGGTAAGGGACAGGGAGGGAGGTAAGGGACAGGGAGGGAGGTAAGGGACAGGAAGGGGAGGGAGGTAAGGGACAGGGAGGGAGAAGGGGAGGGAGGTAAGGGACAGGAAGGGGAGGGAGGTAAGGGACAGGGAGGGAGAAGGGGAGGGAGGTAAGGGACAGGGAGGGAGAAGGGGAGGGAGGTAAGGGAGGGAGGTAAGGGACAGGAAGGGGAGGGAGGTAAGGGAGGGAGAAGGGGATAAATAACTTAGGGAGGAAACTACAGTAAGCTCGTGGGTGGACAGTGAAGAAGGAGGGGTGGGTGAGGAGGAGGTAGTAGGGGGTGGGAAGTGGGGGTGAGGGACAGGGAGGGAGGAGGGGGGACAGGGAGGGAGAAGGGGATAAATAACTTGTGGAGGAAACTACAATAAGGTCGTGGGTGGACAGTGAGGAAGGAGGGGTGGGTGGGGAGGGAGTAGGGGAGGGAAGGAAGGACAAGGATAGTGGAAGGGGGGAGGAGGGGAGGGAAGGGAGAAGGTAGGGGCAGGGGAGGGAAAGGAGGACAAGGATAGTGCAAGGGGGGGGGGAGGGAAGGAAGGACAAGACTGCCCCTACCCTCCCCTCCGTTCTCTACCTCCACCCTCCCCTCCCTTCTATACCTGCTCTCCCTCCCTTCCCTTCCCTTCCTTCCCCTCTCCTCCCTTCTCTACCCCCTTCCCCTCCCCTCCCTTCTCTACCCCACTCCCCTCCCCCCCCCTCTCTTCCCCCCTCCCCTCCCTTCTCTACCCCCCTCACCTCCCCTTCCTTCTCTACCCCCCCCTCTAGCTTTCCCTACCCTCCCCTAGGTTCCCCTACCCCCTTCCTTCTCTACCTCCTCCCTTCCCTAGCTTCCCCTACCCCCCACCCCCTTCCTTGCATCTCCTCTTTTTGCCTCTCTCTCCTGGCAGCCAACATAAACACGGTTGAGACTAAACACCTCCACTACTTCAGGGCTCAAGTTACTAAGATTTTGTGAACTGTTCAAATTGTACCAAAACCGTATATTTTTTTAGAGTACCGGTATAGACAGACACAAATTATACAGGTGAATAGATGTAGTGGTGGAGGTGGTGTTAGTAGTAGTAGTAGTAGTTGTAGTAGTAGTAGTAGTAATAGTAGTAGTAGTAGTTAGTAGTAGTAATTTTGTCTTTGTTATACATTTTTGATAACTAAAGATATTCCACCTTAATACGTGAACTTTAATGACTTCGCGTCGCCCCTCCCTGCCCACTCAAATCTACTTTCCTCCCCTTACCTCCTCCCTCACCTCACCTCACCTCATCTCCTACTGTTTTTCCCTCATCCACTTCTTCTGACAGCCAAAGTAAACAAAAATGAAAATAACTCTATTATATGGCTCTTTCACGTCTCAGGTTACATAACTAAATAACTCTACGGATCGTTCACACCTCGGGTTACAGTTCCCTCTCCTCCAATGGCTACTGTATCCCTTTGTAGTTCCACGGCCAGGGTCAAATTGGCTACAGGCACTTATTAACATTCGTGGATTCGTGCATTTAAAGGTTTACGTGCAGTCAATGTATCCATTTTTTTATTTTTTTATTTTTTTTGCTATATTCCAACTTACTCCCTCTCGGGCATAGGCTGAGAGCCTGGACATTCACAGCTGTACAATGAACAGTGAAGCCCTCTCTCTCTCTCTCTCTCTCTCTCTCTCTCTCTCTCTCCCTCTCTCTTTAGGAGATACTAAAAGGTTTCGACAAAGTCGATGTAAATGCACTATTCACATTAAACAATACTAATCAAACTCGCGGAAATGGAATGAAATTAAAAACCAAAAAGGCAAACCTATATGTCACAAAAGAGTTTCTTCACCTACAGTGTGGCGACAGAGTGGAATAAACTACCAGCGAGAGTGGTGGAGAGCGACACAATAAACGCTTTCAAGGGAAGGCTTGACCTCTATCTGCAGAGGGCTGGGGTGATATGAAAAAAAAAAAAAAAAAAAAAAAAAAAAAAAAAAAATATATATATATATGTATGTATGTGTATGTGTGTGCACTGTACAGTATGTATATATATGTATGTATGAGTGTATGTATGTGTGTATATATATGTACCGGTATATATATATATATATTTATATATCTGTATTTATATATATTTATATGTATATATATATATATATATATATATATATATATATATTATATATATATACCGGTATATATAGTTTGTAAGGCCAGACTGCCTAGTAAGGACCTTGAGGTCTGTGTGGTCTGTGTATCTATGTAGCTCTATGTAGCTCTCTCTCTCTCTCAAACTAAACTCTTAACAATCAGTAACTGTCAATCACTTTCAGGTTATCTGTCTAATGAATATTAAGGGGAGGTGGGTCGTTTTTCTGCCCCCCCCCCCCCCCCTCCCCCCTCTTCCTCATGTTTAGCCCCATTACTTTTCAGATTTAAAATGTTTGCTCCACTAGTTTGTCGATTTTAAGACCTTCCGCCCCATTTCCTTGTCAATATGAAGACCTTTCGTGCTATTTAGGTGTCGATTTTTGTTTTCCTGCCTGAAACTTTGAAAGAACTTCGGCCAGGACATTTTTCTACCGAAAAATGTACAAATTAATCTAGAAGGGGGATCTAATGGATTTGTTTTTAAAGTTTGATGGAGGTCTAGGGAGGAAACTAGAAAATATTTAATATATGAAAAAAAAAACACAAAATCGAGCCAAAAGTGAACCTTCCTAATCAATCAGTAACTATAAATCACTTTCAGGTTATCTATATCTAATGAATAATAATTAGTGGTTTTGACAGGTGGTGGGTTTCAACTCTTATATCTTGGATGGTCTTGTTTATTGATAGTTATTGTATTGTTAGTCAAGGTGGTGTTTGTCTTTTTATTGACACTTATACTCATAAATACGCACTCATATACATACATACATACATATATATATATACACACACACACACACACTCTCACATACACACAGACACACACACAACCTACACAAACGCATACACACACACACACAACCTACACAAACACACACAACCTACACAAACGCATACACACACACACAGCCTACAAAAACACACACAGCCTACACAAACACACACAGCCTACACACACACACACAGCCTACACACACACACACACACAACCTACATACACACACACAAATCATCCTACACACACACACACAAGCCTACACAAACACACACAGCCTACACAAACACACACAGCCTACACAAACACACACACAGCCTACACACACACACAGCCTACACACACACACAGCATACACACACAACCTACATACAGACACACAAATAATCCTACACACATACATACACACAGCCTACACACACACATATAACAACTGTGGGTTACTCAATATCTGCCCAAAACCATCTTAAGAAAAAAGAAGAAAATGTTGCGTGGCTTTCTAAAAAAAAATGTAGGCCTATGACCAAATTATCCGCCCCCTAGTGGGGGAGAGAGAGAGAGAGAGAGAGAGAGAGAGAGAGAGAGAGAGAGAGAGAGAGAGAGAGATATATTGAGTGAGTGAGTGTGAGAGAGAGAGAACAAAAAAGAGAGAGAGAGAGAGGTGATGATCCTTTATTTCTTGACACAAACTCACATTCTTTCTTTCTCTCATACCGTTATCTTCTCTCTCTCTCTCTCTCTCTCTCTCTCTCTCAAGATGTAGATAAAAGCATGGTGACTCAGTATTAGTAAGACAAAGACACTCTTATCAATCCTGCACCAGTGAAATTACCTGAGGGCCTCGCTTACTATTATCCTTAAAACAAAATGCCCACATGACTTATTTAGACTCCTGTACCCGTCACTAAATTTTTTTTTTTTTTTTTTTTTTTTAAGAGACAATGAACGGAGGAAGGAAAAACACAGATAAAACAAAAAGGTCCATGTGCCTAAAGGCATCCTCCATTCATAAAATGTTTGTAACAACTGGATTTAAACATTTGTAGATTGTAAGTTTGTGGAAAGCAATTCGAGGGAAGTGAATTCCAAAGAGTATTAGCTCTGGGGATAAATGAATTCTGATAAGCAGAAGTTCTGCATTGTGGAGGAGAAAGTGTAAATTCATGGGCGCTCTCAGCTGCCCTAGTTCTACGGGGAAAGATGTGGAGAGGCTGCACAATTGAAGCAAGTTCCTCGGAACAATTGCTGTGAAAATATCTGTAGAATAATGCAAGGGATGCAACGTTTCTTCGTATGGATAATGTAGGAAGGTCCTGTGTGATTGCAGGTTATTGATTAATCTAATAGCTTTATTTTGAATTTTTTGTCCAACTGCCTCAATGCAACCACTCCACTTCCACCCCACAGAGGTGAACAGTAATCCATCTGAGAACGCACATGACTTTTATATATCACGGCCAACCGCTCGTCAGTGAAGAATTCTCGAACTCTGTACAGTAGTCCCAGTTTTTTAGAGGCATTCTTAGCAATGCTTCTAACATAATGTGTCCAGCTCAAGTTAGTAGTTAATGTTACACCGAGAATGTCAATACTAGGGGAAGTGGTAATATTTACATCATTAAAAAATATATGGGAGTCAGTGAGATTCTGTCGGTTAGAAAATTGAATGTACTTGGTTTTCTGTGCATTAAAGGAAACTAGATTCTTTTGTCCCCATCCATCAATTCTAGAAAGGTCCTGGTTCAGAGAAATTGCAGTGTTGATTTTTGAATTTATAAGATCGGGTTGGGTGAAAGAATTGGTAAATGTGAAGGAACTGTGGAGTGTTGAGTCATCTGCGTAGGAATGTATTGGATTATGAGTGGTAGATATGAGATCATTGATATGAATGAGGAACAGAATTGGGGCCAAAACTGATCCCTGGGGAACACCAGCATTTATTGAGTGAAATTGAGAATAAAGGCCATCTACCATTACACGTATTTTTCTGTTATGAAGATAAGAAGAAATTATTGGAACTAATGATGCAAGGCCGTAGTGTGACATCTTCGACACTAAGGATTGATGCCAGACTCTATCAAATGCCTTTGATATATCCAGTGCTATTGTATGTGTTTCACCATGTTGGTCTGTAGCTTGGTTGATTTTGATGCGTAAGAAGGCATAGCATGTCTGCAGTTGATCGACATCGTCTAAAACCATATTGCCTATCACTGATTAATTTATTATTCTCAAGATGCTTAATTATGTGATTATTTAATATAATTTCAAAGACTTTACCAAGAGTGGAAGTTATAGCTATTGGTCTGTAGTTTGATGGATCTGAAGAGGCACCTTTTTTAGGAACTGGATGGATGTTTGCTTCTTTCCAGGGTACTGGGAAGCATGAGGTATGAGTACACAGACGGAAAAATTTTGCCAATACAGGAGCGAGCACCAAGGAGCAATTCTTAAGTACTTAAGTACTTAAGTACATCTTCTGGGTGATAATGTGATGTTCTATAAATGGAGGCGCCGTCAACATCCCGTTTTCCTTCCCTTATTATCACGGGGGTTCGACTCTTCCTGTTTAGATCACCTCCTCTATGACCCCGTAGTTAATTGAATCATTATTGGTCATTTTGATATTTTGAGCAATGTCCTTTTGTTCTGTTACTCCGTTGCTGAGATAGGGAGATTATAAGGGGAGGCTGACCGTTTTTCTGGACCCCCTTAATTCTCCCTAATATTTAGCCCCACTAGTTTTGAGATTATAAGACGTTCGGCCTATTAGTTTGGCGATTTTTACACCTTTCGCCCCATTTCGTTGTCAATTTTAAGATCTTTCAAACCATTTAGGTGTGTATTTTTTCCTGGCGAGCGATAGCAAGCATGCAATTTTTCTACCGAACAATGTACAAATTTATCTTGAAGGGGGGTCTAGGGGGTGTTTTCCTAAGCTTGATGGAGGTCTAGGGAGGAAACTAAACAAATAAATGAATTAATAGACCAAAGAAACGGCCTGCCTCCCCTTAAGAGTCAATATCATGTCTTGCCTACCTATACAAATGAACAGAGGGTGTCAGTACATCTTCTGGTTGATCATGTGGTGTTGTTTATAGGGAGGCGCCGTCAGCATCCCGCTATCCTTCCCTTATTATCACGGGGGTTCTCTTCCTGTTTAGATCACCTCTCTTCTGTATCCTCATTTACCCCCCCACCACCACCCTCCATCACAATCCATTCTCCCCTGCTACCTCCCTCTTTATCCCCCTCCTCGCTCTACCCTCATTTCCCCTAGGCTACTCCTCCATCTTCCCCGTTCTTTATCGCCCTCCTTCATCTTCCCCCTTCCCTCCTCCATCACCCCCTTCCCTCCTCCATCCCCCCCTTCCCTCCACCCCCCCATCTTCCCCCTTCCCTCCTCCATCACCCCCTTCCTTCCTCATCCCTCCACCTTTCAGCCTCAGCCCCCCCCCCCCCCCAACAACCCTTTAATGGACATAATTATACCCCCCTTCTGGTCACAGGGGCACTCTGGGGAACATACATTATAGCGAATATCTCTCTCTCTCTCTCTCTCTCTCCCACTCTCTCTCTCTCTCACTCTGTCCACAGTAGCAACTCTTGTCTATTTATCGATCTATCCTCCACCTGTCAATTCCCCATAATGTACCCTCCCCATATACGGCCTGTCTTGTCATGTCCCTGTGCCCGTCACTGATACACAATAGGTAGGACTGGATCTATGAACAGCAATTTAAGGGGAGATTTCCACTTGAGGGATTTTTTTTTCTGGACTCCTTTCTCCCTCATGTCTAGCCCCATTGCTTTTGAGATTTTAAGACGTTTGCCCCATTAGTTTGGTGATTTTTATAAGAATTATCCTATCCGTCCGCCCCGATTCTGTCAATTTTTTAGACCCTTTCGTGCCATGTTTAGATGGTGTCGGATTTTATCCTGGCGAACGATAGCGGAGCCTCGCAATTTAAGAGTGAGTCTCGGGCCTTCGGCCGGGACATTTTTCTAATCTACCGGGGGAAAAATGTACAAATTTATCTTGAAAGGGGGTCAAGGGGTTGAAATTTTAAGATTGCTGGAGGAGTAGGAAACAAACTAGAAACCTACCCTTAAAGTAGCTCAGTAACAACAAAAGACTAATGATGGTAGCTGATAGGGATAAATGTGTGTGTGTGTGTGTGTGTGTACAAAGGAAGTCAATCAACAACAGGTCTAGAGACTCGAGGTTGCTTGCCCTCTAAATCACTGCTGTTCAAAGTGTGTTTGTGTGTGGGTGGGTGGGTGCACAAGTATATATATTGACATACAGGTGTGCAATCCCCGTTAATATCTGCATCGTGCCACACTGTATGTTGACGGACCCACTGAGAAGCTAGTCCAGAAGTGAAGCAACATACCCCCCCCCCCTCCCCCCCCCACCTATTCCCATATACTCTCCCAACTAAATCGCCTTCCCTCCTCCACCCCCTCCCCCAACATATATCTCCTTCCCATATTCTCCCCCCCCTACCCCCCTCCCTCCATCATATACACAGTCACTCCTACCTCCCCCTGCCTTCCTCCCCTTCCATCACACACACACACACAGCCACTCCCACCCCCCCCTACAATCCCCCCTGCCTTCCTCCCCTTCCATCACACCACAGAAACAAAACCGCCACTACCCACGGTCCTCCCCCTACAATCCCCCCTGCCTTCCTCCCCTTCCATCACACACACAGTTACTCCCACCTCCCCCTACAATCCCCCCTGCCTTCCTCCCCTTCCATCACACACACACACACAGCCACTCCCACCTCCCCCTACAATCCCCCCTGCCTTCCTCCCCTTCCATCACACACACACACACACATAGCCACTCCCACCTCCCCACGTTTACATAACACTGCTAATATAAGTTTATACTACACGTTTGCGGTTCGAACATCTTAAAATTTGATAACTACTGTATAATAACGGGAGTAAAGATGAGGGAGAAGGGGGTCCAGAAAAACCAACCCCCCCCCCCCCCCCCCCCCCCCTTAACTAACTGACCATCCAGCCCACCTCCACCCCCCCCCCCCCCACACACACACACACACACACACCCGCGTTTACATAACACTGCTGCG